>VZTY01016148.1:225392-550636 GCA_013400935.1 Turnix velox | reverse complement strand
GGGAGCTTGATACGGTTTTGTAAACATTGTATACCTTTTTATCTTTTCCTTTTAATTTTATCTATGATTTCATTATCTATTAAAGTAGTTTGGAATTCTTCTAAACTCACAAATCTCCTCATTCCTTCCTCTCCTCTCTTCTGGGAGAGGAGGGGGGGGCCATCTGTCATTTGGGGGGGGGCTTTTGGGCCTAAACCAGGACACAGGAGATAATTGCCTGGCTTCTGGATCACAAAAAGACTTCAGTACAAAAAAATGACACTGAAGACCAGTTGCCTGAACATCCAGGGATCTCTGTTAGACAGGCAGGATATTTCAACCCTTTACAGGCTTGCAAGTAGCCTTGCAAGGAGATGCTTTAGTTCCAAAATCTGAGCCTTAGTGGCTGTTGCTTTTGCTTCCTACCTGATCTTATTATTTGATCTTTTTAAAAGTTAGGTGTGGTTTTATATATAAACTGCTTGCTTTATGTGACGTTCATCAGGACTAATTTCTGTAGCAGTTGAAAGTGGAGAGGGGTGATGATCCCTGGAAATGACCTAGCTAAGGAAATCCTAGAAGAGACACAGGATTCATGAGAAAGTGAACCACAGTAGGCAGCTGAAACCATTGTTCTGAGTCAACCTCTGAAAGAAGTTATCTTCTTCTACTGCCGGAGGTGATCAGTTAACTTTTTTGCTTAAGTTAACTTTTTTGTATAGCCCTCTTCAGTAGTCTCATGGAAAACCAGCCCTTTGGGTTGTGGCATCCTAGCAAATGAAAGATTAGGGTGCTGTTTCTGGATTCTGACTTTCTTAAGCTCTAAAACATTTGGTTATTTCCTCTCAGAAAGAAACAAACAAGCAACACTTAATTCTTTCCTAGACCATCATTGCTGATTCTACTTAGCTCCTTCACAATTACTTGCAGCTGGAAGCATTAAAAAAAATAAAGCACCCTCTCCCTTTTAGATCATACACAAGATGAGGGCAGACCAATTACTATGTCTACAGTGGGCTGCAGCTACATTGATTTGATCCAGTGCTATCTTAATTTCCTTCCTTTCCCACTTAGTTATGTAATGTGAAAATTGCCCTATATTGGTATTATTATGATGATTTTGAGCTTTTCATTCTTCTCTCACATAGTGTTGGCTGCCTAAGATGACCTCAGAAACAATCTGGTTAAAAGAATAACAACAAAAAAAGAGCTCATAGAAGGAAATGTTCCTGTGCAGTGGTAACTGTAACCTTCTGGGTGAGATTACCAGTGTATGTCCTGCTTTCTGGAGCTATACTGGAAATGTAGGACAATCACACTCACTCAGATTAATGTAAAGATTGGAAACACCAAAGGAAAAAAAGAAAAAAAAAAAAAAAGAGTTCTGTTTCTACTGAATGTTTTTCTGTATGATCATATGGTAGAAAAGGACAGAAAAAAACTCTTTGATATTTATTTCTAAAAAAAAAACAATAAACAAGGGCAATTGCTATTAAGGCTATAGCCTGAGTTGTATGCCAATCTATTCATAAGGGTTTTGAAGTGGTAAGGGCTAAGCTGGTGGCAGAGGCAGCTCAAGGCTTTAGCTTTATTGATCCAGAAGTGAGAGGCAGGAGGAATCACTGTGTCAATAAGCAAGAAGACCTGGACCTGAGTGACAGAAACAGGTGAATAGTTCAGATCACAGTGTTCTCCAAAAAGGGCTTCTGCATTTTACTGGGCATTTACTGCCAGCCTGGCTTTCTGTGAAGCAGAGGTGAAAAGAGACGATGGTGCCTGAGTCATATCGCTGTGTCTAGAGCAGCCTGCTTCCCTATGAAAGTACCTTTTTTTGCCCACATCTAGAATGTGTCTTTTTCCTGGACTGAACAGATTTTAGTAGCCCAATTGAGTGCTGTATTTGTTGTATTCACTACAACAGGACAGTATTTGGATTGCTCCAGTATTGCCTGTCTAATGGGAAGGCAAAGTTCAAACCCTGGTTCTGCCAACCACAGACTGAGTGGAAAAAGAGATTGAAACAAACCCTCCACTTATCTTGCATTCTGTTAAGCCTGAAGTCTTGTTACACATTATTCTACACCAAAATTGTAAACTTGAATATCTTTGAAGAACTTTAATGACGAACTTGAACATGCTTTGAAACGCTTAAAGTATTTTGCTTATCTTCACAGCTAAATTTCCATCAATATGTGTGATGACATTGACCTAACAGACACAAGGGGAAAGGGACATATGAACAAACAGGCTGTGGAAGAGTAAGTACACAGCAAAACTGCAAAACAACAACAAAAAAGGGCAATTAATTCTTCCCGTGTGGTCTGTGCTGAGTCTCCCATTACTATTATGAAAGATAATATGTTTGTATTATGGCAACATTCAGGAGTCTCTGTGAAACTGGATCTTGGCACTCTGCTGAGTGGGCTTTTATTCAAATTTTACCCCAAATCTGTAAGTATATAGACAGCAGAGTCAGGACTTGAGCTAGGATTATGGGAATCTATATCCCGTCATTAAAAACTAAACGTAAAAGATGTCCTGGACAGCAGTCATTGATGAAGGGTCAATTTGTTCGTGTTCTTCTACTTGGGTAGAGGATCTGGTCTCCCTGAACCATTCTTGACATATTTTTATAATCTATTTCTAAGTGTTATTACAATTTTTCTGACTTATCTATCTGCACGATACTAATAACTGAACTACTTGTATAAGGAAGTGAAATTAACTGGTGAAAAATGAATAGGCATACGTTTAATGAGCTGACATTCACCCACAATGTAAAATGTATTTGCATCAGTCTGAGTATATGCTGTTCCCTCAGCTTGTACTTCAGATACTCTTTCCGTTACTACTTACAAAAGACACTATCGAAAGTTTTACATACCTTTTAATTTCTTTTTTTTTAATTAACAAAATAACACTGTTACACCTTAACATGCAGGGAGTAAGAAATTGAGAATATGAAGAATGTAAAGCATCAAGTAAGTTGTTCCCTTTTGTCAGAGTCAGTAGTCTGGACATTATATTGGCAAATAACACTTATGATGAATTGCACAGCTCAATCTGCAGCTCATACATGTATATTGGAAAACTGAAGAGAATTAATGTGAGCAATTTTTTAATATTAAATTGAAAATGAGATATCTTTTTTTGCCAACAGAATATTACGTCAAATTGTTTTCTTTATTGCATTTTTCTTCTGAACATGATTACTATTTTTCATTTTCTTTAAGAACGCACAATCCTATTGTTTCTCCATACTAACTATTTGGGTTTTCCTTTGATCTAGAGCAATTTCATTTAATTTAACGGAACAGGAGTTGAGTTCTCAAGCATTTTATCATTTCTTTTGTGATGAAATCTGATACAAAGTCCATGACTTCTGTAGAAAAATGCACTGTTATTGACATGAATGTGCATTGTGTCAGGCCTTCACATTTCAGGCATTTTTTATATGTCCTGACAATAGTTCTTGAACTGTGTAGACAGTACTGATGGATTGTCCATTCTTCAGCATTTCCAAATGGAAACAAAAAAGAATGGTTAGAGAAAAACTCTTGGTTCCATTGTAGTCAAGGGATGTTCATTAGAAATAATTCCAAAATCTGGGGGTTTTTTTTGAACTACAATTCAAATATATAGACTCACTAGACTTCATTACAACATAAAATTTAATTCCTTTCTCACTGGAACTAGCAGAGGTTGTCTAAGGATCAGTGAACCCGATTTGATTGCATTGAATATAGTGTAGTTTCAGTACAAAGCATAGTTAAATATGATTGCATGATATTATTAGGTAGAGTCATGGCATGACAGGAAATCAGCTAAGACTGCACAACAGTTCCTTTGGTTTTCACATACAAAAAAAGGGTTGGTGAAGTCCAAAGAGAATTACAAACATTTGACAAAGACATATTGGTCAGACCTAGAAGAAGCTCAATAGATTGAAAGATGGGAGGCTAGTACTGATTGCATGTTCACTTAGTTTATTTTAAAGTGTCTGATTAGGAGCAAAAAAAGTTCTGACTTGAAGGTGGGATGTCCACCATTTTAAGTTGACACATTACATGCTTACATGACACATTACTGTATAGAAGATACTATAAAAGTAATTTGTACTCCAAAAAGGAATAATGTAGCTGGATTGCTCTTGCTTTGTCTCTCCAGTATACTAACACACAAAATGTTTTAGATGTCCACAAAGTGATACTAGAATATGAAGTCAAAACAAACTTTAGATATATTAATAATTTCAGGAAAAGTAGTGATCACCCCATTCACAGAGGAATTACTGGTTTGAAGAGGGAGACTATATCTCTGACAGGACAGAACAACACAAATTGTTCCAGTGGAATTCAGAAAGTGGAATGCTCATTTTTATGTGTAGTCTTAGTCAAGATAATTCACATGAATCAGATTTTCAGAAAAAAATAAGCACAACAAAGTCAGATCTGGGAAATTCATTGTGAGTGAAGGTTCATGATAAACTGGAGGCTCACCTTAAGAGCAGATAAGGAAATAAAAATAATTTTGCTGAAAGAGTTTGCATAGAGAAACTGCCATTTCTAAATTGGAATGATTCCATACTGGAATAGCCACTTCCAAAAGTAAGAACAGAACTGAGTTAGACATTACAAACCTTCTAAGCTCCATCTCCGCAGCAGCAAATGAGCCACAGAGATCTTCAATTCTGTCAATATGTCTGTGTCCCTTGCACAGTTTGCACACATTCACTCTTTTCCCTTTCATACATCCTCAATGACTGCCTTTTGTGGGACTGTCATTTTAATGACATGCTCCATATTTTAAGGTTTCTCGTCATACCAATTTTTCCAATATTCAATCAGGTAACAAGATTAGTAAGAGACAACTGGAAGAGATCTGGTTTATCATTTCACTGACTCTCACATTGACAATGATTGATGATAATGATGTATATATGCACACAAATACACTGTGATTTAAAGGACAAAAAAGCTGTTAAAATCGTGAACAAAATCTAGAAAGAAATATATTAATTAAAATTTGGAATTTCATGAAAAATTCATGGTTAGAAATTATGGCTTGGTATGAAGGAAGTAGGAGAAACTTACTAATCTAAGTTTGTCATTACAAATAAGGCAAACATATTTTAGATAAAAGGCAAATAGATTTGGATGATCTGAAATAGAAACCACAAAAATAGAAGCTTGATGGCTAAAAACATCAGAACAAACAGCTATCTGGTGACATTAAGAAGGTTTGTCTCGTGAACCTGGCATCAAAATGCAATAAGTACAGAAATGATCAGTAAATATTTCTATCCCTACATTTGGAAATACAGGGAAATATTTTTTATCTTTTTATGAAGGAGATGAGGTGTATTAGGAGCCTTCTTACTTCTAATGGAATAGCAAATGCAGCTCCTAGAAAATAGGCATCTTTTAAAATTGGGGGAGAAAGAATAGTTTCACTGCTCAGTTTTGAGTGTTTGTTGAAGGGATGTTCTATAAATGTGATGGACTTTCAGTCAGTGGTGTGTAATAGTCTGATTATAGAGTCAGTGTTACCCAACCTCAATAACAAATATCTTTAATGGATGAATAGTTGAATGAATGAAAACTCTTAAAGTTGCAGTCATCAATGGTCAGTGCTGAGTGTCCTAGTGGTGGTAGTATTTTCAGTGTTGGGAGTCAGTGACTGAGAAATAATGAATTGCATCTGTGGAAGGTTCTAGGTGGAGGTAGGCACACAAAGTGATCTGGATTAGTCGTAGTTGAGCTTATTCAAATGAACAGCTTTATATATGGAAAAAAGGTCTTATCTAATGAGAAAAATAGAGCTCATGGAAAGACAAGACTGAAAGCCAGGTAAGGCCATAGCCTGGAAACCTTGCAACCAAAATAGAGCACATGAGACTAATAGTTCTCCAAAAACTTACAGTATAACTAAAAGGCTGAGGAAACTCTTTCACTATCCTTGTGTAAGTGAAGGGACCAGTGAAAATGATGGGAGAGTGATCTTGTACGTGTGGCCTTGACAAATGGATGTAGACACATCTGCAGTTCTCATGGCAATGCATTTTTATTGAAAAAAAAAAATGCTGAAACATTGGTAAAAGTACAGAAAGAACCACAAAAATTTTCTGAGAGCAAATGTGGAGGATTTAATGAAAACAGCCTCTTTAGCGGATGAGAATTGTGAGATGTGGTTTGATTACAGGTTGTGGAGGAATGTTCATTACTAAAGGACTACTTCATTCAAAGGGGAAAATAAATCATAACTCAGCCAAAGGCTGTAACTATACCCAATGAGATAGAAAGTAAGATACACATTGGTGATAGAGAAGGATAAGCTTTCTTAATTAACCAACGTTTTGGAAGATCTTCAGTCCAAGACCTTATGTCTTTTAGAAGATGTACCTTACTCAATCACAAATAATTGATTGTGATATAGGGTAATTAATGCATGTTGATTGCAAGGTCCTAGGAAATGAGGCTCCAATTTGTGGTCGGTCTAACTTTGCATGCAATAGATTTATTACTTCAGGCCACCAAAATGGACTTATGGACTTCCTGTGAATTTGTGACCTCATTTGGTTCCATTCTTACCTTATTCAAAGCACATAGCTCACATTTTTGAAAAGGCAGACATGATTGGCAAGAGTCTCTTGAAAACATAAGCTGGCTACCTCTGGTTACCTCTTCCTTTTAGAAGATGTTCCACCTCTTCCCAACCAATGTGCCACATAAATGCTAAGACAACTATCTTAAAACTCAAGTCAGGGAAATTTCTGGCAGAAATCCTGGACCTTGCAGAGTCAGGGTATCATGAAATCCTGACTTCTGAAGTGATCAGTAGTATAGCTATGTACTTCATGCTCTTTTTTAAGGTGATCTAATTTCATATTGCCATGTCTGTCTTCTGCTTCCACTTTTTAAATCCCTTCTTAGTTCTGTTTTTATGGTTTATATGTTCGGTTCTCCAAGCAAGGCATTTTTATTCCGTATAACTGGATCTCATTGTAACTAAGAGAAGCTTCCTAATACCCATAATATAGTTTAGCCCCCTAATAATACTGAAGCATGGAAAATTTCAGATGTGTTTGTTGCATATTGCTGATTTGGTGATATTATCTGTTGTGCTGGTGTGATATTATTACTGTAGCCTGCAGACTATGGTTGCCTGTCTCTACATGCAGGTAGTGATGAAGCAGTGAACAAAAGCTTTCTAAATGAGGGTGGAGACGTGGTACAATCTGAAATTGTTAACCACGCAAAGTAACAAAGAGTAAGAGTTCCAAGCTTGAAAAAAGAATATAAGCTTATAATTTGAAAGGAAGATAACACAGGGTGGAATTTTCTACAATATAATTTATTTCTTTTAAGAGCTTGCCTAATTTGACCCCATAATCCCATATATGAGCATATTGTTGTGCAGTATTCTTGCTAGAAGAGCAGATAAAGCTGAAGACAGATGAACTGTGGAGCAGTTGACATGAAGAAATCCTCTTCATGTCAGTCTTTCTTATTCACATGAAAAAGTGTAGAAGTGGGTCTGATTTTGGATGAAATTACATCTGTCAGGAAGAGGAGTGTTGGCAGCTCAGTCACTATTGGCAGCATTACTGGGCAGAGATCAAATTTAGTGAAGGGATTTTACTGAAAACATAATTACCTCAGGTTAGAAGCCCCTTTATAAAGTGTATTTCCAGCAGTTCTATCTCGGAGGGGAAAAGAAAAGCCCTCATTCCTAGAGATTAGCTGTCTCTGTTTTGGAACCATCTACTGGTATTGTCTTCCTCTTGTGTACCTTGAACTGACGATAAAACGGCTCTAAAGAAAGGATATGTGTGTGTGTGCTACTCCTTGATGTTCCAGTTAACAGAATAACCCAGGCTTGGTTTCCATTCTTTGCAGTCATTTAACATGTACCACACTAAATAGAAAGCAAAACAGTAGATACATTCTATGTGTGCGGGAGGAGACCACAGTTGAGATGAATTGCCGTGACCCTGATTTGACGGTTTCCCTCATTTTTGCCTCCTTTAGGGCTGCTTTAGTCACATTTTGAGCCAACATTCAGTGGGGAGGAACTGTAGTGCTGATAGTCCTCAAGCTGCTCCAGGGAGTTACTATCAGGACCAGTGATGGATCTAATTCTCCCTCTTCTGTATTCCCTCTGATTTCCTTAGATTATGCTTTGATGCTGTTAAGGTGTGCCTGTGGATATACAATATGCTTTGCATAGTGGGTGTGGTGTTATTTCCTGTGCACAGCTTTGCTAATGCAAATTAACAATGTAGAAAAGCCTTATTTCTGTTCTGTAAGAACCTTAATAGAAAAGAAACTTAGAAAGGATTTCCTTGAACAGAGGGTGCAAAAGGCTGATGCAGGCCATAGCTCTTTTTAAATTTTGAGAAGTGTTCACTTGCTCAAGTAGTGCAGTCATAGTTAAAGATGGAATTTTATTGGTCTATTTTTTAGATTTTTGGAAAAGTGTCTAGTCCTATGTTGCCCACTTTGGAAGAACAAATGGATGAGGCTTTCTCTTTCCTTTTTCACGAGTGTACTGCCACGTCCAGCTACACAGGCTGAATGGCCAGATAGAAATTTTATTCTAATCCAAAACACTCTTGAAGCAGAAAAAGCCCACTACAAAATCAAAGCAGTATAGGTTATTTACTTTGGGAAATTTTTGTGCTCAGACCTTAAAGATCAATTTAATATAGATATCTAAGTTTTGTAGAATTTTTAACTTAAAATCAGTTACTCAGTAGGGTTAGGATATGAGAAAGGGCAGTGCAGAAATGAAAGCAAGAGGAGTTATGAAAGTTTCTCCATTTAGGAGAGCTCTAGTGCTTATATTCAAGATGATGCTGGCAACAATGTTAGTACTCAGCAACTTTACCTCTTCTGAGAATTGCAGTAGATCAACAGATAATGGAAAGTATGCTTGAGCACACAGCATTCACTGACTTATGGTTAGTGCTTATGAATATATTAACGTTTCGTTCAAACTGTAAAGAACCTGAGGACTTTAAAAATAAGTGCATTTTGCAGTCTACTGCTCTTTTCATATGTTAGGTTATTTTTTTATTTGGGGATTTTCCTCTGATGGACTTACAGTGTAGCACAGTTTGTCAGCAGGCTGCATACAAAATGGCTGTTTCACAGGAAGAAAATGCAGATCAGGTGCCACTGAGTCCTCTTCGCAGTTCTGATCTTCCAGTGCACACCCAAAGTTTAGAAACTAAATTGAGGACTCAGCAGAGAGACTAAACTGAGGATTGCTGAACAAAAAAAAATCATAAGTCAGTGAGCTGACCTTTTTTTTGCTTTTTAAAGTTTGATTTTATAAAGAGAGATTGAAGCTGCTCTTTCTCCTTCATAACATGTATAGGTTGAATAACAAAGTTCTGCCTTGCAGAGCATCCTAATGTCAATAGTTTGAACCTTGATGTTGAGCTCTAAGACTGACACTAGGTAGAGTTATGATACTAATGCCTCTCATATTCCCAGGGAAACAGGTTTATTTTCTTCATCAAGAAATAAAGGTGCTTTTTTCAGAAAGGTAATTTTGTGGTGTTATCAAACTAGAAACAAATGAAATAAATTTTGGAGCAACTTTGGAAATCCATGCTGCATATTGGATTGCTTTAAAGTGCCCTTTTAAGGCTTACTTACAGTGTACAGAAATTATTTGGGGGTAGGCAGACTAAGTGTTTTTATATAATGTCTCACCAGGGCAGGAAGACTGAATGTGATTTGTTCACCTACAAAATCCTGTGGTGTAGGCTATTGACAACTCTGTGATTATGGTGTTAAAGTCAGAGGGTAAAGTCAGAGGGTAAAAAATTCTATGCCTTTGCTGATACATCAGAGGTATTATTATCTTCACATTTCAAGGTCTCTGAGGTATGAGTTGGTGCTGATTATGGACAGATACATCACACATGCACCAGAGCCCAGTCACGGGCATCACCTCTAAGACTTGCTATGGAACAAATAGGGAATAGCACTGGTGAAGAAATATGGACTGCTAAGAAGTGAAGGAAAACACTACTTCTGATGTGAAGTCCAAATTAAAAGAGCTTATGCACTCTTTACTTTTCTCCCCATGGGTGTTGCGTATTCTCACAGCTTTCACTAACCATTTCAGAGCAGGACAGCTGACCTTCAAAAGTAAATACGATTAAAGCTGAACAAATCAGGTAATTACAATAAAAACATGACTTGACAAGCAGCCTCTGGACAGAATTACAGTTCTGTACACAGCCTTCACTTTCAATTAGGATGATTTGAAATGGTAAAAATATTTATTTTACTTTTGCTTGATATTTGCAGAACATTGTTTCCAAGCTGTATTAGAGTTCTTTAGAAAAGAAAAATTAGTTTCACCTAGATAACTATGTCCTTACATCTGTTGCTGGAAAGTACAATAGCAAGGTGTTACCACATATACTTGCACCATCTTCTCCACACAAGTCCTTTGTGACACAGGACTTTCTTCCCTAGCATAGACCCCTTCTCTTTCTTGCTCTCTTTCTGCAACTTGTTGGCTCATCGTTGTCACAGCTGTAGAGCCATGCAGAGAGAATTGGCATGTGCCTGTCTTTCTTTTTCACTGGGGAGAAATGCAGGTAGCAAAGGAGCATACACATTGAAAGATAATGTGAATGGTGAGAACCAGAGATGGCAAAACATCAAGTCCAGAAAAAGAGTAGAACATAAGATGTGTTATGTGTGTACTGTATTACCAGCACATAGCAATATTGACATCAGCAGTTAGAATCAAGGAAGACAGCACGCTGCCATCTGTCATTACTGCATTGCCCAAGCTGCCAGGTGTTCCCATACCAAAGACAAATTTCAAGGTACCGACAAAAATGCTGAGTGAAAAATTGTGTGATCCATGACGACCTATTTCAGGTCTACACATGAATGTGTTGGATGATTTTAATGCTTTTAAAGATCAGCCTTGTGATATTCCTTAATATGATAGAAGTCAGTGTTATTTAACTCCTCCGTGTTGACAGTGTGCAACATTCTACTCCATAGAAGAAAACTGAAATATGCAATTATGTGTGAGAAGGAGAAAACAAGCTGAAAACCCCATGGTATCTTGCATACTGCAGTGTGTCCAGTAGTGCGCTTGGTGATGTTGCCCAGGGACAGGTCCTGGCTCCAGCAGGAGCAGATTGGTCAAGAATGAAGCAGAGAATGAAGATCTTTTCCCTTACACAGACCATTTCAATCTCATTGCCCAAAATGCTTAGAGCAGAGAGATACTTGACGGCATCTTGATGCATTTCATTCTGGTGAAATGCTCAGCTGGAAGCTCCTTCAGTGTGGAGACAAAGAATTGAAATTCAGAATGTGCCCCTAGAAACAAGCAGGTCAATCCTGAAATGCTAGATCTACAGGACATTAATTAATTCCTGTGACCATTGTACATCATGAAGCACCTAAAGAAATTAGGGCAAATTCCTCTCGAAACAACTTCTAGAAGACCTTCAATCNTCTCTAGATCTACAGGACATTAATTAATTCCTGTGACCATTGTACATCATGAAGCACCTAAAGAAATTAGGGCAAATTCCTCTCGAAACAACTTCTAGAAGACCTTCAATCCTACTGAAATCTATTAGAGCAACACCCTGTAAAGCACATGGTGCTTAGGCCTGCCATTAAGATAGCACCACAATATAGTTAAAAAATTCAAGTGGGTAACCTGCTCTGGTGGAATCCCTGGTGCTACTTCCGTGCATTAATGCTTAGGCATCTAGTGGAGGCAAGTCCCAAAGAGGAGAAATGATCCACGATAGTTTGAATGAGTTCTGACAGTATTAGCATGATCCACTTGTGCAAACTTGCTTGGGGTCCAAGTCACAGAGAAATGTCTGCAGGGCAGTGTTTATTAGCAGCATTACTGTAGTGCCTTGAGGTTGAGTGCTGTTCTGTCCTAGACTATGAGCCATGGCACAAAGGTGTCTGAGCTAGCGGAGACCCAAACTGGCACACCTGTGTGGTACAACTCTGTGCCATACAGCTTCACCGGCATGGGTCCCAAAGGAACATGGTGGCCCTGGTGTGGCACACCACCAGGCTTGTTAGAGACAGGTGAGAGGCTGGCACTTTTTCAGAGGTGCCAACACAGCACTGCACTGCTGTAGCTGGACTGCCTCCACTCCCAGCAGTAGCTCAGGTGCTGCTGGCCTGGGCCTCTCTGCACATCTAGCCACAAACCAGAACCCTGCTGTGCAAAGTACTTGACACACAAAGCACAGAAAGATACCTTGCCCCAAGGAGTTTACCATCTAAATAAAATGGAACTAGTGTAGAGTGCACATTGCTCAGCGTATAAAGCAGTGTTTGTCACTTTTTCTGCCAGCAATCTGCCAGAAGTCAATCTATTAAATTGCAGTTAGCAGATGGGCTAGGTACTCCCATTGCTTTTTGCAGAGTACCACGCAGCTACTAGGGCTCTTCATCATGCACCTGACTCCATCAAAAACCCATAGTTATATCCTAAAGAATGTTATAATGTCTCCAAGCTCGGTGAGTTATATGCCCCTCATTAATATACCCTTTATTTTCAGGGTGCACCCATCTTTTGAAAGGTGAAGATTACTTGAGATTTTAATAAATGAACCACTGCAAAGGAACATGTTGCCTTTCCTCCTCCTAAAAAGACGCTATTTATATCAATAATCCCATTGTGGGTGTTACTCTAAGCCTCAGAACAGAACAGTGACAAGTTAACCAACCACTTTTGTAATAACATTTACTGCCCTTTATGAAGTTAACAAATCTATTTTTCAAATTTCAGTCATTTAAAATACAAAGGGAAAAGCCATTTTTTCATATGATAAAATGTAGCCGCTGCTGGAATCAAAGTCTCAACCACATTTTTTTCATTAATTTGATTATTCTGAAATGATTGATAAGATTAATTAAAATTGGCTTGATTCAGAGATCTTCAGAGGACCCATCTACACAACTCTTGCAATTTTCACTTGAATAAAAATGGAACAGCATCTATAGGGAGACAGATATACCCAGCATGCCTCTTTTCCTCTCTAACTGTATAATAGTTATTATGACTATTATTCTCCTTGTGAAGCTTCAGTCTATCTAGAATATTTTGAGATTTTTTTTTTTAGTAGGGTGTAGAAGGAATTAAAAAGCTGTGACAGAAAGAAGGAGAAGAAATACAGAAAAAGGAAAGGAGTAGGCAAAGAAAAGAAAAAAGCGGAAGAAAGGCAGATAAAGAATGAGAAAGAGAAGGAAGGAAGGAAGGAAGGAAGGAAGGAAGGAAGGAAGGAAGGAAGGAAGGAAGGAAGACAATATTAAGTAGGATTTCAACCAATTAAAGAGAGCCCAGTAGAACCTTTTGGGGAACAGAAAATTTCACCTCATTGAGCACAAAAGCTGCAAATTAGCTATAGCTTTTCACTGCTTTTCTTCTCCTTTTTCTGGGCTGTGATTTACTATTAAGGATGCCTAATAAACTAATAATATTTGCATGAACAAAATCAATCTTGTATTACCAGGTTAATCTAAATTCTTCAATATTATTCACATAAAATGTCATGCTTAAGTGGGGCTTAACCAACTCTCTGGGGCCACAGGAGTTCTCCTTGAGTATATCTAGATAAACCTGCTAGCAGGCATTTATTTTGACATTCTATGACATGCTTTATTGTTCACTGTTCTTTGGTTTATTCTATAGATAAAACAATCTGTGGAAAGGCACAAGAAGCACAGTTCCCACCACTACCCTCTCAGAGAGCTTTTTTCTGAATTGTATGCTCCCCAAGATGAATCTTTTGTGATTTCCCAGTAGAATCAGACTATGCCCTATCACTGTTATGATCAGTAAGACCCTAATGCAGCCAAATTTTAATCATTTGCCTAGTTAAAAAAATAATTCAGTTGACTGCTATTCAGTAAGTGGGCTTCAGTGGGCTTTGATATTAAACACACATGGGTTTTACTAAATTTGGTTCCACAAGTGAACAGTATATTTAATAGGTATCACAGGGAAAAGCAACCCTGTTTGAAGAAGTAAAAAGAAACTACCTACCATTTCAGGTTGCTGAAGTTACACTATTGATTAAACAGCTGTTGGTCTATCTAAAAATGGTAGTGCCAGTCATTAAATATTTTAAGGTAGTGAAAACCTGTTATTTGTCCAAAGTCAATGAGAAGATTTTATTTATTTTACTAGCCCCAGAATTTTTCTCAAGACTTTTCTCAGCCACTCACATTCTTGGAGTAATGCACATGCATAACGGAAGTACTTTTCACTACCACAGCTTTACAGTTTAGTCAGACTGCATATTAAATTTTTCTTTACAGTACTGGGCAAAGATTTCCATATCTGCATGAGTCTACTTTTCGTAAGCTCATGTACAATGTAGGCCAACATTTGCATGTGAAAAGTCAAAAATCAGGAGGAAAAGTGCCTACCTCAGACATTTTTAAATAACTCAGGCCATTAATTGGTAACCTTTGTTTCTCCTACTTGCAAAGCCATAAATTAGTTTTATGGATTAAGTATATTTGAACTTTAAAAAATGCTTTTATAGCTTAGAAAGCAAAACATTGTATTTGTAATCACACTTCAAAAACAGTGGAGGGAAGGTGTGTGTGGGAGGAACTGATTAGGACTCCAATATCTTGCATCTGGGTTACAAATTGCTACTGGAAAAATCTGTCTAGTTAGTAATTGCTTCAGCAGCTCAAAGGTGCATGGAAGAAAACATTAGAAATTGTAAAATCAGTTTTCACAACAAATAAATGCAGCATGTCATCAGTTTCTAAAGGAAAGCTTTGAGATACCAACAGCCATCAGCCAGTTGCATGGTGCATACTGGTTAAAACAGAAAATGTGAGAAATCTCTGCTGTTATAATTGCAGTCTATTCGAGTGCCACTTAAAATTTCATTACCACTTTGATGTCCTTACTTAGGAAGCACTAACATAATTTTTTAAGCAGTAATCCCAGGTTGTCTTCTACTTTTCTTGAAAGGTATGGTGTTAACTGATGCAAAATGTGTCTGCAGCATTTGCAACTTAATACTGGAAGGTCTTGCCAGTATGAGAGTGTCATGCTGGTGGAGCTGGACTTCTATGCTGCATAGCTGAGGTTTTACAGGAGCAGCTTGCTGTTTAAAATGCCTTGACTTCTGGTTTCCAGAAGGGACCAGAGAAGGAGGTAAAATCTCAGGCAGCAGCTGCTCAGCAAGTGAAACTGTTTCCTTTGGTACAATTCATTCTTGTGCCACTGGGCTCTGATAGCTTTGAAACATCTCTGTACGTCATTCACACGTGAAATAAAATGGTATCACAATAGCAAGAGAACAGTTGTACACTTCATCAGAGTTGCTGCTGGTGTGGTGCTTGCTACAATAGTCCATCCTCTAGAAGGAGCTAAGAAATACATTCCTGAAGTCCCTGTCCCCTTACTTGAATCATATGATTGAATACCAACCAACCAACTAATTCCAGAGTTCCCTTCACTTGCCTTGTACTTTACAGTGTTCTGTCCCATTTCCAACTTATTTTTTCAACCATAACACAGAATTATGTTGAAAGAATAAAACATGAAACCATGACTGCTTTGCATAATCGTGTAACTCCAGGAGATGGAGCTTTAACAATATAATTTCTCTTTAGTAACTTCTTCCTCTCTCCCTGCCCTTGGTTTAAACCAGGCAGTGGCTTTGTTTCTGGACTCTCTTCTACCAGAAGAGGTAAAAGATACCTTTTTTACAGCTGTGAAGAGCTGGGGAGCTTCCCAGGCCAAGCAGCACCCTGAGGATGTAACTGAAGGCATTTCTCCAGCCATGACTGCCTCACAGAGCAGTTTCAGAAACATGTTTTACCATCTCTAGCGTGTATCTCCTGCCCTGGATTAGAGGTCAGGAAATTCCAGAGGACATCTAAATACTGGAGAGAAATCAGTTAGCAAAACTCTTTGGTGGTAGAAACATTGTGGAAACAAGAGACCAATTAACTCAGCGAACACTTTAAAGTCCATAGTGGTGGGTCTCAGCATGTAGGACAAATGTGCTCTTTTCTTGACTGGATCACGTTTCAGTACTTCTTCAGTGTGGGCTCATTAGTGTGGTAGTGTCCTCTCCCATCTTGCCTTTCCCCTTGCATGTAAACTTGCATGCATTTCCCTTAACCACCTTGCATCCCATCTTACTCCTGTGGTCGCTGAGGTAGCTGAGCACTTCTCTCACTCAATAAATGAGATGACAGGAAACCTTTTCCTCCGTATTCACCAGATGTCTTTTCACATGATCAGTTACTTAGTTCATGAGGGAAAGTGATTTTTCTGTGTGGCAGCTGATTCCTCACCTATCATGTGCAGAAATGATAACAGAGGCTCAACAACTTTCTAATGCTATCTCTTTCTTCACTGTGTGGAATTCCAGCCCAAGAAGAAGATAAAAATTATAGCTATCAAACCCATTCCTAATGGAAGCCCCCCCACCCAATGGTTCTCAAATAAATTAAAAAAAATCACTAACTCAAGGAGGAAATTATTGTTTGTACAGTGGGAGATTCCCCCAGCTACTGTAAGGATCCCATTTATGCACCTCTAGGTTGATTATTTTGTGCAGATGAACATTTTTACCTGATTGGACTTGTTTGTATCTTGATGCAGCATGAGGCTGACAGAACTTTTCAACAGTCAGACTGAATCAATCCATCAATCAAATATTGGTGCTTGACTAGAAAGTGAATTATATCCTCAGTCTATCAGTCTTTCATTCCTCCCTATCTTCAAAGCTATCCAATCCTACAGACCAATTAATCCAGAGGCTGACAGTGGTACTTTTGCTTTGATTTTCAAGTGACAGAGTATGCTAAAGTATTTCTTGGCTGCTCTAGCACTTACTTTCCTTTGCTTAGTAGTTCAACAGCAAACATGTGCACTACTGCTAATTAATATGTTTGAAATTCTATCCTGGCCCACAGCATTAAAAAAAAAAAAAAATCTCAGAAGTCTTTGACTGCAGTAGCTATTAATCAGCCCTAAGCCTTTGCAATTGTCCTAATTCAAAGCATTTGTTTCACAACATATTTTCTGCATACCACATCAGTGTTGATCAACGTAGGTTTCAAAATTCTTGTTTATTTTATTTTACAGCATGTCAGTCTGGGAAGTTAGACAAAAAAGGCAAAAGAAAAAAAAGGCTGTTTATTTGTCTCATGCTGGGGAATTTCAGACTCCAGTAGGGTTCAATGAAGTATGTGTCACCATCACAGAACGTGCTAAGGAGGCGTACTGAGTAGGAGCTGGTGATGAGAGAGAAGGGGCAGAAGAAGTCTGCATTTGGCAGCTGAGAAGACACAAAGGAAAACAAACAATACTCTTTGCAGAGAAGCCTCTTTCATGCTGTACAATAGATGCATGTTATTACTGGCCTGGATTGTCCATTCTGCTTCCCATTAAGGGAAGTAGCCACTCTCCCTAAAACGCAACACTGCCATGCACAGAAGGTGTCAGCTCCACAGAGGCTCTACTCCATGGCCTCTGAAGACCTCAGGAAAGATACTGGTACTGTCTCTAAACTGAGTGACCGCCCAGGATGTGAGGAGGAGCACTGTAATACATCGTTCTCATCCAGCTCTGTAGTACTTCCTTGAGAAAAATGAGGACAACTCATTACACAGACAAGGACATCCCAGGGGTCGTGACGTGCTAAGGGTGGATCTAGGCTGCCTTTTTCAAAAATTTTGCAACCGAAGTAAAGGGAAATTTGAGATGTTTTCTTTGCCTCACATCTCTCCCACACACATTGACTCTCTGGATTAAAGCTAAAAGATTGCTGTGAGCAATGACTTATTCCTGCTTTTTTCAAAATGCTTCTCCATGTGAGTAGTTTTTGGACCAGAAATGAATTTATTCAAATGGCAGGCATTTTTAATGTTTGCAGGTATACTGTCATGTTCTGCAGGATCTCCTAGCTCAAACACTCGTACAATAATACTGCATTTTTCCTGTCAGAGGAGAGTGTATTTTTAAGGAAAAAGAACTTCACTATTTCCAGCAAAGTGTAACTATGTGTGGAAAGCAACTTAGCTGCACCTGAGGTTGCTTTGTCTAGTTTTCAAATGAGATAGCTGAATGAGACAAAAAAAAAGACCCTAAAAATTTATTTGAATAAAAATGTGAAGCTTTAAAAACTAGATATGCTAAATAGATTAAAAAAAAAAGGAAAAAGTTTTAAATCCATCTTTGGTCTTGCCTCACTTTGTTTGTGCAGTTACTGTGTTTACATTGTGATGATTCCTGTACAGCAGCCAAACCTATCCAGTCTCTTGGGAAAGCCTTCTCATCATGTCTAAGGCAGTCAGCTCCCATTTCCCACTCCCCAGAGCAGGTTCAGCAGCTCGCATCAGAAAGGTGCCATTTTCTCCCACTCACCCAGAGCTCATCTGACCTATTTGTACAAAAATATAAGATAATTTAGTACAGATAAATAAAAAAGCTAGTTTCTTTCACAGCAACATGCTATTGCCAGCTTTCTAAACAGTATTTTCACCTCACCTTGGGTATGCAAAATTTTTATGACTTAAATGGAAGGAGATGTTTCTTAGTTGTCGGATTTTTCCTCCTTCCCTCCTATGGGAGCACTCAAGGACAGAGGACTTACTGAAGGCTGGTACAAAACAGTCTTATCTGTAGCACATCAATGCTTAGAGCAAATGTTGTTTCTAGGTTCTGATTCCCTTTTTCCCTAAGATAAGCTCATTTAGTTTCGGCATTTAGTTTGCATTTGCTTTTTTACTTCCCTAAAGACAGACAGAAGTGGAAAATAATGCTATTTTTATTAATGCTATAATGCTCCCTTTTGGTGTAGAAAGGTCTCTGCAGTTTTATCCAAAAAAGAGGACAAGGAATGGAAAATGGGTTGATTTTTTTGCTCGGGTTTGTCATTTCTCTCTGTTGTATTGGAAGACTCAAACCCTGATTAAAGGGACAACTAGCAGTGATGTCCTGGCAAGGAAAACCTGAACTTCCTCAGGCTGAAGACACACATGCAATGCAACCATATCTTCAACCTAGCTGCTTTGTTTTCTATACAAAATTATCCATCTGGAGTTTGAACACAGATTACACAGCTTATTCACTGATATTTTCATCATGATCTTTTCCATCTCCCTTGCAACAGCTTTATGCCTCTGCATCTGTTCTGATTCCATTACAGTTCCAGGAAGCCACACTTTGGGAAAGTCTACCAGTGAATAGCATATTAGGCCCTTATTTCTCACATTTACAGTAAAAAAAAAAAAGTTGGTGGTGTAGGGAAGGGAGGTTGTGAATGGGAAAAATTGGGATAAAGGGAAAATCTATTTGAGCTTGTGTTGTCTAATGATAAAGATGTAAAATTTAGGGCAGGAGTTATCTTTTTAAAGGACACATTTGGGACAAAGAAGGAGAAAGGAAAAGGGACTCTTTCATCCTTTTTATTTTTCTGTTCATCTTCAGAGTTATTGTCACTTGATGCAATGTTTTTACCCACATCCAGAACTAATACATGACCCTACTGATACTCAGTACTTAATTCTTGCACAGGATATTTTTCCCCACAGGAGCAGATCATAAAAGTTTGGTATACAAATCTCTTACCTTAGTTATGGAAAAGGGAGGTTTTGTTGCAAAAACAGAAAATATAATCCAGATTTTCTGATTCTCTAGATCAGTGTGGGTATCTCTACCGTTAAGCACTACGAAAATCAATAAACTGAATGATGTAATATGTCTTACAGCTTGTCCTTGACAGATGTTTGTATTGACAGCAAACAGCCCAAAAGACAAAGACTACACAATGACAGTTCCATAAAATAACTTCAAAAAACAGAAGGAGTAACAATCCTCAAGGCTCCAAACCTTCCAAATGAAGGAATTAAAATCCCTACAAAGTGTCTAACCCTGGAGGCTTTTTACTGTAGAATTATCACTGGTAAATATATAGATTATTTAATTAATCCACTTGGTTTCAAGTTGTCTGCTCTTTTATTTTCCTTCTGTGCCTCACTTTGGTGGTTTGAGCCCCCTGGCACCTTCAGAAATTGCTGAGAGGTGTCTGGCAGGAAGGACCAGAAGTTCACAGGCACAGGTGAATATGGTCTGAGAGACCTCATCCCAATGTCTCAGTCCCATCTCCACTCAACTCTTACCCTTTGGATGCACCCCTAAGTTCAAAGGTACACCCAAAGTGGCAGCCCAATGGTACAGTCTTGCCAACTTTGTTTTTAATGAGATCAGGGTTTCACTAGGCTCTGGAGTCTCTGATTCAAATGCTCTCCTCACTGTTCAGTTAATGGGATCAGAGCAGCTCCATCTGTAATGTGCGGGTTGTCTCCTGGGTAATCTGCCTCAAGGAGATGGATTGAGAAGCTTACACCTTTAAATATGATGCAGTCAAGGAGAATTATAATTATTGCATGTATTAACACTGCGTACAAGGCACAAATGACATGGCATAGAAAATATGAAATAAAATGGAATATTGCAATAGCCAATAGTAAGGAAAAAACCCTCATTGGCAGAGCATTATCTATGCTACTGGAAAACTTTGCAGTGGAGAAAAGAGTCCAAAGATACATATTCTCCCTGAAACTACTGGAAGTCTTCTAGGGCTGTGAGGCAGATAATCATATTTCACTCATATGTGGGAGTTGGAAAGAACTCAGTCGGCCTTATCCTGTCATTTCTTCTTCCTCAGTTTGAGTCTTTTTCCTTACTTCAAGATCAAAGAACAACTTTTGCCTCTTTTGCTGGTCAGTGTGCTTCTCAGAGGAACTGTTTTCAAAAGGTAGCTACTCATTATCTGTGCTGCTAGAGTAAGGAAGAGGTTGACTGGATTTTGGGAAAGGCTAACACCTTTGAAGCTGACCATAGAGTATAAGTGTCCAGTTTACTTATCCATTACTGGGAATTATAAATATAAATCCCTAAGCTTTTGAAAATTATAGTTGAAAGGCTTGATCTGTCAGTCTTAGCCTAAAGGCATGTAGGTGTCATCAATCATGAATACAGTTTTTGGCTTTTAGTTATAAAACTACTTGATTTGCATACATAAAGATTGTTTGAACCTCCAAATATTAAATCTCCTATTGCAGTCTGAATTGAATACTGAGCACAGAACTGCACAGGCAGGATTATGCTCTGATAGCTTAAAGAGCCTTTAGGAAACAGAGCCTTTGGTCAAATGGACTGGAAGCTGAAGAGAAATATATTTTAAAATATCATTCTAAGCCATACGTATTTGGCCCAACAAATGCCATTATCTGTCATATTAAGTCTATTAGAAGTGGGCACTGATTTTAACTGTTTCAATATTTGCTTCTTTCACCATTAGAATTTTAAAATTCAGCATCACCTAAGAGGTTGTTTGAGTCTTCATCAAAGAAGTTTTTTTTCCTGGTATTTTCAGTTTAAGGGTCATCATGATTTGCACAGTAACAGGAACTCTCACTGTTCTCACTGTTTTCACATTTCTCTAGATCTTTATTCTCTATGAGTTCAAATATAATGTATCTCTCTGCTACAGAAATCTTCTCCAAAGATTAGAAACACCACGAGTGTCAGGAGGATGGAGTCAGGCTCTTCTTGGTGACCTCCAATGACAGGACAAGGGGCAATGGGTGCAAGCTGGAACATAGGAGATTCCACAGAAATATTTGGAAAATCTTTTTCACAGTGAAGGTGACAGAACGCTGGAACGCCGAGAGAAGTTGTGGAGTATCCTTCTCTGGAGACATTCAAAACCCACCTAGACGAGTTCCTGTGTGACCTGGTCTAGGTGTTCCTGCTCTGGCATGGGGATTGAACTAGATGATCTCTCAAGGTCCCTTCCAATCCCTGACATTCTGTGATTCTCTGGGAAAGACTTTTGCACACCTCTTGTTGAGGGCTTTCTTCATTCTGTATCAAACAGTGGCTTTTAATCTAATTCTTACCTCATACACTTCAAATGCCAAAGTCACAACAAGAAGTACTTGAAATTACCTTAACTGTTTGCAGTTATTATAATTTCAGATGTTTTATTGAGGATGGCAAAGAGGCTCGCTTAGGAACTGGCTTCAGCAGACTCATGTATACAGTGAACCTGAGTGTACTGTACAGTTTCATTAACACCAGGGGGAAAAGAGTAGAATATATCATGAAGTTCATGGTAGCGATGCAGCTGTTCTTGAAAGTGACATACTCCATGTTTGTGAAAGAAGAAAACAAGCTCTCACAATCGTAGCTTCCAGGTGCAGATTTGTGCAAAGATTTACAAGCCTGTGGGAGGTTGAATGCTGGGTTAAAGAACTTGATATAGAAATTAGCTAGCAGACAGTAAGTGAGATAGACAAAATAGTGGACTAAGGGCTTTTAAAAAAGTTAAATTACTATCCTTTTCTTACCATTCCTGATCTCCTTTAAGTTAAGGCAAGCATGATGAAAGATCTACACACTTTCTTCTTCCAATAATGTCCTCAGTAATCAAGGAGAGGAAGTTGTTATATATGGTATGATAGTTGGGAAGGCATTTTTGCTCCAGCATGTGGTTCTCCCACCAAGAATATAAAATTGTCTAATAGGAAGTCCCACACATATGAGCAGGGGATAGAGCTGGAGGAGCAATCAGCAGCTGGTTGAGGCTATCTGACCACACCAACTATCTGTCCAAGCAGGAATTTCAGCAACTTATTGCTGAGCTGTTTTAGGCTAATCCATGCACATGCTCTGACAGTAGTTCTATTCTTTGGGCAAAATCCTGCAACTACTTGCACAGCCAGAGTGCAAGTAGGTTTAGAGGTAGAGTAAGTGTCAAAGAGAATTTGGTCCTCAACTGAAAAAAAAATGGTGAGATTGGTAAGACCTGTACACTAGGAAATAGAATGAGGGATGACTTGGTGGGATAGGAAACAGAATAAATGTGCTTTTTGCTGTGCATTTTACCATATTCTTCTACCTCCTACTATAAGTAAGGAGCAATTGGGTGGATGAGTGGATCCTTTGTCTTGGTATAATGCCAGCCATGAGAACAGTTGTGAAGCAAAGCCAAGCATTCTGGCAAACATCCATTCATCTTTCTTTCCTTTATTAAAGTCCTTTCACCTTGTGAGAATAAATTGATTACGCTACCATAGGACACGCTTCCTCCAGCACTTCAAAGCCTGCAGAGGTGGAAGCTGGATTTGGGCCACAGTGCCTGGAGCCTTCAAGAGTTAATTAAACATAATAGTAACCTATATATTTACAGGTCCCTTTTTGATGACAGCAACAGAATAGAGGTTAACCCTACTTTTCAGGTTCTCCCTCAGGATTTGTTTGAACTTTGCTCTTTTTCCACCTCTTCATCAGGCATGAACTGAGTGCCGTAAGTCAGAGAGAAATGTGTGCTGAGTCTCCAGCAGCAGGCATGGACTGAACAGATGGAAGGACTGAGTGTTGGAAACTGTGATGAGATAGTTTTATTATTTCTTCCTTTTCTTTTCTCACAAATAGCCTGCCGCATTCATCCTTCTATGATGAATACTAATGCATAAATAAGTATAAATGACATGTAGGCACTGACGGAAATTCTCCAAAGCTCCTTACTGTTGCTTAGGTGGCAACAAATGAGGAGCAGAAATCTCCCAGATTTACCAGTCCTAATGCAAACAGCATTTATTTAAGCTTCCACATAAAGATCAACTAAGCAGCTTTATAGAACATCACTAAAACCTACAAGCTGCATAACATTGATGAAAAATTGACTCAGAATCGACATGCTGCACAGTACTTACTAGCCCTGACAAGGTGGATAAAAATAGCAAGGAAACAATGGTGATGTCAATCAAAGACTGGGTGAGCCAAAGAGTTTTGCAAATACTCCCACATGGAATGAGTCAGAGATGGAGTGGAGAGTTTGAGAAACCCAAGGCAAGCAAAATCTCTTTACAAGTAGTTTCACTGTGTGCTCAGAGACCTTAAACAAGTAGAATTTAAATCAACAGAGATGTTTTTTTTAAAAAGGTGGGGAGGGAAGGTTCTTGAATGTGTTGAAAATGTTTCAGTTCATTGACCCAGTGGCAGGTTCTCTATGGTTTTTTTTCCCCAAAAGCTTTACAAATAGAATGCTAAATGTGATAAGCAAACCCAGATCATCAGGCAGTATAAATTTCCCAGCTGAAGCTGTGGCCATGAGAAACCTGATCCCCATGTCTCTGTGTGAGGATACGATCAATGCACTGTAGCATGAATCTAGTACAGAATACTGGCATGTTCTATCAGTAAGTAAAGACAAGTTCAACAGAGCATTGCATGGCGTGATATGGTATTTTAGTGTAGAAAGTAATGCAGCACATTACAACCAGTAGGAGATTTGGAGGGAATTTGGGGAGCGAGGCACTCATCATGTTATGTGCATGTTTTCTGGAAACAGCAGAATAAAATAAGAAAAAAATCCAAAAGTGGGAATCGTACTTCTCTAAACATCAAGCCATTAAGAAGTGTCTTAAGGTTTATAGACACTATAAATGTGCAACTTTAAGGTTTCATATACACACCAAACATAAAACCTTTAATATTTGTGTTTACTTTCAAGGAATATCAATCAATTTTTGTAAAATATCTACTTCTGAAATTCAGCTTGGTGTCTTTCACAGTATTGGAAGAGCTAGTCCCATATAGAAATATAGCTTCTTGCTGACACAGGTGAAGATCTCTAGGATTAAAAATTTTAGGAGTAATGTTTGTTTTTAAGCTCATAGAATTGCATCCATGACTTTGATTATCTTTTTCCATAGTACACAGAGGCCCTGCAATTGCATCCACTGTTGTCAAAGGAGATACTTTCCTAACTTTATTAGACCTGGGACCAAGTTCCTTAGCAACATCGTGCAGGTGGACATATTTTTCTATAACACAACAAGCGTGCAAATATTGTGTACCACGTGGAAGTTCCAAACACCAGCTCATGTCACAATAAGCATTTTCCCAAGATGAAGAAAGAGGTTTCTTTCACAAAGTTTTTACCTGCTCTCTGATTTTTTTCCCTGAGTCAGGCCTCTTTGCCACTTATTTAAGCAGCCGGTTTTGCAGCATTTGAAGTTTGCACAATGCAGTCAAGTGCCCTGAAAAAAAATCCCCCTGTAATAACCAATGTTTTTTTCCATTTCAGAACTTATACTTCTTTGTAACAGGGTCCCAATGTTTTCTATAGTTTTTGCCTTTGCTCCAAACAGCAAGAGTTTACATAAATATGAAAACTGTGTAAGATGTGTGGAAAATTCAAAAGGATCACAGAAATTTACACCCATTGCAAATGGTCTCACATTTACCTCTTACCAGGGTAATAGTCTCACAGCAGATGATCCTGTTTTCATACAAAATTTTCGTCTTAGTGACTGGTTGTGATTTTGGGGCTGTAGCTGGAAAATGGAATACCTGTAAAGGGGACAGCTCAGAGATGTATTTTTCTCTGCTAGATATTCTTCATCTTTTTCCTATATTTCTTTGATGTTTCAGTCTTTTGCAGCTGCTGAGTAAGGAAGACGAAAAGCTGTTATTGTTTTATTTAAAATTCAATGCTCTTTGCCACTCCTTTCCTGTTTTTTAGCTCAAAAGCCAGCCAAAACTAAGATAATATCTGTGGGTAGGAAGCATCTGAACTGAAAATGCCATGGTCTCCAATGGTTATGTGGAAAAACAAATGTTCCAGTATACACATACCCTAATAATTAGCACTTATAAGGACAGCAAGTCCTCACTTGTAGTGGAAGACCCATCCTAATATTATATATATGCAGTCATAGATCTTATTCTTGAGACTATTTTATAAGACAGGACAACAAGAATTTTAAGTTAAGGCCTCAAAAATACTACTACTTTTCCTTTAAATTTCTGCCGTGAATGTATGACATTATTTGGTTTTCTTTATTCTAAGATTTGTTCATGTGAAATTATTCTCTCCTTCCTCTCCCAAAGGAAGAGCTGTGAAAGAAAAACTGCTATTACAGGATGATTTTGAAAAATGCATAAAGTACCAGTTCATACTTTAAGGAAAGGTAAATAGCCCTTATTAACTATTACTTCAGAACAGCTTTATGGTTTTTGTCACAGCCATTTGGCTTAGCTAAGGCTTTGGATGAAGGGGAAAGCTTCATTTTGGCCCAAGGATGACCTCTGAAAAATGCAGCATTCTCACAGCAGAAGAGTTACTTATCAGCAGTGTTAACATAAATACTACAAGACTGACATGTCAGTGTAATATTATAGTGGAATATTACTCAAGGATTACATCTGCTCTACTTATAGAACTGATGTGCTGGTTGGTGATGCTTTTGGGAGGGGGAGGAATCTGTGTAGCTCTTTATGGGAAAAGTGTTAGTGTTTATCTAATTATGGAAGACTGAAATACTGTTTTATTCCCTAAGACTGATATCATGCTTTAAATGGTGACTGTTGAATATCTTCTGGGTGAAGTCTGACCAATGGTTAGTGTGAAGTTCAGTGTTCAGATAAAGATAGTTGCTCACAGTTCAGGCTGTAATATGCAAGGAGGCAGGCTAAATCTTACTGGTTTCTTTTGACAAATGAAACATTAACTATTCAGAACAGTAAACTGTGTTGTGAACTGTCAGCAGGATCAGGCCCTTAGTTATTGCAAAGCAAATGTCTACATATAATCTGACTAATGTATATATTTTGTAAGCAATTACTATCATTTGTGCTCTGACAGGGCTTTCTGAAACATTACAGAAAAATGAAGAATACTTTTAATTTGTACTGTATTAAATTATACTTGTATTAATTATTAAATAAAGATTATTACTAAAAGTTAATGAAAGAAACTATCATTATTATATCTGCCACAAATAAAAAATCTAGCTATTGTATTGCAGAGATGATGTCATCCATTAATTATTTTGTAGACCTTGATACCTAAGGGACTGTCACAAATTTCCATGATTTCCCTAAATCCATCTTGCTAGAACATGTATAAGATTTCTGATGCAGTCAAAATACATATGCTGCATATAGGAATCCTTCTCCTTTTACTACCCTCATATGATGTTTTAGTCTTTCCTGTTGCTGGATGTTTAAAATTGGTAGCAATAAATTACTAGCACATAGTATGCATCTTGGGGTTTAGCCCTTGAGTACTCTCAAGGCATGGGAATTTTCCTGATTTACATTTTGAAAGATAGAAGGAAACTGACTGATTGTAAGATTAGCTGATGTTTCTTCTGAGTCTGGCATAACTGAGGTTTGTTCTGTTATATGGGTGCAGAGGTTTACAAGTATTACTTTGTAATTACATATATGCTATGCATATTTTTTCACTTTTCTGAAATAGTATTTTATTCCAGGACAATTTCAATGGTCTTCAGTGACTGAAGACAAAACAACCTAGATATATGTTGCTTTGTTACACTGTACATCATTGGACAGGGACTTGTACAAGAGCATAAATTGTTAGGATATGGGACAGTGGCTTCAAACTGGAGCAGAGTAGATTTAGATTAGATATCAGGAAGAAAGTTTTCACTGCGGGAGTGATGAGACACTGGTCCAGGTTGCCCAGAGAGTTGTGAATACCCCATCCCTGGAAGTGTTCAAGGCCAGGCTGGGTCTAGGGGGAGGAAGGTGTCCCTGTCCATGTCAGGGGAGTGGAGCTAGATGTTCAAGGTCCCTTCCAACTCAAACCATTCTATGATCCTATGGTTATGAAACTTGCCCATTTTATAGGAGAATGCTTAATGAGCCCTCAAGTGTAGATCCACTGTGCAGAGAGGTAAAACAAACCTTTTGCTGAAACCTGCTGGCCTCTATTTCTAAGCAATACAGTAGTTTTATTCCACTAGAGGATGAGAGCTTTTTTAATGTGGACATTCCTGCAAAGCTGTGTGTTGCTGCCAACAAAACAAGCACAGCTTTGGCACCAGCAAGTGCTGACAACAGGACCCTCATCAAACCTGGGGAGAAATCCATTCATCTTGTCTTTGCTGATCTTCTTTCTGCCAGCTGCTTCTACTTGTGCTTTGTGCAGGCCCCAGGGAGTCCACCCTTAGTAACAAATTTCAGAAATGTGTATGTAGGACACGCAGCTTTACAATTCTGATGTATTCAGAAAGCCATGCAAATACTATAAGAGTATCTGAGGTACCAGCCAGGGAGAGGGTTTCAGTTAAAATAGCTGACATAGTTGTCTGGAAAGACAGATGAACTATGCTGGGGTGAAAAGTATAATCATATTTTTAATATTCATGAATGGTATATGGCAATACAAGTCTTTAAAGACAGGACAATACAGAGGTAGACATGTTCAGGATAGTTGGATGCCACTGGACAAATACATGAATGTGTTCCTGGAAGCAATGCTTCTCAGGATATTATTTTCTTATAGGAATAACATCCTTGATCTTAAATAACTTGAGGTTTTAAGTGAATGCCGAATAACAGTATGTCAGTACATTCCACTGAAATCATTTGACACAACAACTTAAATTAGATGAAACATATTCCGCTGATAAAGTGATACATAAACTACTGCAGCTGAGAAATAGATACTTGGTAAATAAATATCTGGTAGCACTGCATGTGAATCATATATATGCACACAGTCATACATTCATGCATATATATTCCCATCATACACAAATGTGTATCATAGAAAAATAAGTATATAAACATATGCATATTCACACAATCTTCCCACAGATTACTGAGGAGAAAAACTATTCAGAAGGTAGCAGGTTTACTTGTGAAAAATAAAATATTTTTCCCTTGCAATTTACTTGCTCTTTTTTTTACCATGTTGCCTGTCTCCTTGAAATGTTCCTTCATGTTATGGCAAAAAATAATCTTGCAATTCTTAGCTGGTGACTGAAAAATCTAGTAATACGCAGCACTGTTCTGTTTCAAAACATACACAATCTGATCTTATAAGTCACCATGGTGGGAGATGCAGACTGATGCTGAGTTCCTCTGGAAATGAGCACATAGTGCAAAGAAGCCAAAGTAAAGGTTTTCACTGTCTTTTAGGTTTTGATATGGTATCTGACAGCTAGCTATTAGATCTCGGACATCTGTCTGACAGTTATGTCTTGTCATTATTATGATAAATCCTTAAAAGTGCACATCATAGTAGACAGGGGAAAAAACAGAAAAAAGTAGAAACCAGTCTATTGCTAGGACCAATGTGTCTAAAATGAATCAACTATAATTTCTTTTTAACAAACCAGCAATATTTTCCCCCCTGAAAACATACCATACAATGCATTTGGTACTGCCAGTTAAAGATGCATATTATTTGATAGAATTACATTTTCATAAGCAAAAATGTACTATTTTTTTACTATGGTGCATTTACTGTAGTACATGCTTGCAAAACTAAGGGCCTACAGTAGAACTCCCTATTCAGACACTCAGACATAAGCAGACCCAAATCAAAGCACCAACTGCTCACCTTTAATTCTATAGGATTTGTGAGGTTACAACATGTTAAGAATATAAGGCCATTTTTACTTTGAGTCTTTAATAAATGGAATTAGGATCCTAACTGGAAAGCTGTAACTTATGTGCATAACAAGGGGGTTAAGGTGGCACAGGGTTAAGGTGGGAAGGCATCATAAGTCTCTCTGCTCTGTTTCAACCTTCTGATATTTGATGCCATTCACCAGAGGTCTCCTAAGTGTAAAAAGTTTGTCTCCTCTTGTTAAATTGCCACCTGCTCAGGGAAAAGCTAATCCATTAAGGTCAAGCAGTTCTGAGAAGGTGCTGCAGTGCCTGGGGCAGCCTCTTGAGTTTCACTTCTAGCAGCTGCAGGAAGATGAAGTCGGGATGGTCCTTGTTACTGAAATTAGACAGATCAGGAAGTAAACAGAGCTTGCCTTTCATCTGATCTGGCTTTGAGATGGGAAAGGTTGGGGAGGGGGCCAGAGAAGAGGGTGAATTCCTCCTCTAATTACTTTACGGGTCAGTTCTCCAGACTTCATGTCAATGCCAGACATGCATGATCTTTTTTATTTTTAAATCAGAGAAAAGAAAAAAAAGAATCTCATGAACTACTGAAGATTTTAGGTTTTACTATTATTTAGTTCTCAATACCATGACTTTCATGGGGATTATTATATTTTCCTTCAGGAATGTGCAGCCAACAGAGCAAATACAGGAGAAGAGCCATGATGTCTGCGTAAACTTCTTGTCTCATTTATGTGTTGAAACCTTTGCCTTCTCTGTTCATTACTTTCCCCTGAAGTGGATTTAAGACTTATGAAAGGTGCTGGACTGGCAGCACAAGCTGGATCTCTCTTTTCATTAATACTTGAACTGCTGGGATACTAGCCCTACCATATGAGACTAACTTTTCCCCACAGATCTGAAGGGCCAGCCACTCACAGTAAGAGTCAGATGTCAACTCCGTGGCAAGGCTTTCCCAGTTCCACTCTGTGTGAACCACAGTAGCCCTCTAGCACAGAAGGCCCTGACTTGCAGACAGTGATTTCAGAAAAGAGAGCAAAGGAGCATAACGATGGAAGATCATTTGGGAGGAATGCATGGGTGTCCTCAGCATGAGTTATAAGTCATAGCAGCAGTTCAGATGTGCTGCAGCAAATGAATGAACCAGAATCGATCTTACTTTGTCTCATTGAGTGCCAAAATTGCCTTGGATCAGCTGGTACTGAAGCAGACTTTTCAACACCTTTTTTGGGCAACAGAGGCTGTGATTATATGAATTCCGTGGGCACAGGCAGCCCTGATTGCTTCAGTCTCCCCTTCTTACACACCCTCTTGGAGTCCTCTTTTCACAGGGTTTTTAAGAGCTGCTTTAGAGAGCTGTGATAATCCAGGGGATTAGTGAAAGCCAGAGGGGAGCCAGACACATGATGCCCCACAACTGAAACATGCAGATGGTTTGCTTTGATGTGATAAAATGCAATGAAGCTTTTTAAAACTAAGATGAGGGAGTGTTTTTCAGAGCACTGCAGCATCCTAACTCTACCGGGGTTATCAGAAGTCAAAACACTGAGAAGACAGCAGTCAGCCACTTGTTCCAATTTATTTTTGCCTCCTTGATTCTTCTCAACCAAAGCTCTCTCCATCTACCCCCACCTCTCTACTCTCCCCAGTTTACAGGGGAGAGCAGGCAAACTGTATTTTGCAGTTGGTGTCCTAAGTCAGTTGGGAAGATACATTCCTCTAGAATCGTCTGTGTCTGCAGGATCGATAGCCAGAAGGAGCCTTCTGACTTGATGAAAATATCATGTTCTAATATCCTCTTCCTTTATCTGATTTGCAGCGGGCCTTTGAGTTCCCCTGAGCCAATAGATTATTTTGCAACTTTGCTCTCTTCAGAGTCGGGCAAGATAACCCAAGCCCGTGCCTTTCCCTCTGTAAATTCTCTGTGTGTTTTCCCACCATAGACAAAAGCACGTAGCTACATTTCTTTTTGTATAGCTAACCATTTCTTCAAGCACATATAGAAAATCTCCAATGTACATGCAGATGCAAATAGCTTCATATTTAATCATACACCTATATTTCTCTATAGGTATATCTTACTGGGGGATCAGGATGTTCAATTGCCAATTTTCATTCATGCAAGAAACCTTTATGCACACAGTGTCTGTTATGGTATTAAGCTCTAAGGAGGATGGCAGTGTGATAAGCACTTTACAGTGGTCAGAGGTAAAACAATCTCTATGAAAAGTACTTAAAACCTACGTAGTGTAAAATAGAAATAGAGGACAATATGTTGGAAGAAAACGTTCTCTTCTAGTTAGAGGATGCATTTTTCTAAGACTTGAAAATTCTTATCTCATATTCAGAAAGCACAAAAATTTGAGTGCTATTAAATATTTTAGTCAATAGTTCATAAATTCACCATCAGTTCTCAAAATTGTCATTGAATCACCAAGGATGTTCAACATCAGGAGTGTTTAAAAATATAACTGGGTGGTGACAGTGCCTCTGAAGACCATAGATCACCTGTACTTGAAGGTGCCAACACAGTGAATCCTCAAGCCCTTCAGATTTTTAACTAAAAAATATCAGTTGGATAATTAATAAAATACAACCGCAGGCACAGATCCTGAAGCCAGATATGTTTGCTTAGATCTTAGAACATAGACAGACTGAATTCTGGATTTAATGATTCTAAACTAACCCTGAGGATCATCATGATGGTATGGGACCAGAATGTTTGCAGAAGCCAAAGCTCAGAGTGGTGACTAGGATAGGAAAAGACACTAATCTCTGACGCTTTCTAGTACTTTTGCACCGTTTAGTGCTTTTTTTCTGTAATACTCCATACTTTTTGTTTCTCATATCTCAGGTGACAGTCCTAATTGACAAAGGTAGAAGACGGCCACTATGATTGGTATAAATGTTGCTGGAAAATAAGCTCTTTATTGGAATTTTATGTTAATCCATCAGACAAGGAAACTCTTGCTAATTGGATCCTGTCCCTCCACTGGCACTCTCATCTAAAAAGAAATGTAAGAAGCACACTGTTGGGATTTTGTCATTGTGATTAAACACATAGTTATTCAAATGCAATCTAGAGCACATACATCATTCAGTATACCACTAGGTATACTTCTTTCTTTGGCACATATGGTTACTTCTTGTTATCTGGTACAGTCCTAAAATGCATATTTAGTCACAAAATGCCAACTGAGTCCTCAGAGAGTATCCAGTCTGGACTGGGCACATCCTGAATATTTTAAAAATAATCCCAGCAAACCACCAAACAAACCAGAAGCATTTTTGGAATAGATCAGTAATTGTAAAGAAACTGTTACAGACACAAGCCAAGGTCTGTAGAAATGAGGTTTTGTAACAGTCTCACAACAGCAAATCTCTTCAAGATGCTCTTCTTAATCTGCAATGTCTTGGTTTCAAAATCCCTGCAGAATAAGTGATTATCTCTTTCATTTTAATGTTCCAAAGGTACAGTACCACATATTCTTTCAAAAGTCACTTGACAAAAAGAACAGAGATTGTTAGCCCTCTCACCATGTGAAAGGCTTTAAAAAGCCCTTATTATTATTCTGCTAAGTGCAAACAAAGCTCAGGAGGGGTCTCTGTTAGGAACCAATTTGCATCTCCTGGAATGATTTAAAACTGATGAAGATGACAATTTGAGTGACTTCTTGCCCTCTGTGGACCTTAAAGGCTCTCGCAGAAAAGGGAGTTAAATATTGAAATGATTTTGAAAGACCCAAAAAACTGATCTGATGTTTAGGCTTTCTGTCCCTGCTGCTGGGCCTTTGACATTATCATCCATGACCTTGACTTAGGGAACCACTGATCTCCATTTTATCAACAGCCACTGGCTGTACAGACTCTTGCTGAAATTGCTGCACATTGTACTGCTTAAAAAATGTCACAGTCTCATTTCTTAAGAATTTATCTCTTTTTGCAGATTGTTTTATCTACTGGCAACATTAAGATTTTTTTTTTTGACAAATCAACATAGCTCTAGGAGAGCAAGCTGGATCCCAGACAACAGAATCATGGGAAAATAAATAATGTTTGTGGTCAATTGACTATGAGGAGTGTAGTATATTCTAAAGAGCAGATGGACTGGAGAACCAGTGAATGGGAATCAAAGGCAAATGACAAAAAAAAGAGCATTTAAAGATTTGTTGTATTTATATAAAATTGATGTACCAAATACTAAACCCATAATGTTATATAAAATTTACTGTATACCAAATGAGAGCATCTTTTAAAGAGAAGCACACAAGAAACACTATGTAAATATGTCAAGGATCAATAAATGTTTTGATCAGTAGCTCTGATTCAGTAATATGTGGAGATATAAAGTGATAATACAGATGCCTTAGCAGGAATTACACTATAAAATACTTGTCTAGAAGATGGGAGCTTGCCTATGCAGTCAGTGAAGTCAGCACAAGCTTCACATTGGCTTCAGCAGGAGGAGAAAAAGGCCAGAGGAAACAAAAATGAGAGCTTAAGCGGTCACACAGATGCTAAAGAAACTACTCATCTAAGTTGTCATCTAAATAATGTAGCTTCAGAAAGACCTCAAACCTCAGTTTGCTTTCCTGAATGCAGTTACTGTTGTAATGTATGGAGACACAGATTGTCATAAACTGAAAGCACACTTAATAAAGAAAAGGCTATAAGGCCATGCCAGCCATCAGAGACACTGTGTTCCAGTTTTGTCTCCTTTGGGTCCACCACACCCAGCCTGGATCTTTGTCCATCAGCCACAGACAATGAGTGTCTGGGCTATATGACACAATAAGCATCTGTGGCGAAATCATAGCCCATTGAAGTCAATATTGAGGCTTCCATTGACTACCACAGGGGCTATATTTCATGCAGTCATGGTTGTCTACACAAAAAGCAGTAACCTTTTAGGCTGCCTTCTTTACCCTTCCACTCTCCATCTTCTAAAGAAGTGCATTTGGGGTAAACTGGGACTCGCAGAAGCCAGTGAGGTATTTTCCAGCACATTCTTTTTGGTGGAGTTCCTTTCTTCTAGCAGCTGTGTCCAGGGATGTAGAAGAAACACTATTCCAATTGGGAACTTCCCATAGCTATAGTTATCAGCCAAAGTTAGAGAGTCATAATAGGTAGACTAACTTCTTGGTTGAAACTGAAACCTTATTTTAGCAAGGTAATAAAGATCAGGGTTTTTTGCAGTCTGGAAAATAATTAATATGGGCTTTGGTGAAATGCTAAATAAAAGCCAGCCAGCACATATCACAATAACATTCTGTACCTCATTAAGGCTTTAAGGGACTACAGCAAAATAAAGTGAATAAATAATTATCATAGTAACCCAGCAGTACCTCTTAAAAGATAAATATTCAGACAAGCAAAGAACAAAGGAATTCTCAAAAAATTGAAGTTGCTGTCCACACTGTAAGGTGTAAGAAGAAATATGCAACATGCAGACTTAGACTTTTACTTTTTAAATGCACCAGGATGTTGCTTTCAGCTGCACTGAATTCAAAATCTTGTGGATTACATATCTAAAAACTTGGTGGCCAGCCATGGCTGGCAAATTGAGAATTAAAGCAGTCTCTTCTTGGCAGCAAGAATACAATAGTGCCTCTGTTACTACACTCATTCTTTTCTTCTCATGCAAGTCTTTTTGCTTCATCTGACTCATGCTGAAATAGTAAGGATGTGTACTAAGATCAGAAAGCTGCATGCAGGAGCAAGGATATTTCTTTGCAGTGAAGTGGCACTGCATTTAATAAATGTCCTCAGCCTTAGTTCATTCAAATGGATTTTGTAAGGAAGCCCAGTTGTTTAATCTTCTCTCCTCCCATAGTTAATAATATTCTAATTATAATAATTATTTTTTTGCCCTTACATAACACTTTACATCTTCAAAGCATACTCCAACTATGAATCATATTGCTCACATGTTAAGTTATGGAACTAACCAGGATTTTGCTGCTAATTTTTTACAAGGAAAACATTTAAAAGTCCTAGTTTTGTAATGTGGAGAGGCACAGTCCTGTTAGCTCACATCTGAATCTAAAATATTTCTAGGGATTCAGTCTGACAAAGTAGACTTCAGGAAAAGACAAGACTGTTACATGCCCATTTGTGGCATTAAAAAAGCTCAGATGAATATTGAACAAGGAGTAAAAAGAATATGCAGATTTGGTTCAAATAACTGAAATGCATACTCAATGAATATGCATTCATTGTATATCTAAAAAGAATATTTAGTTGATTACTGCTAAAAATTATTACTTTTTAAAAAAATGGGAAAAAAACCCACAGAGAGGCATTTTTAGTACCATGATTTAGAACACATAGATTTTGAAATTAAATAGAGTTTCTTTCAAGATGTGTGTTCAAGTTTTCATCAGCTCTATTAAGTCCAAAATTGTGGGGCATTGTGCCTTTTCCCTCTCCTCTAACCAGTTACTGTGTAAACCATGGTGTCAGAAAGCAAATGAGGAAATCGCTGTCTCCAGATACATGCAATTGAAGAATGTGAGCAGGAAATGGTGTTCTTGAACAGGAACAGAACAGTGCTGCGATTTGTGTCTCTGAGCTTCAGTTGCATACAGATAACTTGCCATGATGAACATGAGGCTATTTACTCATACTTGGTCGCCAGTGGGTGGAGAGGGAGAAGTAAGGTTACTGGTCTGTGCGTAAGTTGCATGACTAACACAGGCAGGTCAAAATCTCCCCTGAAGTATCTGTTTCACTCCACCAACTGCTGAGGAAGCTTTTTGTTAGAGGTGGCTCTAGGTAGACAAGATTAATCCCTTGCTGCTGAGGGAAAGTGTCTATTACAGCTTTACTGTTAAAGAAACTTCTGTATTGACCCAGAGTACAAGGTCTCCTTTCTTTCAAATCTGTGCTGCTTTTGACCTCCACACAGAAAGCCATGACTTTTCGCCTTCTGATGCCCTCCTTGAAAGGCAGACAAGCTTGGGTTTGGTCCATAGACAGTATTAAACTATTACCAGATAATCTACCAAAAACATAAAGCACTGTTGCATTTAACTTTATAGGAAATGATTACTTCTGGACTATGTATATTAATGAGTATTGAATGAGTGACGTTTAATAAAATATTCACTATCTCTTCAACTTTCTTTCATTTCTTTTCGTGCTGGAGCCCTTTCATATTTGAAAATTAATTATGCACACCATATTTAACCAGGGTGAAAATGAGACTTACATGGAACCTTTCCAGCTCTTCATTACATATTTAATTGTTAAAATAATCAAGCTATCCATCACATATTCTGCCACCCAGTCGTCTGTCACCTTGGAACCAGTCAGAGTGATCACAGACAGAGAAGTCTGGAAACAAAAAAGTCCCACCTCTCATGCTGAACAGTTTTGCCATTGAGAGGAATGGTCTCATCATGGTGTATCTGTATCCTATTTGCACAAATAAGGAGCAACTGCATCTTGCATTCTTTAGGTTTCCTCCTTGAAACACTAAAAATTGTGTCCATGTGACAGGAAAGCTCTTACCGTGAAACAAATTCAAGCTCATTGAATTTAGAGCCAGGCAAAGAGCACTTTGCAAAGTACGCAGTAATCTGGCCAGCATTTTAAAATAGCCACAGGTTACATGATGCTTTTCATCAAAAAATTGTTCATGCACTTTGCTAAAGTGCTAGGTAAGAGAGTCCTTGATTATGGATGGGAAACAGGAACTCTGTAACAGAATTAGGCTATAGTATTATAATCATCAAACATAACAAGGCACTTTGTGAAGCTGAATCCTGTGTCCCAGAAAACCACAAAGCAGAGTTAGGAGGAGGGATGAAACCTCCACCTGAGTTTGACCACAGCGGTCTTTCCACTGAGCTTTCCACATACTGCATGAAAGCTGCTGTGAAGTTTCATTTCAGTTTGGGGTTTCAAACTGAGTGTTGCAGGATCAGAAGCCAATATGATGCCACAACTGCACAATATTTGGAAGGTGTGAAGCATGAAGAGTTCAGCCCTGTGCTTCTTGGATGGGCACTTGGATTTCAGAACGTATACCATTAAAGGTCTGTAGAGGATAGAATGTTCCTTTCCACAAAGTTGCTTTACTTGCAAGGGTGTCACTCCCCACTGACATGTCAAGCCAAGCATGTGTAATATCACCAGGAAAATGATATTGAACACTGCAGTGAGAACATTTTTAAGGTATAATAGTCATAAAAATACCAGCTATTTTCAGGTCACAAAGGCGCACAAATGGAGTGAAAATTTTATTTTTTCATATTTTACTAAAAGCTTCAGGATCACAAAGAATATCCTTGTACTGCATCCCACAGCCAGAGGTCAGATTCTCAAAGGTGCCTTGGTGGGAACAGAGAAATTAAGTATCATTTAGATTTAATGCCAAATTTTGCATAACTAAGATTTGGCTTTAAACTGGACAGGTCTAATAGGACTGAACAATACTATAGCTCTCTAATCCTTTAACAGGCCTTAGCCTTAATTGTACATTGCCCTGTGATGCAAAAGAAGAACAAGCTTTCTTTTATTTGATGCACAAATGTAAAACAAATACTATTAAAATCTAACTCAAGAGTTTTCTAGACAGTATTAAATAGATTTCAGCTTAGGCAGGCTGTGATGTATTGTGAAGGTCAAAGCTGATATAAACAATGAACTAGCTGCTTGCATAAAAATAATGCATTTGGATTAGGAATTTGTGCCTATCAAACCGGGATATGAGCTGTAAAAAAACCCAACAACAAAATATAACAAAGAAACCAAACACACAAGATGCAAGAATCACAAAACAAAAGTCACCAACACCAGCCATAGCTTGAAAAGTATCAAGGACAGAACCAGTGAAGCGAATGATCTATCTTATAAATTAGACTTCAACTAGTGTAAAAGCAGGCAAAGTGAGGGCCCAATTGTTTTTGTAGCCTGTCGGAAATAATTTCAAACCTGACAGGATACCACAGCTCGTAGTGTGATCTCACAGATTTCAGTGGTCATGCTGAGAGATAAGCAGAGAAGCACAGTAAAAACCCTGATAGCAAAAGCACTGCTGCCAGCTTTTCTGTACTAAGAAATTACCATTCACTCCAAGTAGCAGATCGAGCGAGTGTTGAATGACTTCCCTTTCCTCATCTCCCCTTCTCCTCTGCCTGCCTCCCTGCTATCACTGCCTTTCTTATCCTTTCCCCTCCCTGGGAGGACATGGAATTTTGTGTTTTATGGTATAAAAACCAGCGGATATATCCAGTAACAATACACATCAAAAGAAATTACACCACCATCAGACTATCTTATAATATCATTAGTGTCCTAAATTAAAGCAAGATGATTGCCCCAGCAGACAGCAAACAACCATACACAGATGCTAATAATGCTGCAAGTAGGTTCTAGTGCTCTGCCAGAGGAGAAGGTGCCTTGCATCCTCTCTGTTTTTATGTTATGAATCAACTGACAAAGCAATTCCTTTAGTTACAAACAGCAACAAGGAAAGCTATTAACTTCATCTGTATATCTGAAAGAGGGTGTCCAATACTCATTCCTCATCTGCCCAGCTGCCTGGCCCCAGAGGGCTCTGCCAACTCACCTTAGAAAAGGTATAGTTTGAATCCGTTTAAACCATGAACACAAACATTAAGCTGATAAAGCGGAAAGAGAGTCCTGTGAGAAAAGGACTAAGTAGGGATTGTAGAGAACTGATTTCTGTTTGTTGCACTGCTGCAAGTTTGACTGTCAATGAATTACTTCATTCGCCTTGTACTCTCTGTCCCAATTGTAAAACAGAGATATTCTCTTTGTTCAACGTATCAAATTCTACAGTAGCTGTACAGGACATTAGAAATTTAATAAATGCTTGCATTTCCAGAGTCTATTACAATTTGGGTCCAATATCAGTTTGGCTTTCTAGCTACTGTGATATAAATAACATCAACTCTGTTGGTGAGGTGTAACTAGAAGATGGGGCAACACTCAATTTAGGTTTTTCTTAGTAAAGATCCTGAGCTGAAGTTTTCTGGGTTGCCACCAGGACCCCAGCCAATTCCATCCCCTGTTGCATATCCATCAATTTAGTGATCTAATACTGGGTAAATGCTCCCATCTTCCCCCACTCACTCTACCAGGTCCTGCAAACGCTTTTACTAACAGAGATAAAGGGCTGGAAGATGAAGAGCAGAATGGAGGGAGCAATTCTGCTTGCAAAATCTTACCTTCCTGCTGAAAATAAGTTCCTTGGCAACATACCCCTGTAGACAGGCAAAGGCAGCACCATCTCCATTTCATAGTCAGGGAATGAAATCACGGAAATATTAATTGATTTGCCCCAGGTCACATAGGAAGTCTGTGGCAGGGCCAGAAATGTGACATAGATCTCCCATGTCTCAGATCAGTACCTTAATCATGGAATAATCACCAGAAGGTTGAATACTTAGGTTAACTGCAGAACAGTAAGGGATTGTGAGGGGTTTTATTGCTGTGGTGTATATATAAAGAGAAATGGCAGCAATTCTGAAAATCTTTAAATTTATTTATATTCTGAAGTGACTGGGAAAAATGACTCTGTGAGATTTCTCTGTTTATTCCCTCTCCCTTACTTTCATATGAAATCTGCTAAATTCACAGTTCAAAGGAAGGTGCTTGCTCAATGCCAGCACAATGCAAACTCAATTGGGGGCTGAAAAAAAACCCCACTGTATTCTTCAACTCATGTATTATTAGTAGTCAGAAAGCATTTTCAAAAATATTCCAGAAATCAAAGATCCAGAAAAAAGACACCTGCTCCTGCTGGTGGCAGCACACTGTCCAAAATCTGCATAGAAGTTTCTTCCAAACTTTCCCTGAAATTAAACAGAAAATTCTTCCTGTTAAATCCAAGCTATCTAATTTGTATGATCAGAGAATGGTTTGGATTGGAAGGGACCTTAAAGATCATCTATTTCCAACCCCCTTGCCATGGGCAGGGACACCTCCCACTAAACCCAGTTGCTCAGTGTCTCATCCAGCCTGGCATCTTCCAGTTTTTTGGTTGAGGTGTGGAAGGCAAGTCCCCAGGGAGAGCAATCCCCAGACTCTGAGTAAACAGGACAGGGAAGCTTCCCCTACCCTGTAGAGATGTGGCTGAAGAACATGGGAGGATGAAGGATGAGGTTACCCATATGCAACCTCCAATATATGGAGTTTTTAATCTGTTCTGCTCCATCCAAAAAAAAAAAAAGAGTTACTTTCTATGATATATAAATATTAACACTGATAATAGAATAATGATGTTCCTTCCCATTTTAAATTTTTATTAATCCAAATAGAGCAAGTAGGATTTCACTTGCCCGTTTCACTTTCTAGTTATGTGTGGATCCTCCTGATCAGACTTTCACCAACTTCTTGTCTGTTGTCCTACAGATGTCAGACAGGCAAGAATGCCACTCTGCTCAAGGACAGATGTGGGGTGAAGGGTGAGGTTTGTAGACATCTTTCTCCACCAACAGAGGCGCAGTAGGGCAACTCCCTGTCTAGCATCCAACAGTATTCAGCTCACTCAGCCCAGTCCCATGCCTGCGGGTGTAACTGGCCTTTTCCCTTGATGGAGGAAGCAAAGGGATGCAATGCTGCTAGGAATAGGGATTCTGGCAGTGAAATGCTCAGTTAAGCCTAGGTGAAGCTAGTCCAGCACTAATAGGTTCCCAGTCCCGTTAGGAAAGGAATTTACTATGTGGTGTGAAGCCCTTTTTCAGTTTTTAAGAGAAATATGTAGTAATTTTTTTGCCTTATACTCAAACTGTCACAAAATTCCATCCCTCTGGGTCCATGTATACTGTGATGTTTGTTTTTTCCTCCAAATTCTTGATAAATTTCTTTGCTTTCTGTTCCATGTAATGAAGACAAAAATGAGCACAGGACTCAAGCTACTGATGGGTACCATCAGTGATACCTAGGATGGATATATTTGGGGAATATCCAAGTACAAGCTTTCTCGTCAGCATTTACATACAAGAACATTTATGGCACATTTTGCAGTCCAGTCTTGTGTTTGCACAAATTGGCAATGCAGTGGGATAAATTCTTCCTCATCTCTAGGAGATACATATTGCCCACATCCCACATAAGCTGCACCCTGAAAGGCTCAGTATCTGACTGGAATTCACTGCAGAGAAGTGTTTCTGCTATGATGCTATTGCCTCTTTATTGCTACATGTCTTCCTCTCAACCTGTTTTGAAAATATTCTCAAGTTACCTTTGCAAAATACATGCGAAGAAAGAGAGATGACAGCAGATCTAAAGGTTAGGAATGTATAATAAAATTAAAAAACTGTAATAATACTGTACAAGTATTGCAATTGTGTAGTATCTTTTAAGAAAGTATTAATTAAGCTTCAATCATTTAACCTCTGAGGTAGGTAGTATTACTGTATCCTCTTAACTACTTCACTAATGAGTATACAGAGGTCTTGGCATGTTACATTCTTTGTCTAAAGTTACCCAACAAGTCAAAAGAAAGGGAAGAGAAATAATGAAATTAACAGCAGCAGAAAATAGTTCTAGTATGACATCATGCAAATTCTCTTCCCTAATTCCAAGAGCTAGCATCACTGTATTTCTCAAATTATTACATATGTATATATGTTACCCATAGATTCACCACATTCTGGACACAATTTAGAAAATGTTCAGGTTACACTTGCATCTAAGAGCATTTGTCCCAGGTTTCCCCTTTCCTTCACTTGCCCTATTGGTTCCCCTCTTCCCACTCTGCTTCAGCTTCCTTGGCAGCCTCCTTTCTTCTGAACAAGCAGCCAATACTGCATGCAGGTATCACAGGAGTAATTTTCAAGTGGGGTACTATTGGGAGGGTGCAGGTTTACAAAGGGTGCATTTAATGCATGAAAACACATTGTCAACTGTCTTTTTTAGTAAGTTCATAACTGCAGCATCATCTGTAGCAAGAAAGCCTTTCATAGGGAAAGAAACTCAAACTCCCTCTTGCCATCAAGTCAAATTCAGGGAAGTCATCTCCAAGAGATTATGAAAAAGCTGTTGTTTCCAAATAGACCAACTTCATACAAAATTTTCTAATTCCCTTCCTAGAAAAAATGAAAGAACCAGAGTTTCACACAAGTACAGAAGATTAAAGGACAACTAAATCTACAGAGGAAAATCAACTATCTTTGCAAACTGGAATTCTGAGGATCAAATGTAATTGAACTAGCCCCTAAGCATCTTGCCCAGACCTCAGGTGCCTCCAGCCAGCTGCAGAGTAGCTGAGGGAGGGCACAAGTGTTCATCCCAGTGCTGACTTATTTGTATCTGTGGGCATGCTTGTCCTAGAAGCACAGATAAGGCTTCTTACCTTGGAATGGAATGATGTGGAGATGCGAAAGCAGTTAGCTTTGTACATCTTATAAAACTCTGCAAATAGAAATCCTAACAGTAGAATTCAAGGAGGTCTGTAGCAAATAAAAAGTGATCAATGATCTGGCTCACAGTTATTTTAAACCTTCCTTTTTTTCATTAAATTTTGCCCTAACTGCTGATGCTTCTTTTTCTTCTCATTTTGATTCAATAGCCATGACAGAAGTCCGTAGCTCCCCCTCTCTCCCATTTATTCCAAGGCATAATGTAGTAATTATACTTACATTTTTAAAGGTAGACATTTCTCCATAGACCCTATCAACCTGTGGCCTCACGATTATAATTACTTGATCTACAGACTGCTAATTTTCTTATCTTCCATAGGAATAAAATAGCACAGGAGTAGGACACAGGGAAATACAGAGAAGTTGCCGACAGTTACCAGCTAACATTTCTCTAATGATTACTGCATATGACAGGAAATATGGGTATCAGGGGGTCAGAAAATGCATGGGTTTACTTTTATTTTTTCCTCATTTCCAATTTCTCAACATGTCAACAGATTCAGTGAAATGGATTCAATTTCTAGGTGGCTTTCTGGTTTATAAGCAACAAGAAAAACGTCCAAGTAGGTTTCTGTTTATTATTTTTCCAATTAGATTTGCATGGCATTGATGCTTGCTCTCAGGAGTCTATTTGCAATATTAGGAAAGGGTGTGAGTGAAATGAGGCCAAGTCCATGACAAGTTTCTACTTAGCCTAGTTTTCCCTCAGTTGCTTATGACATTTCTATTTTTCCAGCCTTTAAACGAGATGAAAACCAGGAAAAGCAAGACTTGGTAATAGCAGTGCTTACTGTGGCTGGAAAAAACTAGTCCAAAACAGCAAGCCTGGCATTGATTACATCTAGTAATCAAGTTGTGTTCAGAGTTACTTGACTTAATGTCTCAGGAAATGTTAATATGCTCATGAAAAGCTTAGCTCTTGAGACTGTATAATCCACTGACATTGGGTGAAAAGTTAAAGTATTTCATACTTTTCTCCTATTGTAGTCTCATGTTTGAGGAGGGCTAACAGGGATAATAAAAAAGTTGGCTAGTAAACCAGCATTTTTATTTTCTAGGTCTGTACGGTAACAGTACTAAACAAGCAAAACCTCACAGACAATGCCCACTAGCAGTGTAAAGAAGCTAAGGGTAACTTATATGGGAGGGGTATTTTGTGCTAGACATAAAGTACCTGACTGGTTATATTTTAGTATATTTCCAAGTTTGGTGAACTAGAAAAATACTTTCCTTAATGGGTCATACTGGTGACTATTTAGGTTAAACTATACATTTTCAGGTACTGTTTCCCCAGTATCTCCTAAAGACAGACATAGGCTAGGTCTTAGGATGTTAACTATCCCACAGTGAATTACACAACTCCACATTGCATTAAAAAAATTAAATACACTGAGCAGTCCTGGAGCAGTCTGGTTTGGAACAGAAGGTGTTAGGAGACTTTAAGTAGCTCAAGGGACATGCATTGTCTTGCCTGTGCAACAGGGCAGTACTGCACAAACTCTCCCAGTCAAGAGTTTTATATGTATTTTTTTTTGGGGTGTATTTATTTTTGTTTGGTATTAAATATCAGTTTCTCCTTAGTTTCTCTGAATAGATTTTCTACCTACAACTATCTAACAGCTTCCCATTGCTGTCAGATACACAAAGAACTTGGAAAGGGAAGGGGAAAGATGTTTGCTGAAAACTCATATTCATCGTACAAGACAAAAAAAGTGCTTAAGACTATAGCTAGATTTAAAAGAACAACAAAAATATAGGTAAAATCTAACAGTAGTGATTATTCTGACAGCTGCTTGAGTACCCTTTTTCAAGTATTCCTGAAACTATGATGTTGTTTCATCTTGTTGCCAGTGAAGCTAAACATGTTTCTATAGATCAGAATGATTTTCAAATATTTGACATAGGTATGGATTTTCTACTGAGAACAATAGATTATATTCAACTGCCAATCCACTCTAGAACTGTATTTGCCTTTTCCATAGGATCATGCTGGTGGGTCTCAGCCATCAGTGTGTTTGACTGAATTATACACTCAATCCTTTCCCTTCCCTGTTGTTTCTAGATGATGAACTATAACAAAAAAACATCTGAAATGGTTTTTGCTTCCTGAGTGAATGACCAAGTAGTTTGTGCTACTGTTCCTCTATTGTGCAGTATTTTCTCTCCATTGCTTAAGACTCCTATACTGTCTCTTTGGTATGTGTGCTATTTTTCCTCAACCTTGGCAAGGTTTCACAATGTTAGGGAAGCCTCAACAAATTTCATTAGCGCTCTCATGCTTTTTATGAAGTGGTCAGTTGTGAAAGTATTAAGTAAAACCTGTCCTAAGAATGAGCTTGTGAGAACCTGTAACCACAATACACATCCTTTTAGTGCAAAAGTACTGTCGGAGTTCTTGACCAAATCATCCCTTTACTCCTCAGTAGTCTTCCATTAGTATTGTCTCCGTGCCCAGTAAAACTCCAGACAGACAAACTCTTGCTCTTTATTTCTCATGGAAAATCTTACCAAACATTGATACCAGTTTAGTCTGATAACCATCTACATTGATAAGCCTGGGTGGTTTTCTCCCTTTTCCCTTTAATTTCCACATTTTATTATTTTCTCCAAGAAGGCATTCCAGAGATCTATACATTCCAGAGTAATAGTGCTAGACCTGTATTTTCACAGACTGTTGAAGAAAGCTTTTTTAAATGCGAAACTAGTAAATCATGGCATACTAATTTTTAAAATGAAGATTTTAAGGAAACTATTTAGAGCAAACAATATTTTTCAGTTAATAGTTTCAGAAATAAGCAATGTGGAAAACCGTTTCCCCACAGAAGTCAATGGCTGTTCATAAAATTTTACTTAATTATGAGAACACATGATAACTTGAACTAAATTAAATTATATTGTTCTTGGAAGAACTTCACCCATATGTGGTACAACATTGTCACATGGAGGGTAAGTTTGGCAAGAGCAAAAATGTGGTGAGATACTTACATGCAAAAAGAAAAGAAAAGGAATATACCTGATCTGGACTGCCTAAAATCCTTTATTCTTTATGGCCAGCAACTTAAAAATTAAAAAAAAACACATTATTTTATAAGCCTGCCCACTTCAGAGCTAAGCTATGTATGAAGCCACACATATCTCCAAATATTTCTGTCATTGAAAATATCACTGCTTACAAATTGCTGACTAACACAGCTACCTGAGAGTGACTAATATATCACCATAATCAAGGACAGCTGGTTTTCTTGTGGAGTTACCAAATTCTCTTCAGGAGTCCCAGTTTCTAATTATCTCTAATGGGGTGTAGCCTCCACCTTGCCTTCCCTCCCCAGAAATATGAGAATGCAGCGTAGCACCACCAGCCTCCAACTCTTGTTCTCACACAATGAGATGCAATGTATTAAACATACAATGCATGTTCTAATAATTGAAGCCAACAAGAGCTAAAGAGCTTGCAGCTGCTGGTACCACCTGTGTCCCCTCAGCTTCCAGCCAGAACAATCTCCTCTCTGCAGTCCCTAGTTGTGGCAAGAGATAAAAGAGGCAGAAAGTGAGAGTGACATATCTGGCTTGTGTCCTGCTCTTGTCATGAAGGTGCCAGTTGATCTGGAAAGCTTGCTTGCTCCCTCTGCAAGTGTGGATGATTGTGTCTCTTTCCCTCCATGAGCACATAAATGCAAAGTGGCCAAGTATGATTTTTCCTTTTATTCCTCTGTGGAGTATGCCCCACATGCTCATTGTCATAGTTCACCTAAGTGCAATTTTGTTAGTTATAGCTGTTGGCTCTCCTGAGTCATGAGGATTGCTGCGGGGTGGCAAACATGGGCTGAATGAGGAAAAGACATGTTGGGAAAACATGGTTTTGCCAAGCAGAGTGGAAGTCTATCCTAAGGTCCATTTTATTTTAAGAGAAAATTTTATGAAGGCTTTGGACAGAGATGTGGGATAATTTTTTTATACTCTCTTCTGTATTTTTAGTTTCTTTCTTTTGTTTTGTTTATAATATGCTCTTTCTTCTTCCCTTGCAGATTGACTGGTGATATGGATGGATTTCTAAGTTTAGAATTATCTTTTGGCTACTTCACTGCCTTGGGACAAATGGCATCCATTCAGGGATCAGAAAGACCATCAGCTGTTTGGATCTTTTTTCCTTTCACATGGAGTTTTGTTTTTCTTTTTTTCTTTTTATTTAATTTCTGAGTCAACTGTTTTGAATCAATGCCCATCTTGGGCCAGATTGTGCCATTAGAGTACTGGCCGGTATTGTAGCTTGGATGGAAAGCAGGGTTGGCAGAAACAGGCAGACACATAGATTCTCTCTAGATTATTATCAATATTAGTTATTAACAAGGGAAAATCAAGCTATTCCCTTATACAATTTCTGCCACATACTCAAACTAGACTCTCCCCAAAACACTTTCTCCACTCTTTTTTTAATTCCTTAATTGACTTCCCAATCATGAGTGCTGGAAAAAATTCCCTTAGTCATGTAGCAAGACCAACACCTATACTCTTACAGTCTTATCTTTTTTTACTTTCCAAATACGAGATTTTTATCCCTTCTTTTCCCTTACATTGTGTCAGAATGTTAATACCAATCTGATAAAGACAAGATATAATGGTCACAGTGTAACATTGTAGACGTACAACACAACATGTGGACCTGCATTTCCTCACCTAGAAATGCTGTTCACAACATTTTGAGGGTTTCTTGTGCTTATCTTGTTTTTCTGAATCCACTATACAGCACTGGCAGGGAAGTTTTCGCCTGAAGTTGTCTCTTCTAAGTAGGACCATGCTATGAATTAAAATGTATTTATCCCACAATTTAGAAGGAAATCAATTGGATATGGGCGGTGATGACTATTACAGTTATTCCAACATTTTACCCTATAACTTCTTCATAAGGAGTATTCAAAATATCAAAATAGATTTATGTAATACAGTCAATCAATAGATGAGGAGATTTTCTGTGATTCTCTGAATTGTCCTACAGTGGAGCTCTCCCTGCCTGCTGACAAGGTAAAGAACCTGAGACTCCTCACCACATAACTTTGAAATTGGCTGAAGTTGGTGGTATGAGTACCTTGCTGTGCCATTGCCTATTTACCATGTCATTTATTTCATAGTCATTGTTACATGCCTTTGTTCACCTTTGTGAAATACTCAGTGAAACCTTAGATGCCTTGAGAAAAGATGCTTGGTTATAGCTGGTCTTTGAAGAGTGGGAGCACAAAGGGTAGTAGAGTGAACACTTTAGAGGACAATATAATTTTACATTCCTGCCAGTAAGTATATCAAGCAGAAAGTGACCATGTTAAACAAACAGCCTCCTCTGTATCTATACTATTAGTTCCATGAAGAAGGAGTAAAAATGTTGGTGCTCTTGCTTTCCATTGTGCCCTATGGCAGCCCCCAACACTTGATTTTGTTATTTGCACCGTAGCTCATTCCTTTCAATCATTGCAAAACTGGCATTTAATTTCTCTTGGACTGCTTCTTGCTTATGCTCTGTATGCACTGATGGTCCAGGCCTATAGCGTGACAGATGCTGTCCTGAAGCAGATGAAAATTGAACAGCATTGCCCTGAACCTTCCAGGATTGAACCATAAGGCAGCCCAGACTTTTCCAAGCGTTGCTGAGATATTACTTTTATTTCTTTTTTTTTTCCCAGGCATTGAACACATACAGTTAACAGCATTCTGCAACTGATAGTGCAAGCCTACCAGAAAGTGTTTATTTTGTATAGGAAAAACAATTAGGTCTTCATTTTAATTGCATTCTTCCAGTTGTTTTACAAATGCACTATTTATGCAAACCATGAATAGAGCTAGATATCCATCCATCCATCCATCCATCCATCCATCCATCCATCCATCCATCCATCCACCCACATTTCTGTACAAACATGGTTTTCATGTTCAAATTGAGATGTGTTTATGCACACATGAGAGAGAAAATATTAATGTACAAAGTTGGGTGTAACTCAACAAACCACATTACTGCTCCTTTGAAAATGTGACACAGTATTTAAAGTACTGTTGACATGTTAAATTAAGAAATGTTTTTAAGTGTTTAATATTTCAAATGTATCTTCATTCTTCCTAATTAGCATATGAAATTATAGATTTAAAATTTAAATTAAAGGTGTTCTCTTTACAAGCTGCTATGAAACATGATTGGGGGATTTAGTATAGTGGTTCTTAAAGTGGGATACATGAAAACTATTTTTCAATAGCTCTGTTGCCTGAGCTGACTAAGACATGGCAATAATTGTCATTATTACTCAGTAAGCAGTGTTCACGTAGAATGCTAACATTGTTTTCAAATTGCCCTAGTTTAATAATTTTTCATTGTACTAATGTTAATATTGGCATTCTACAGAACTCATGCCTTAATGGTTTAGTTACAAAGGATTCAGGACCTTTCTTTTGTGTGTGAATGTGCCTTTAGTCTTTCCCCACTTCAAGATTTTCTTCAAGTGATCAGTGTGTGTGCTGTAATGACCAAGTTAATGAAGTCTCATTTTAACTTCAGCTAGTCCATTTTCACAAGAAGGAGAGACCTGGAGACCTAGTGCTCTAGAAAAGCTTAAATCTTATATCCAGGTAACTGTGCCTCATCCCGATAGTGAGTGGTAGGTGTATGGGGGACTACTATTGCAGTACACTGAAGCCAAACATACATTGTTACTCCTTGTTAACAGACACATTCCTATTCTCTTCTCACAGACTCTCTGAGTAGAACAAATTGAGGGAACCTTATGCATCACATGATTGTCTACATTCCACCAAAGTCAGCTGCAAAAATGCAGCCATCTAGCTGATTTAAATCTTATATATGGGAAATATGGCAAATAGATATGGAGAATAAATGTTCCATCCAATCTCAGTAATTTAGGAATTTAGGTCCTGCTGATTTTTCAAGTGGGCAAAACCTGTTATTAAACATAAGAAACCAGGATCATGGCAAAGATTTTCCTCATCAATATTATTTCTGTACATTGCCTAGAGTGAGTGCAAGCAGCATGACACAAAGCTGTGTAATTTGTTCATACAAACAGAAAAATCTCCATTCTGCCAAAGATTCATAGCATACAGATCTTTCAGTCACTCTTGCCAGTTCCTTGTATTGATATCAGTATGGCATTAATCAATTTGTGAGTGTATTTCACTTGGACTTTAAAAAGTTTGACTGATTTTTATTGTTGCTGACTTTTAAATGCATAAGCATGATCACTTTCCAGTCTGGATTTGCAGAAAATAAACAAAGAATGAAAAACCAGAAGAAACTGCTAAAAATAAGTTTGGTGTAGATATGGATAGATGCAGCTTTGTGTATATAAGCAGTTATCATATATTTCTCTATGTTGTACTTTCCTTTCAAGATAAATTACCAAAGCTATGTCACAGCAAAAACATTCAGTAATTCCAGAGCACTCGAAGATGCTACTGTAAAAAGACTGGGGAGAAATTACAGGTTATAATGATAGTATAATCACATAGCCAGAAACAAAGATTTGTTGTGTTGGAATTCTTATTTTTAGTAGTCATTTTCTATGGAAATGATCTAGTGATTTTAATAAATGCATTTTCTTATAGAGTTGTATGCAAGACACTTGCAAAGCAGACAATAAAGTTCAGTCTTAATGTGGGAAAATACACATGAATAAAAAGAAGAATGAGGCTAAAGAAGCACACAAAGAAAAGTATATGGATCCTGATCCTGGACCTGAATCACTGCAGTAGCATTCCAGTGAAGTAATTCAAAAGAAGTTAAGCCAGCAGAATGTTGGAAGAGATTCACAATGGTAAATCAGGGCTTCTTTTGGCATGCTCATGTGTAGAAGTGAAATTTGCTCATTGGATTCTGCTCTCACTTTCACAGCATAAATCAGCAGTAATTCCACTGAAGTCAATGGAGTTCAGCCAGGTTAGCATGAAGGGGAGATGAGAATCAGATTCACAAAGCCCAGTTTGCTGTGATTTAGTGCACAAATGAGTGCCTTATAATCTGTTTACTAACAATGGATGAAATATGCAAATTGTCTTTTTGGAAAGCAACCATGAAAACTGAACTTTGCAAAAGCAAAATGAGGGGAGGGAATGTTCTTAGTTCCTGACATTTGTGTCTGTGGTCAGAAGTCTGAAACACAAACTGTCTCAGTTGGAAGAAAACTACCAAGTCTTCACAACTCATGCAGCAGTAAGGTAGAATGTAACAAGATTGCGAGACAATGATTTGGTTCACTGGGACAATCCTGTGATCAGGCCTCGAATAATGTCCCTCCAAGCAAACCTAGGCAGGCCAACCATGCCATTTCACAGCACAGGCTGTACCCTAAATCTACTGTAAAGCCATGCAAATATGACTGGGTCCAGGTGGTCCCAGTGCCTGGAGGTCTAGAGCAGGATGCAGTAACAAAAAACCCTTCTATGTTTACTAAACCACCAAGGATTTAAAATGGCTACAACTGGGAATGTGAGCATCTTAAATGAGTTGAATAAGAAATAGAAAAAAAAATAAATAACAAGACAGTGAAATACTTTCATGTTCATTTCCTCAGAGAGAGACTGGAAGAGTTAATTTATATTTGTCTCTGAGTAAATGCTCATTTTGGGTTTCAGGATGCAGTTGTGCATATCCTGGTGAAACTGTACATCATAATTACAGAAATTATTTCCTTATGCTATGTTGAGATTTACTTCTATGGAGTTTTTGTGTGCTTTTTTTTTTCCCACTCTGAGCTATTCTAAACATAGATAGCTATGTTACCTGTAAGAAGAAATGTCTCTGATGATATTCAAGGTCAGATTTATTGTGCAACACATGGAGAGATTTGGATTTGTGATAGTCATGTTCTAAAGGATTTCCAGAGGAGCACTCCAAGTACCACAGGAACTCACAGTGAAGGAGGGCAGAGCTTATCTTTTCCCAGCAAGCTTGAGAGTTTATGACCTCATGCCTCCAATTCCTGAATTCTCTTATTTTCTAGTAGGTCTCATGGTTAGGATAGATGGGAGAAGGGGACAATGTTCATGGCATCTTGTTGGTGGTAACTGAGTAAGTTGGCCATTCACTTAGTAGCTCTCAGGCCCTCAAATATCACACAGTTGCCTGTAGAAGAGTATGAGGGAAACCAAAAACTTACTGTCACAGCAGGCTCTGGAGCCCTACTGCCCAGAAGAGGGCAGACCTACAGTATTGTTTCTTAGAGGGTGGAGATATGAAATAGATCCATTTCATTGCTCTAGGTCAAGACAAAAGGTTTGCCTCAAAATAAAACTAAGCCTTAGGACAGAAAATGCTAATTTTAATAAAGTTACTTATCTTTGTCTTAAGTAAAATGAAAATAACCCTCTGACTTTCAGCTACTTATTTTTCCCTCCTCTTTCCCCCAAAATGATTGACCAGACAACATGATGATTCATATATTATTTTTTAAAAGTATCTAACTCTGCAAAAGAAATATTTGAACTGATATTTTAATTTCACCCAAAGAGCATACCAAGAAATGCAGTGAATTCAGCTGAAACTAGGAATTATAACATTAATGTTAGCCATGGTGATACTGAATAACATACAAATAGAGTAACATCTATATAAGTATAGTTTTTTTTAAAAACACCTCTTTAAAGAAGAGCACTTCTCCAGCTTTCTTAGCTTCTAAACTTGTTTAACTTCTGTCTTAGACTTACAACTATGATAAAATCCACCATTTTTTTTCTTTAAAAAAAGGCAGAAATTCTGTTCTGAATCAGACTGTAATGGCAGTGAAATATGTGTTTGTCAGGTCTAAAATCTATTACTCATCAGCCAGCTCTCACCTACTCTTGCAATCCTCTTAATGCAAAGTGCTCTTGGTGTGGCACAACAGGAGGCTAAGTACTCCAGCAGGCGGCTTGACCCAAATGGACCACTAGCCCTTGCACAAGGAGAGCTCCTCAAGGTTCTCACCATTTCTTGATAATGATAATGATCTCTCTACAAATCCACATACCTTTACTCAAATATCATGTTAAAACTAAGCAAAATCTGACACAATGTATCCAATATAAATCTTTGTTAGTTTATACACTCACTGCAGACTAGATTTTTGCAGTAATTTTATCATGGTTAAATTTCCTTGGAGTTGAGTAGAAAGCTGCTGTGGTTGCAAAAGGTTGCTGCTCCCTCACTGTTCACACAGGTGTGCATGAATTTGACTTGTACTCTTTTGACAACTGCAGATATTTTGCAGAACTTACACATTAAAACTTAAAAGGTAAGGTGAAGGGCAATCCTTATGTTGCACCAAAGCACCTGAAATCAGATGAGCTGCTGCTTCTGCTCAGACCCAGACAACACAAGGATCTTGTTAAAAAACTCCACTGTGGCATTCCCTCTCCAAGAAAGAGAAGGATGATGCAGCTAATCAGAAATGTAGTAGATCTTCTGCATCAGATTAACTCCAGAAAGAAATAAATGAAGTTACTGGAGAAGCATACTACAAAGAAGAAAAGTCTATTAGGATTATTAAACATGAAATGCAATATCTTCTGTGCTTCTGGGAGCTTTCTATGGGCCCAAGGAGATAGATATTAGTTCTAATACAGATATTCAAATAATAGTTTAGAATAAAATCTCTGAAAAAGGAAACAGTATTTTCCAACAAAACCAGCCCAACCACCATCTCCAAAATTTGTTTATGAAAGCTGTCTGAAGTAGTGGTTAAAACCAAACCCTGCCCTTCAGAGTGCTGTTCAATGAAAGAAAACATATCAAATAGCATTAGGTTCTGGTCTCTAAATATTTTCTCTCAACTACTTAAATAAAATAGCCATTATATTTTGAAATTTTTTGACAGAAACTGTCAAATAGTTCTACTCACAGCTCACTGTGTCTCCAAAGCAAAAGATACAATGTTAAAAGGTTAAAAGCTTAGGAAAATCTCTTTTAAGACTTAAAATAACCTGAGCATATCTGAATTCATATGCGGGTTAGTGGCTATTGCCTCAGAGGCAGAGCTGATAGCTCCAGCACTATGGAAATCAGACTCTACAGTCTAAACCTTACTACAGTTTAAAGATCTGGTCTTGACACCATGTCCTCAACAAAGTACTCATCCATCCTGGTGTGAGAGGAAGACCCTGGTTTCCCTTTCCCTTAGAAGGGAGGAGAGGTAAGAGAAAGTAAGGAAAAGAAAAACTATTGCTTTTCCAGAAGCAATAGTTAAGCATCCATGAAATTCAATGGGGGCAAATGTGAGCATCAGCAAGATGCCTGCTTAAAACCTTCTATTCTTGGCTCTATTACAAAGACAGAGCTTGTAGAAAGACTAGTTCATTATTGAGAGACAGACTAGATTGAACAATGGGGACACTTGACCTCAGACCACACACAAACTCCCTCTGCTTCTTTCCCAGATGAACTCTGGATACTGAGTAATCACTTTTCCTGAAACACCAGTCTCTTCCCTCCCCAAAATTATCCCAGCTCTTCTGAAGGCATTGCCTTCACTGAATCAAAGAACACCTCACAAGTTTTCAAAAGTGCATCCAGCAGAATTGGGACACCTTTTCATCTGTATGCCAGGAACCTGATTTTGTCAATTATATGCTGTATATTAAAAGCCTCTGCTATCTGCTTTCCCAGTACTCTGGGGAAGGCATATGAATAATTTTAAACTAGGAAAATGCTGTTGGGAATATTGTTTTATTTGGGAATTTTAAACTTTGAAACGCATCTACAAAGAATGTTTTATAATTAATAATATTTATTTTTTTTAATACACACACATAAATATGCAAGTATATATTTTGGATGAAAATAATTAAGGGATGGAGATTACATCTTAGAATCACCTATCAGTTAATGCAGATCCTGAAAGATAAGCCAAAATGCTTAAAAATAAATTTCACTAGACAAAGGTGGTAAGGGTAGGAAATACTCTGATGTCCTTGGTGCAGGCCCACAGGACATGTAAGTGAAAGAGGTGTTATCTGTGGTACAGAAATGATACCAACTATCAGCTGTATTTCTTCCTTCTGATATGATAGTTATGTAGAAGGAATAATTTTGGAAAACTCTTAACTAGTGTGAAAGATCACAAAATTTCCACCTGTTTGTATAGGATAATGAGAATACTGATAAACTGTAAAGAAAGAAAAAAAGAAAAAAGAATGCTGGCATTTATGTAATGAGAGTTAGTATAAGATGAGGTGTTCTGTGATTGTTTAACAGATCATTTTAACCTTTGCGGTGTTCTGAGGCTTTTTGATGTCACTTCATCATCACACTAACCCAGTTCATTCTCTTCTGAACTGTGGTCACTTAAAATTATTAGTCTCAGAAACTTTTATAGTGATGTCTTGAAGACTGCTGATATAACACTGCTATTCTTAAAAGAACAATTTTTAGAGCAATACACAGGGGAATTACAATGTTTCCAAACTGAAACTGTTGCCTCTTTTGTGTTTCTTGCTATTCTTTTTGGTGACTTTTTGATGTAGTAAACAAATTGAATTCATCTTGAGAAATAAATTACAAACTGGGAGTTCTCTGAGCTGTCCGCACAGCATTTGTTTCATCTTCCAGCATATGTTCCAAGTGTATCACTGGGACTGACACTAAGAAAGAAGGTGTTTGCCAGCTGTCATCACAAAGTGGTTTCTGAACTGTAGCATTGTTGCTGCATCTCAAGTGCTATCGCATTAAAAATATTGGCAGAAGCTATTTTTTTACAGAAAACTGATACATACCAATGATCTGATAAAAGTTTCTAAATGCTTTTTTTATTCTAAATAGATTATTTTCTACTAAAAAATTAAGGGGATGGATTTTTATTTTATGAATCTCAGCAAACTGTTTTGCTGGGGTTTTTTAAGCAATGAAAATAAAATACTTGTTAAGTATTTTTAATGTTAAGAACTTTTTAATATTCACAGATATTAACTGGCTTTATTATACTGCTATGCCACAAGATATTTTCTCTCTTCCCTGAACCATGGATTATTCCTCTCACAGCTAAGAAATTCTGAAAAATATTTTAGAGGAATTTTATATTTGTTATTATGTTACAAGTTTAGAGAACAGCCATCTCAATCTACCGAAGGCCCTCCACACATTTCATTAAATTTCTCTGTTCATTGGCATCTAGCTAAAGTATTTAACTTTCAAAAAAGCACAAGGCTTTCCTTGAAAAGTAATACACCATTTTCCACGTATTTTTCCAGTCACATTGAATCATGTTTAGCATTTAATTTACAATGTTTACAAAACATACAAACAAAAAATATAAACAAAAACCCCCCAAACCATACCAAAACAAAAAAATCAAACTACTCTCACTTCTTTAGAACAGCTCAGAATTAAAACATTTCAGAAAAAATAAACTCAGTGTTTAATATGAAGAGGTAAATGAAAGATTAGGCAAGCACAAATTTGCTTCTAATTCTGGATATATGCCTTGTAGTTTAGTCTTCTACGATGTTTCAAATATTGAAAAGGTTATGCTAGATGTAACATGTACCATAACATTTTGATTCACTATCTGCAGAAGTCAGTGAACCTGCTCTATACATGTCCCAGTAAAACTTTAAAAAAAAAAAAAAGATCTATTTCACCAAACACCAGGCCCATTAGGATGTTTCATTCTCGTGAGCTGCCATCTGCCATCTACAGATGATGTTCAATACTGATGCCCATATAAGCTACTACTCTGAAAAGAAAATACATTGCTGTGATGTTAATTTGCATTAATATGCAGGACATCTGAGTTCAAAATAGGTAGACATAATTTAAATCAAAGAAAGTGAATCACAGAAAGTAGTTTTGAAAACATTTCTTAATAGCATGAAACCTATGATGGTGACTGCCATTAAATGTATCTACCTTTTAGATATGACACTCCTGTGCATGGAAAATTGGTTTCTTATGCAAGTAACTGGGGTCACTGCAATGTGTAGATCATGGGTTAGAAAACCAGACAGTATAAATTTTGAATTTCACAATTTCAAACATAAGTAGGAACTCTGAGTACTTTCCCAGCTCCATGTTTCATGCCCAGCTTGTGTTAACTGTAGTTGAACAGATCAGACACTCAGAGTCTTGGTGAATTTGGCATCTTTCAGCTAACTTGTACTGTGCATGTGCAGCTTTGACTAATTCTTTAAAAAAAATGGTGGGATAGGAAACACTTAGTAACCTCAGCCCAAACTCCAGAGCTCTTGCAGGGAACCCTGCCTTGGCCTTTTCTGTTCACCCTGGAAAAAGCAATCAAAAATTTTGCCTTCTCACCTTGGTGGCATGGGATTGCTTCAGTGCTTGAGAACTCCTGCCTGAGCCCTAGACAAGTCTCAGCTGTGCAAACCAAGCTGCCAGAGAATTTCCAGGGCTCTTGGCATCTCCAGCACCACATATCAAATTTCTTCTCCCAGACCTTTTTTCTGCTGGTGCCTACAGTCATGCTTCCACAGGCAACTTTCATCCTATTAAATCCACCAGAGCTGGATTCTGGTATTACTCCAGACCTTTTTGTGGTCATAGAAGAGTTAGGAGGGATAAATTTCTGCCCTTACAAGCAGAAAACCAAGCATGTTTTTATGTGAATAGTTGACCAAATTAAAGAAGTACTGAAAAAAATGTGTCATCCTTGTCTTTCACACTGAGCTGTGAAATAAGCCTAGCTTAGCTCTTACAAAACTCCTTATGCACCTCCACCAGTAAAACTTTAAAAGATTATGAAGGTTATCTAACATATCATCCATTTAAATATATGGAAACAATTATCATGTTAACACCTAAGATTCACTGCATGTATGTTTACTCATAATATATATGATGATATAACTATTTATTCCATATGGGTTTGAAACTTCAACACCATAAGAATTTGAAATGGATTAAAATTAAGAATAGGGAAAACTCATATTGAGTAATTTTACCTATTAATAAAAGAAAAGAATGACCAAATTCAATCAATACATCTGCACACAATGTGATTTTACTACAATAAAACCCTTGAGACCAAGATGTAGATACTCAGTTGTTGCTAGGTGTAAGTCCATGACAGAAAATAAATAACATTGTTGTTAATATTTAAAATTAATCTTACTTCAGGCAAAATTATTATTAAAACAGACCTAACGGTCATGACCTTCAGCTAGTGGAAACTGTCATGGTCCCACGTAAGTATGTAGTTCTAGGACAGCTGAAGTTTTGCCTTGGAAAATTCATGTTTCTGTAGAAAATCTCACAAGTAAAAATTTAGAACAGTAATTTTTTTAAAACTGAAATTTGTCATAATTTAACTTTGCACTGGTATGTATTACAGATAGGATAGAAATCGTTGGTAGAGTGAAATTATTATCACCTGTCATACAATAGCAGATAAAATAGACAGTAAAGAAGTATTCAAACAGGCTTTATAATGTTTTGCAAATAGGCTTTTCATCCCCATAAATGAAATGAGATCAATCACGTTAATACTAGAGTGCCTTATAAACCATGCCCTTACAAAATATCTCTGAGAGAAGGACATATTTTCTTCTTTTAATGGGAAATAAAACAGATGTATTGAAACAGGGGTTTGTACAAGGTGACACCAAGGGCTGTGACATAAGCAAGAGATAAATTGGAATTAGTTGTGTTTTCACCCTGAGTCTGATACACAGAAGCACAGCTCTCTGTATCCAGTGAAAGTTAAGTTCTCATTTCTTTATAATTTCCAGTGAATCCATTGTGTTAATTAAGATAATTAATTATTAGAGCTACCAGAGCAAATGCTTCAAATATAGGCCCTGGTCTCATGCACACACACTACAGTAGTAGACACTTTTATATTTAGTTCCACATCTCCTCCCCTTGTGGAAGGAATTTATAAAATTAATAATGTTTTTTCCTTTATACTCACAGAGTGTAAGAGAAGCATAGTAGTCTGTGCTATGTGGTCATTCACTAGCTTGGTATTTTCAATGGCTCTGCACTACCATTGCAAAATATTATCTTTACCTGAAGAAAACCAAGTAATTCCTGAACCATTATTGGGTGCCTTTTTGCTGCCTGAAGATGCTCCAAGGATTCTCCCTGGTCAGGATTTTTGCAGGATCAACAAGAGCAAGCACATAGGAAACACACAGGAACGTGGGAAATCCCAGGGCCAGCATCCTTCTGCAACCATCTACTTGCTCAGATATTTAAATGCATATCATGCATTTAAAGAGAGCTGATATTTTAAACTCAGGTTTTAAACAGATGATTTCTAAAACATCAGTGGTCTAACTGCATAATAGGAGGTTAATTCAAAACAAAGAAATTCCTTGCTAAATATGATGCTAGCTGGATAGAAAAGAGTGATAGCTTTCCCATACTTCACTCATAGTAGTCTCAGGGTCTTCCTTATCATTTAGATGGAGAGAACAGAACAGTAAATTTCATTTTAGGAATACAGTTATAAAAAACATTGTTTAAAAAAATGACTGGAAAAAAATCTAATTCCTTCTCTGATAGTGACCATATTTTTATTCTTGACTGCTGTATCAGGCATTTTCAGCAGTAAGAATTCATATTTATTCTCATTCTGTGATGTAGAAAAGGCTTACAATTCTGTGAAATGTAATGTACAGGTTTAATAGGATTGTACTCTTGCCTGATGTCACAGTCACAAATAAATGCAATAGAGAATTGCTGACACAATAGAAAAAGGCTAGTTCAACACAAATGAGTCTCTGTAAATAAATCTGAAGTAATTTCTCTATACATCTTTGCTACTGCTTTAAGCTCTGCTTACCATCAGGAGATGGCATGGCATTAATGGGGAGGAGGGAAAAAAATCTTGTTACAACCTCTTTAATGTCTTACAGCGTATTTTAACTCAAGAAAAGAGGCTTGATGATTCAATTCTGGAGCACGTCATTTAAACACAAAGTCCCTTGCAGCCTGATCTAGTGGAAATGGGATTGTGAAGAGACACAATAGTGCTCCAGTGCACTTGGCAATGATCACATACTCAAACTCAGAGCTGTTGGTGCCACAAACCCTGGGTACAAGAAGTGAAAGCAACTTTTTGGCTCCCCTGGCAGCAGTTTTTTGTTCTTCCTGTCACCATTTCCTTACTGGCCACAAGCTTTCTTCTGACTAGCAGATCCAGAGACAATCATACGGGCGAAATGCACATTAACATTACCCCATACATTTTCCATTCTACTCGCATTGAATCTTTCCAGTTTGAGATAGGACTATTCCTTTCCCACTGCCAGTTTGAATATGACAGTGTGTTTTCCAGAAACACCAGACCACTCCAGAGGAAAACATATACAGCTGGCATACTGTAAAAATGAGTAAAAACGAGCCAATCACAAATGTAAACAGTGAATATTGTCACTGTGTTAGTATGAAATTGTAATGGATGAAACACCTAGCCCTCATATCACCTTTTTTCTTCCCCATTCTCTCTATTGGAATGTTTCTTAATCTCATTTTCCCACTTGCCCCACATAGGATACAGTTCCAAGTAGCATGTAACATTAAACAAATAGTCTGCTATTTCAAGGTCTCAGTACTTTGTCCAAGGAGGTCTCTTAAAATGTGACACTAACAGGAATTGTCTTTTCAAGAGGCACAAGTGCTTGTTAAACAAGATGTCAGGTAACTCTTCTTTACCTGACACAAAAGCACATCATAGAATAAAAGATGGCATTTTTTTTAGCACAAGGCAATAGCTTACACACACACTGGATGATTAGTTCCATTTTCTTTATTATATTCTATAGATTGCCTCCTGATATTCAAAAGTGCTATAATGTTGTTTGTCAAGAGGATTCTTTTGTTTTCTGCTGTGGTGGCCAGAAACCCACCCAGATGCTTTCTCACTTGTCCTCCTCAACAGGACAGAGAAACAGGACAGGAGAGAAAAAAAATGCAAAAATTTCATGAATAAGGGTGGAAGATGGGGAGATGCACCCATTACCCTCATCAGTGAAACAGACTTGATTTGGGGAAAACTAATTTTATTTATTGCCAATTAAAATAGAATAGGATGGTGAGGAATAAAGGTAAAAAAAATTAAAACATCTTCACTTTTCTGCTCATCTTCAACCTTCTTCCTCACTCCTTCTACCCACCCCACTGAGATCTCTCCACACTCGTGCCTCAAGCAGCACCTCATCCTCCTCTTTCTTCTCACCCTGATGCTCAGAAAAGTGCTCCACATACTTCATGGCACCTCCTTGTGGTTTCAGAGCTCACCCCTGCCCTGCAGTAAGACTCTTGAAGGCAGCTGGAACCTTTTGTGTCCAGTATGGGGCAGCCCTGACTGTTCCTGACAGGGGTTGCCCTACAGAAATCCCAACATCTCTCTCAACATCTCTCCTTACAGCAGAATCCAATTGAACAGTGAGGTTGTAAGATGCTTAGCTTTGCATGGACATGGTGAGGTGTTCCAGGAAAGGGGAGATATTACCTGGAACCGAGTCAGGTGCTCAGTTGATGCTGTTCATACCTCAGAAACAGCAGCTGGTTTGATGCTTCATTCCAAAGTGCTTTGTCCCCTCTATTCCATGGAGATAAACTGATTCACATGGACTCTATCTGCTGTTTAAGTCATCTTGATTGGAAAACTAACCTGTATGACACTGTACAGTGAAATCTGGGATCACTCTTCTGGGGATGAAAAATACTTTTTAGCCACCTTCACTGATCTGCTTTCAGTTAATGGCCATTACACAATGTGCCATCTGAGGGATAAGGAGAAGCACAAGGACCATTACCATGTTTATGGACAATCTCCCTGGGTGGTTTGATTACTGAGGAGCAGATGCTATTTTCCCCATCTTTCTTGATCTATTTGTGTTTGGAAAATGTAAAGCTGATTGCACATGTGCTTAAAGTTTAGGTATGCAGATTTGGAAAAATCTAAACAAGTAAATTCATTTCATGAATATTATCAAGTAGGCACCAAATATTTATTCTAACCATTTGATTTCCATATTCAAGTGTTTAGTTGATACAAACAAAGGGACTCAATTGGTCAAATCTTCTTTAGGTTTGTCTTTCTATTTGTCCTGGTTTAATTATCTTCCTTGGTCCAGATGCCTTCCTTGAGCAGCATCTGCAAAATGTTTCTTATTTGAGGTACAAGTAAATCCTTCCTGGGATTTGATCTCATGGCTGAGATCCAGAAGAGCTGAAGACCACACTGCTCCTCCTGTGAAGAATTGTGACTCCTTTGCACCTTGGAGTGTTTTGTAGGCAGTTGTTGGATTCCTCTAGAGAAGAAATTGCTCGTGGATCACTCCTCAATACACTTTTGTGTACCCCTAGTCTTTCATTAGGTCAGACCAGAAGACTCCATGCAGGAATGGATGAGCAAGGGGAAGTAAGAGCTGACTAAAGCATCTTAGAGAACTTTGTAGGCTTGAGCTTGAAGGATCATGGCAGTAGGTTGGCCAAGGACAGAGGGCAGTAACTGGAAGGAGAGAAATATTTAACAAGGAGAATCAAAGGTACATTACCTCCTGATGAGCCCAAAGCCATTATTTATGACTGTATCTCCATTTTCTAGAAGGCAAAGATTAGGCCCTTTAGGAGTCAAGGCAAAGCACAATCCTCAAACCATCGTAGAAATATTTGAGTTGGCTTGCCAGAGAGCATCTCAGGTCACTTCACTCTGATTCTGAGTCATCATTTAGTGACTCAGGGGTCTATAATATCCATTGAACAGATGGGTGTGCACAGCCCATGTTTTGATGCCAGGAAGCAGCTACTCTTCCCCCGTAAGAACCTTTTTAATTCAGCAGGGAATGCAGTAGGTAGGCAGGGCAGAAATATTTAATTGATATTTTTAGTAAAATGAATCATTCTGATATGAAAGTATTATGAATGTATTTTTTACATTTCCCACATTGCAACAGGAGTTAAATATATGTGTTGTTCCTGTGAAAGCTCTTGCTTTGCTATCTCCTGAATAGCCAAGCTGCAGCAGCTACACTTTTCTTCTTGCCATACTGAGGACACTGACCTGAGAGAGTACATCTTCACAACTTCATTTGCATTGGAGCTCACACTGAGGATCTGAAGTCCAGAGCATTGACCACAGTCATATTGTTAAGGCTGGAACAAGTGACCTATCCATAAAATTAACTCACTTCTGAAGAGAATAATTATTAAACAGTAATATTCATTAGCAAGAAAGAGAATAACAGTAAATAGAAGAGCACGTTTCTGAAAAAAACAAGCAGAATTTTAATATAATTGAAAATTACCACTAAAAATTATGAATTTTTGTGACATCTTCCCTCAGGAAATTGTAAATAAAGGGTGGCCTAGTATCCGGACACAGTCTATCTTTGTTTCAGAATTGCCTCTTTCCCTGATGACAACTGTAAATGGTCAGTTAATCTCAGGCTTTCATACTTTCATGCCTGCTGTCTTGGCTTCCCAGACAACTTGCCCTGACACACCACATCTCTCCATGGTGCATTGGATGTTAGTTACACCAGTGTTCACAAATTGCTTTTTCCTTTTGTTGGTATAAACTTTTGTTTCCAGTGGATAAATAACTTTTTTTTCCAAATTAGGAGAGGGAAAATGCCAAAGCAGTAGCTGGAAATTCTGTCATCTATTCTGTTTTCATAACAATGAGCTAACCAAAAGGAAGAAACTCTTAACAGTTAAAGACATTGTGAGATACACTTTGATTATCACTAATAGTAGGTCACTTCATGTAGACTACTATTTGACATTTTTGGCTTCATCTCTGTAAATTTCTTTTCTTTTCACAAACTGCATCCTTACAGAAAAACCTGCTTCACCTCCTATTATTTTTGAATGCAGTTTGCTGTAGCCAGTATGATATTACGTGGTTTACCTAGATGGTTTGAATAATACTGAATGATTGCAGCCACTCTAACTGCATGAAATGTTGTTGTAGATGCTGTTTTGTAGAAAAAAAGGTACTGCTGATTTCTCTTTTTTCCCTTTTGTAAATACCTTTAGTGAAAACTGGGACAAGAATTTCAAAATTAATCAGAAAATGTGGGTGCACAGGAATGCCTCAAATACGGATGTGGTTTTCAGCATCCTCAGTGGATCTGCTCTCCTAGAGGCATCCTGACTTTTGAAATCATGGCTTAACATGATCAGACGGAGGTTTTTAATTGTGGTTCATGTACGACAACATATCAAGTGCTATCTGATGTCCTTCCCTGTTTTATGTTACACATATCTAAGGCTAAAAATAATTTACTTTTTCAATATGAAATGAAAATCTGCTATTTCTTGTAAAAGATTCCTTTTAAACATTAAAAAAAAACAACACCAAAAAACACCTAAATATTTCAAATTGTAAATATCTGCAGAAATTATATTTCAGACTTCATTTCCCATGGGAAGCCAATGGATTCCATAATTCATTGCAGCAGCTCAGCAAGAGGTGAAAACTATATGCAATGTAATCTGTTTAGGGAGAATCACACAGCAAGAACAATGGTGGGATAAAGATCCAAAATATAATGGCCATGAGCACTGTGGTAGTATTTATCAAATAGAAATGTATAGTTTTCAATTTTTGGTGAAAAGGCAACATAATCTAAAGGACAGCTGCCTCCTTCAGTCCCATCTTGTTAGCTCCTGTGTAATTGTGACAGTAGATACAGACACGGGCTCATTTACCTGTGTAATGTCTGCAGACAGTAATATGGCTTGTATATTTTTCTACAGTGCTGTGGAAGATTATGGTACTTACCAAATATATATCTTATTATCTCATTGAAAAGAGGTACTGTTGGCAGCCACTGGAAGTAGTTATGCCATCAAAAGTAAAATGGAGGTCTAAAGGCTATCTGATTTCATTTTCCACTTACTACATATTCTGCACATCAATCACAGACTATGAAACTCCACGGCCCCTTCCAGAGAAGGCAGGATGACTTCATAGTTAGGGCAGCAGGCTTCAGTTTAAGAGATTTGGGGTTGTTTTCCAGCTCTCCTGTGGAATCTTGGGCAAATTATTTAATCTGTTCGTTCCGATCCCCCAACTGGGAAGATGATAATATTTCTTTTGTCACTCTTGTGCTTTATTAACTGGAGAAGCACTTAAGGGCAGCAGCTGCCCTACAGCAGATGTCTGTGTGCAGGGCTTGGTGTTGCAGGAATCCAACCCTGCTTGAGGAACCTCTGTGAGACCACAGTAATAGCAACACTAGCCTATTTCCAGCAATATAAATTTACATGCAGGTTGGTTTGAGCATGTGTTTGTTTATGCCACCATGGGAGGCAGGCCCACCAGCCAAGGAGGTGTATGCAGTGCCTCTGATGACCTCACAAGCCAGCCACAGCAGTGAGATGAGTCATGCCCCACATTAGCCTTTCACATCACTTGTTGGAGCAGCAGCAGGGTGATGTTACCTGGCACCTGCAGGCTTGTGAAGTCTCGATGCCTGGTGTCATCTTTGGAGAGCACTTGACTGACAGGAGCTGAGCAGTTTTTCACCCTGTGGGGCTCATGACAGCCACAGCATCTGTCAACATATTCTATCACTCTCTGCTTATGCAGACAATTTTTTTTTCCTGTTTTCCTTTCTCTCTCTCTCCCTCACCTTTTTTTTTTTTTTTCCCCCTCATGTATTCATCACTAGGCTGCAGACACCTAGTTAATCCATTTAGAACCTATCAGCTCTGTTCATCGGCTCATAAACCCATTACCTCGGAGGCGCTGTACTCAGGGACACAGGTGCCAGACCAGTGCACAAAACCCAATTGAGTTATGTAGCAGGCAGCAAGGCCCTCAGATTCATGATTCTGCCTGCATGGGGAATTGCACGTGTTATGTGGCAGCAGCCACTTTATTAAATATCGATTTAAATCACAGCCTTTAATCAAATCTGATAGAAGACCTTTCTCACCTCCATTTTTTTTCCCTCCTCTCCGTGCCATCTCCGTGCTCCCCCTTCTCACCCAGCCCTCCCCTGTCCCCTTCTGTCTGGAATGGGTCTGCCTGATGACAGCAAAGCTCAGGAATGAATAGTTAGCAAGTAGTCCAATAGCAAACCCTTATCAACAGTAATGAGGCATTTGCAATAATCGAGTGATGAAATGTAAATGGGCAGTAATGAGCACAATTACATCCACTGGGGAACCATCAAAGCTGCTTCTTTCCTCACAGATAGATGAGCTCTCTTGCTGTCGCTGCCCATTGCTGTCTTTGCTCTGAGCACAGCACAGATGTGGGGACTGGCAGGGCAGGAGGTGGCACTAGGAAGAGGAGGAACCCTGTGCCTGGTCAAAGGAGTTTTCTGATGGCAGCCAGGTAGCAGCCGGGATCCCTCCATCCTAATTCCTTCTGTGATGGGTAGCCTTCGCCTCCTTCTTCACCTGCCATCCGCCCTCTCCTCCTTCCCTCCCGGTCCTTGGGGATGATTTGATTTGCTGCAATGTTTGAAAACTGCCTCATTGTGCTAACAAGATTAACTCCGGCCTATGTCTGTTTGATGCACTGGAAATGTGCAGGGCGATTCAGACTGGCTTTCAGCTGGAGCTGAAAAAGCCAAGAAATGGGACAGTTGCCAGGGAACAGAGCTGATGGCAGCTTATGTCATCCTTGCCAGCAATGGACCAGCAGGGAAAAAAAATGGTATGTTCAGGAAAGGGGGAAATTCAGTACTTCCATAATCTGACTGTGGAGCATTAAGAGATCCCAAAAATTGCTCACTCTGAAATAAACACATCAAACTGCATAATCTAGCCCACCTACTCAGTTTATCCTGGATAATTTGTGCAACTAAATGGTGCTCGAGAAAAGTCAAAAGGCCCAGGGTTAAAAAGTTGGTTTGCAGAGAAACGCACGTGGGAAATACCTGCTGTGTGTTCATCAAATCACTCTGGACTCCTCACTGTCTGAGACTCATGAGATTTCACTATGGCATATAACCTAATTGCCAGTGTCCTTATTTCCTTGTTTTAAAGCCACATTATCAATGGATAATTATCACAGCAGTTTTTTAAAGCAGTGATGAGGTAAGGAAGGCTCGTCAGTCATGACTTTTTTTCTCCAAAGTCAGGGAAATGCTTATGGTATGCCCAAACCTTGATATCATGGTCAAAATTACATTTCAGATACTTCCTTGCATTACAGTCCACTTTAATTATGCATTTGTTGTATCACACGAAGAATTCCTGTGCAGACAAGTCTCTTCCCTGCTGGATCACACACTTGACAGTCAAGCATAGTGGAGATGGTCTGCAAAGAGCACACTGCAAGACGTTTGCCTCCTTGGCAGATCGGCTGAGAAATGTAGGCATGGCCAAAAACACTCCCACCTGCTGTGAGTGCAGAGAAGAGGCTGTTGGCAGAGATGAGGTAGGGGAAGTTCACCAGTAACTGCAAACTGAATTGCCTAATCTAGAGATGTGGGTTTCAGTTACAGTAATGGCGTTTCACAAACTGACAGGAAAGGTCAGGCTGTGTATTCATTTTCTAAATGTCTACAAACTCTCTGGGATGACTAGAGAAAGGTAAGTGGTAAAACAAGTGGTGAAGCTAAATAATCCTGGTGGATAGGGAATAATGGAATACAAAATGCTGAATCTTTGGTTGATCCCCTCTTCCAAGGACTACAAGGATTGCAGTCAGTGAGATCTGAATCAAAACAGTGTTTTGTAATGGAGAATTAGTATTCTCCATTCTGCCTGGCTAGCAGCTGGCTCAAGGGCGGGAAAAACTATTGAAAAGAGACTCAAAATACTCAAAATATTTTGAATCATGTCAGGGTAGCAGACAAGGGCTGAACATACTTAGGCTACCAGAATGAAACTCTTCTCTGATAACACTGAGGTTTTCTCTCTTTTCTAACATTGCAGTTCTCAGAATATGTTGTGTCATGACAACAAATTGCCTCAGTTACCCCTCACACCAAGCAAGAAATCCTCTCATCACACTTTAATCTGCTGCCTTTTAATTTCAGATAACAGTCCCCAGTTTTTGAGCCAGAAGTGGCTCCAAGTGACCAATTGCAGTGCAGAAAATGCCATGAGACAGCAAGTCAAATCCTGGCAAATGAATCACATCCGTTTGTCTGGGCACTAATTACGTCAGTGATCCATCTGAAGACAGATGACAAATGCAGAGGTGTAGGAAAGATCCCACGGATGAGCCAGCCTTGGTGCAGTAGTCCACCCACCTGCTCTCAAGCCAAGAAACAGCTCAGCCGTGAACAACCAGGTGGGTCAAGACAGTCACCTCCACTGGCTGTTACGCAAGGTCTATCTGATGTATTAAGGAGTTACTAAATATTATGGAGTTCCTTGAGCTCCAGTATCTGGATATTTCTAACTGCACAGGTTTTGGTGCGCAGTGTGCTTAGAAATACACTTGGTTCTTTTACTTATTAGAAATGCAATAGCTGTTAAATTGTATTAGTTACTGATTTTAGCAGCAATAAACTATAGCAAGAGTAGTCCACAGTCAACACTGCTAAATCATAATCAGGTGGCACAATGCAGGTATTTCTGACCATTTGCACTATTGCTCTGCAAAATGCATTTGATCCCAGTATATAAAAATGTGAGAGCACTGTATACGATTTTGAAATGTACTGAGTTTAAAGACATATTCAACCAATTTATCATTTAACTTACGGCTTCGCAAAAGCTATTAAACACTGTGAGCCTGGAGGCCACACATATGCTACAGCACTGGAAATGTAAAGAGGTTCATTTGAATCCCTTAATAATGACCTTGACCTATCGAACAAGGTGTACTTATTGTCAACAATTCATCTCACTCTTGACCCTGGCAAAATGCCTAGCCCTTGAATACTTACAGTGGGGGAGGAAAGGCTTGTGTTGTTTTTTTTTTTCTTTCCCCTAGTGAAATGGGCCAATTTTTTTTTCCCTGTTTAGCAAAATCTGGAACACAGATCATTAGAATGCTTTTGGCAGCTAATTTGAACATCAGTGACTCAAGTTTGAGAAGGAAGCCTTTTTCTGCCCTAAAGAATCGCAGAGAGTTTTCAGACTACAGTAATTGAAAAATCCCCAAACACTCACTCACAGAGGAGATACACATTACTGCAGGAACAGTCTACAAATTGTAAAGTATTCAATTTACATTCTCAGTACCTCAGGGCAGTTGTGAAGAATTTATATCTTCAGAAACCTTTGAACTAACAAAAGATAACATTTCACAGAAAAGTCTACTTGCATAAAAGTTTTTTAACTCCATTCTTATTCTGAAGGAAGTGTCTTTTGCACTTCTGGAACCAGGGCTCAACACAGGTATCTGAGATGTTAAAAAGGAGATGGAGATGGAAATAGAGGTGTTAAAAAAATTTAATGGACATACTGCATCTCATTTAAAGCAGGAGCTCATTACTCACCAGTCCACCCATGATGTATTCATGTTCTGAACTTGATGTCTTTTTAAATGATACTTCGGTTTGATCAATGTGCAAAGATTCTTAGTTATATTAAGGCCCTTTATGTAAAGGGCTTTATAATATGTGGGTAATGAGCACAACTACACCCTGGGTGAGAGCAAGTCATATCCCGAATGAAGGTAAAAGGACCTCTTTTCTTCCCTGCAGGCATCAGCTGAGGCCATGTGTAGTGTCACAACTAATGCAGTCAACTGGCTATATCACTCTTCTGTTTACACGTAGCTTTCATCTGCTTGGAAACATTACATTTAAAAATCAATTTTTTTCAGACCTAACACTTTGTAAAACTGAAAAGACAGTCCATATCTTTAAATGTTTCCCTTTTTTATAAATAAGGTCACTTCCTGGATTATATACTTGTATTTTTATCAGCAAACCAGAATTTTCAGGGGTTTCATTGGATAGTAGGTAACTAACAATGTGCTTACATCACATAGAAGTCAGAGTTAACATCCAGATGGCACTTGAGTATGCTGAGAAGACAGAGACTGCTAAGTTATTAGGGTTCAAGTCCACAGAATCAGGACCTGTTTGAATAAAGAAAATTGGTAATAGAAAGAGGCATCACATTTGCTAGCTAGAAAATTATCTTTCTTTTCCTCTTCCAATTTTCTTGATCAAAGAATACTCAGTGTAATTACCTATCTAATGACATCCTTTTGCTTTTACTTTTTTCTTTTTAAATTTCTATGGAAAAAAAGAGAAGGGAGGAAGATAAAAAAAAAAGTCTGTGTCAAGCCAAACCTAAATCTGTGATTACCATATTCATGTCCAACACCAAGCATTATGTGGAAACATTAATGAAAGTTTTAAAATGCGATCATTGGTTAAAGTTTTTTTCCTTTTCCCTATAAAGAAATTGATAAATGTTTCTATTAACTAATAACCCAGGAATCAACAGTCTTATAAAACTGGTTTATTCAGCCCAGAAAATTAGGCAATCCATCATGACTGATTTGCTCACATTTTCCCCTGCAAATAAGTGAGATGAAAACTTTAAAACCAATAAGATAATGCACTTAACAAATTCTGCTGAGAGAGATGGATAAACTAAGATGCCACTGGCATCAGTTAAGGAAAATCTGTCGTGTTTCCAATTATTTGAGCAGATTTTGTATCCCAATTTGCTGCCAGACTGGCTGCATCCCCCACTCCCCTCTTTCAAACCAAATCATCTGATCTTAAATCAGAACAAGCTCATCATATCACACTATGAAAGGCCAACAGGGGATAAATGACACCAGATGTTATATGAGTTTTCTTTTAGGCTTTCATTTCAGACTTACTGCATTCCCCATGCTGCTTTTTACTTGTCAAAAACTAAAATGTGCTTTGATAGATAACAACCCTATTTTCTTCACTGCCTGAGCTTAGAGAATACCATTAAGTATTGATATTGATGGTGCTTAACTAGGGAATACAACCTGGGACTGCATAAAGCAGGATCCTGGGATCCTGAGGTGTCTTTTAGTCCCACAGATACATTTTCCACTAGTCCCAGGGTTTTTCTGTTGTTGCTGCTGGGGGTGGCATAGGGATACATGCTGTGTAATTTTTACAGCACAAAATGTGAATGCACAGGCAGACAGGAAGAGCAAAGAGGGGCAGGCAAGCTCGGAAACATAATTCTTAGGCCCATCTGCTGCTGCTGTCCAAGCTGCTGAGGGAACTAAGATCATATTGAAAGAATAGCAATGAACTCTTGAAGCTGAACTGAGACTTGATGGTGCAACGTCCAAGGCACATCATCCTCATTTGCTTTGCATATGGTCTTCTGGAGTTGTTGTGTGCCCAGACTGGTAGGGAGAGGCTGGAAAATGGCAAAAACAAAGAACAACATGCTACTGAGAGAACCAGGCACACAGAGCAGGCAACATTTGTGGCTGTTCATGTCTGCTTGGTGCTCTGTACCCCACTGGCCCAGCTCCAAAACGAGAAACCTGATGATTGTACCGAGGTGTGTGCAGCCTTTTAAACACCAGCTTGGCCATGTGTGATGCACTTGAATGTATTCCCAGGCTTAAAATGGCAGCTGGTACAGAAAAGAACCTGATACAAAGAAAATTTGAACCACCCTGTTACACGGCAGAGAAACAGAGTAGTAAATAGAATAGTCCCAGTTACAAAGGAAAACACCACTTCTTTCTACAGTTACTGTTTACGACTGTATTTGTAAAGCTACACTAACCTTTCAGAACTGCCACCAATATTTTCTTAAAGAGGGGAATGTACCTGAACTCTCTGCAGTGACTGGTTGTATCACATCATAGTGGTATTTCACATGAAGATGACATAATTATCTCACAGCTGGCCTGGTGTGTGTGTGTTTGTGCATGTATTCGTATGGAGACACTACCATAGCTTCAAATACTTTAGTCTACTGGCGGAGAGTAGCTTACTTGTCTCCTGGGTGGTTGTAGGAGGTGACAGCTTAACCTCATTGACTTTCCTTCCAATACCCCCGCAGATGCAGTGAGGGAGCACATTTGCACAGCCACTGCAGTGGCTGGCAAGCAGCTTGCTTCAAGATGGACTGAAGTCAACAGGCTGAAGCCTCCTGAGCAAAAGAAAAGGCTATGATCAGCCTGAGAGATAGCAATAGAAGCTTTCCATTGCAGGTTAAAAATGGCCAATCACAGATTCTGAAACAGAATTTGTCTGTTTAAACACTGCAACTTCCTCCTTTCCTCAACATTTTTTGCTGCCCTGGTGCTCTGAATGTGCATTTCTCCCTGCCTTCATGATTCCACTTGCTTCCACTGATAGCACTACAATTTTCAATTGTGCAAAATATATTTAGTGAACAAAATACACCAATAAGCCAGCAACTGTCAGAGACCATGATTTGTAGCATTAAGTGGCATCAGTTTGGTTTGGCTGACACTCTACCATATCTATGGAGCACAGCATCACTTGATACTAAGAATGAGCTGGCCTCAGCTCCCATCCCAGCAAACCTTCACAGGAAAGTAAAAATCCTCACCAACTGGCTTGTGCAAAGAATTGATAATAGAGATCCCCCAGACTATGGGCAGGGGTCTGGCAGTGGGTACATCAATGTGTTTAGGCACATAAGTCCAGAAATCAGTGCCCTTCTGGGCCTGCTCTCATTCAAAGAGCTACAGAAAACAGTACAAAGAAAGGAGCCTACAATAACTCTTAAATCTAGGATGACAACAGAAGAAACACCACTGAATATCTCACAGCGATGGTGTTGTGCCAGGTTTGTCTCCCCTTGTAGCACTGTATCACATCTCTGATTTCCAGAAGTGGTGAGCAAGAGCTCAATTTTGTATCTTAGTGCCTTCCACTTTGGGATATTCAGTTTGAGAACACACATCCTATCACTTCCTAGTCCAGTCTATAAGATTATTTTATATTTTTCACAGAAAACTAGCAGAATAAGGCAGAAGGTGGCAAACTGATTACTGAACTAAAAGCAGCTAACAGTAGAATATATTAAAGTAAAATGATAAGAAAATCTATCATCTATTCAAACTGTGTCCCAAAAAAGATGATGGAGTAACATTTTTACATTTTGAAATATCTTGTTATTGTAAAAGCAGTCAAATATGCTACTCAGATGAAAGGAAAGTTGTCCTATCCTCCTCCCATTCTCTCTTTCTAGTTTATCTTCCTGTGCTGACTGCACCCACTCATGTGCTCTGTGTACAAGGAACACAGAGCTGCATTTGGACCTATGAGCCTGAGAGAAAAAGGCTGTGACTCAGCTATCCTCTAGCATCATCAGGAAGTGTAGACCCTGTAGTCCCCAGAAATGCAAGACCCATGTCCCCTTGGTAGCCAAACTGAATGTGGTTTTGAATTGGGCCATGGTGGGGAGACACATCCAGGAATGCCACCTCTGCTCCCTTCCTTGTCAGAACAGAACTAAATGGGCTTGGGAATGTGGTGCCCTGCATGCAGGCACTTGGCATTTTCAGTTGATTTGAGCTCTTATCTTGGCCCCTTCAGGGGTCCTCCTGGTAAGAGTTTTCTCTATCTGTGAATTTCTTGGGCAGAAAATTTTCCATAAGCTGAAGGTATCAAGTTAAATTAGAAAAATATCTGTGGAAAATGTTCCTGGAACCTCTGTTGGTGGACAGCCACCCTGGAAAACTTTTTCTTCAAATGAGGAAAAGAAAATGGCCCTCATGACAGTATGAGATCAGAGCAGTTTGAACTGCAGTAACAAATGCTGACAACAGACTGCTCTCAACCAAATTCCATGATTAATATTACAAGCAGAAATTAGTCTGCTAACACTTTGGCATGATCAATCAATTTAAGTAAATCAACACTATGCTGACATGCAAGTCATGAAACAGGAGCAAAATGAATCAAATCAATGACTTTTTTCACTGTGTGATATTCAGCACAGCTAAATCCCACCCATCACTTGCTCAGACCACCAATAGAGTAAAATTGCCATGTTCTGTCACTGGCCTGCTTGTGGAAGCAAGCTCCTGATTTAATTATTACATAACCTCTGCTCTTATTCCAGAGCTATTTCCTTTTACATTTGCTCTGATCTAAGATAAAAGAAACAACATTGCAATACCCCCAGCAGTGGCCCTCTTAAAAATAAAACTCAGGGAATTAACAGCAGCCACACAGGTATCTTTGGAGATCACAGGAGCAACTCTGAATTTCCCAGCATACAATTGTATGAAGATTTGCCTTCCCATATCTTTCCAGTTGAGAATGAGGCAGCCAAGTAACGGGATTTGAATATTGGCTTGCTGCCTCTGCTGTTTTGATTTGCACACTGGCCAAGCAGAACGCAATTAGTGGTTATTGACACCTTTACAGGAAGCACTCATAAGGAAAATGGGAAATTGAAAATGTCCTTTAAAAGATGGAAGCAAAATACTGTATCAAAGCTTACTGGTAAATAAGACGAGCCCAGAAAAGTGCTCAGTCTGAATATTTGTATTTCTGTATCATTTAGGAAAATCCTATTATGGCTTTAGCCACAGAGACATCCCTGGTGTGCAAGATAGAGGCAGTTCATAAAATACACAGCATTTTCAGCTTGAAAATAGGGCAACCTATTGCTTTCTGTAGATGGCTGTGTTACACCCCAGTTCCCATCAATAGAACATAATCTCATTGCAGCAGGCAATACTCAATATCAATGAAACACTGGTATTGTAGGTATTTGCAGACTGCCAGTACCTAAAGGACAGAAAGACTTTGTGTTTTTACAAGGGCCAATATCTCTGGAACACATTTATGAAACAAGGCAGTGCACCAAGGAGGCAAACGAGTTATGTGCATGTGTCCACAGAGCTGTCTACAGGCATTTGTTTGCTCTTTCTCTCCCCTCTCTCTTTTCTGATACTTTTTACCATCCCTACCTTGTACTCTCTAAGTTTCCCTAGCAATGCCAGTTATGCAATTAGTCCCCCGCCAATTAATGCCAAATTAGATGCCTGCTGTCAGTGTTCCCTAGCACTGACAGAGTGTATGGGAATAATCTATAACCAGGATAATGCTCTAAGGAGTCTGCATTGTTCTCTGCAAAGGTTGGGGGGGGGAGGGGCTGGAAAAGAAAGAGAAAAAGAAAGAAAAAGTATGTTGCACATTCACTTACGCTGTCAGCAGTGCAAAAATAAAATAAGTTTTGTTGTGCAGTTATCCCAATGATTAAAATATAATAGGCTAATGAGATTACAAAGCTGATTGTGAACAAGACCAATTGTGTTAATTGGAGACTCCTGAATGGCAATTTGAGCTGCTGCCGCTGCTGAGTTTTGAAATATAATCAGTTTTACTAATTTTATCTGATTTCTTAATGAAGCTTGCCTTGAGCAATTGTTCTATGTGTTCTTTAGCAAACAGCGTGTGTCATAACTGCTGACATTAATCTTGATTACTTTAGTCAAAATAAATAGTTATACTTGGGCGGCTTTCAGGAAATACATCAGAGCAAATGTAATGTTAGAAAGAGATGAGGTTTTACTTCTTACATTTGTTGGGGATTTTTCTATATTATATTTTCAAAGTCTTTGAAACTGTGAAACATCTTTCTTGTGCTACCTGATCTCTTTCAAACTCCCCTGTCTTCTGCCTGCCCTTCAGAAGGCATTTTTGACACAGAAAGGGGATAAATAGTGTCTTTATTACAGAAAAATCTTTACTAAGAGGGGAAAAAACATCTACCCATAAACCCATCTTAGAAAAAAATACTTGGAAAGACCTTTTTCATGCATGAATCTCGATGTTGGCACACACATTCCCACCACCTCATGCACCAGCTGCCAGTACTAACACTCTAGTCTTATAGAAATGCTCACTCTCATGCAGCTTATTTATTTTTATGGAGGATTAATATACTTAGGATGGCTCTTTGGAGCTTTCATAGTGCATTTGATGGGATGCTGTACCATTTGCTGCTTACAAAGGGACACATAAACATTAACAAAAATAAACAGCAGAAAAGAGGAAATAGGAATATAAGTGCAGTCTGAAATAATGGTAAACATAGCTAGAGATTGTTCATATTTCAGAACTCATATTATAGTGTTGCCTTTACAGGGATAATCCTTTCATAATTAAGATAATGGCTGATAGGTATTATACATCTTTTTGAGCCAATATGCTCATATGACAACATAATTTGCATGTACTTATTACCAGACTGTAAAATCTGTGGATTTTATATGTAGTTGCATTGATTAGGTACCAGGATGATAAATAGAAACCATTTTGGGAAAGATGATATAGGATATATTAAACATTTATTTCTCCCTCTCTTTATAGCCAGCAATGGCTTGGTAAATTAAAAGTGTTTAGTCTGGCCTGGATAGTAATCCATGTCCAATTAGGATCCGAATACTGTATAATAAACGGCCTAGCTTTTAATTCACATGCATGTAGTAATTTCTTTAGTCATTGAGTTTTAGGAAGAATTACAAAGTTTTTTTTTCTCTAAGACACAGTATTTTGGAAGAGAGAAAGGTTACAGGCAGCAGTGTCACCAGGGAGAGCGGTTTCAACACAGCACTCCTAAGGGCTTTGCTGAGTACCAAATTGTGATGTTTTCTATGCACAGATAAAATGGGTTCAAGTCTGGATTTCCTACTTGAACTCTGCATCTACAGGGTTTAAATGCACTACAGCTTGAAGCACTGCAGTTAGAAAAGATGTTGGCTTATTATGGGCAACTATGGCTTTTTTGGAGAAGCTGACATCTGACACCTGGCTTTCTCACTTCCTGCCCCGAATCTATTTTCTGTCCTGCCTAAAAGCTGACCAAGGAATATTGGGGAGAAAAATAAATCCAAAATATAAGATGATTCTGCAATGACCTTCCCATAAAATGATAACAAATCATAATTGTGATTCATAACCATAATTCAGGCCTTCACCTAGTAGTGCAGTTTCCTAGGTCCCTCAAACACCTAACAACCTTTTTCAGACATGCTTAATTCTCCAGTGAGAAAGCTCATGGCTTCCTTAAAAAGCCTGGTTCACTCAGTGAGTAAAAAATGTATGTGAAATTGAATTTGTATTCTCACTTCTGCTTAATAAATATGAAAATTTGTACTTAATGAGAATCTACTTTTACCCTTCTCAGCCTTCCTTAATGAGAACTAATTGAATAGAACAATCTCCATTTGGCAGGACACATCACGAGGGCTTGTCTATACTTAGAAATTTACTGAGATAACTAATCTAAAATGGTTGAGAAATATCCCTACAGCTTTCTGCCCAAATAGCTGTTCCAGAGCAATTATTTCAAATGAGCTATTTTTGTAAATTTTCAAGTGTATACAAGTCTCAAATCTAATATCTGGCTGTCATTGCACACCCAACTATTTTTTATGGATCGGCCTGCTTGATCTGGTAAGTCACATCATAGAAACAGAAAGGATATACTCATATTAGCTCTGATTTCCCTTTATGCTGATACATGACACTACAAAACGAAGGCATTACTGCTGTCAATAATTTGGCTATAGATGATCTTACCTAGGTATCGGTTCCATAGCATCAGTCACAAATTCACACCCCCAAACACTTTTAAAGGTACCATACCTTTTTTTTCCACCTTTTCACTTCTCATTAGGACTGAATAATTTATTTCTCAAGTGCTTTCTCTGTAATTTACAGACAGCTAGGTTGGTGTGACTTTCAAAGGTACATTGGTGTGTGATAAGACCTATTTTAGGTCCTTGTTCTTCTCAGTGCAGGAATAGCCACCAAGTTTCAAAGCTCTCATGTACTTCTTTGGTGCCTGGCATCACACCAAAACAGCAGTCTCTGCTAAAACAGTCTAGATTCAGCAGACATGGATTGATCCTTTCTTGTTATGTGTGAGAACAATTTCCCTCAGCATGACCACTACTTTAATCTTGTATTTTAAACATAAACAGAATGACAGATTTTGCAGTATAACCTGGTAGGCACAGCAGCCTTTTAGAAGAATGAATCATTATCCTAGAAGCAATGTTTAAGAAAAAGGAGGGACAACAAGAAAGGGGGAGAGAACGTGTTTTTGTTTGCAATTTAACACACAGCTGCTATCCACCAGCCTCTAGAATGCACTGCTAGAGCAGACATAAACCACACTATAAGCAGAGCAGGGAGAAGTGGCAATACAAAAGAGCTTGAGGAGTGTGGAGAGAGAGGGAAAATTAATTTTAAAATTTTCTCTCTTGATGCATTTTTGAAGTGTAACACGCACTTTTTATGATAGGAATGTTCTTCTGCTGTGCTGATGTAAAGAGCCAGAAGAGAAGGATAATATGTTAAGAAAGGCAATGCCTCTCATTAGATCAACTGATATAAGTTGAAAAAGAACAGAGAAGAGGAAATATAGATATACTTTTTTTCCTTGTATTCAAGTAAAGCTGCTTAAAAGACAGTTCCATTCTACTACAACACAAGGTCATTTTAGTTTAGAAGATAACTAGATTGCACATAACATTGATAGATTAATCAATTTGCAGAAGGACATCTTCTGGACAGTTTCTCATTTGTATTACTGTACCTTTTTTAGATTAGATGCAATTCATGCCCTTGTTTATTTTACTTCACTATTTTATTAGTATAAATAAGAATCAGGTCTTAAAGTAATTCCAAAGGTAGCTTAAATAATAGCAATTCAAATATGAAACTAATACTACTAATTCATTGTTTCTTTCTTCTTAATTGAATAAATTTTTCTCCCATTGAGATGAGTATAAATATGTGTGCAAATGTATTGGCATCACAACTACGTAGATACAGAAGGATAATCTGTGTTAGCATTACTAATAGCAGTATTTATGTTTTTTTCATCTTGTGTACACATGTAGTTTTCCTCATCCTTGATTACAACAGGAAGGATATTAGATTGACCCCTTATTATCTTTAATGTTTGTCTTGTGGGTTTAATTTTTAAATTTAACCCTTTTAGGAAGACAGTGTAGAAAAAAATGTGCATTTAAAATTGTAGTTATGTTTGGTATGGTCTTAGGGAATATATTTTTTTACTTAAATCCTTCTTATAACTTGAACTTATGCTGCCAGTTGTTCACTACAGTTGATATTCCCAAATGCATATGGAACCCATGTGATCGGCAGGTTTTTTTCAGTCATCTCCAGGGAACTATTTTATACACCTGAGTAACCAGAAATGACTGAACTAAATCAAAGTAGGGCAAGACTGAGGTCATCCATTTGGGTGGCTGTTGTCATATGTTCTAATATAGTTTGGGGATGCAGTGACAGACCATGTTACTTTGACCAGATGCATCAAAAGAGAAAGGTTTGAAGGGAGATCATGTCACCAGAAAAATTTAGGCATGGCCAAGTGCATGCAGGCACATGGAGCTATCTGAGGAGACATCCATGTCCATGTATAAATGACACCCTGCTGGCTGCCTATGGTGGAGGACTATCATCAGCTGGGTTTCCCATTTGCTTGAGGGAATGAGCAATAATTCTTTTTTCTTTTCTTCATTCAAATGAAGGCATTTGTAAACAGGAAGCAAACTAATACCAGATGGGATCTGACTTTTCATAATGCAAAGACCAAATTGTTATTTAATCCTCCTAATTGATTTACAATGTCAGGCATCTCTTATGCTGCAAATGGTAGGAACTCAAGAATTTTGGAGTTTCCTTCTCTCAACTCAGAATGCAGTGACTAATCTCCCACAAAGCTAAAAACAGAGATGAATCAATTATATTCCAGGCACTAGAAGCCTTTCACAGAAGATAGGTGCCTTTACCTTGCTCTCCTTTTTCAAGACACCTCAATACATTAGAAAAAACATGGCATTACGATCCCATCCCATAATTCTTCACAGATATTTTTTTAATACTATCAGACCCAGACTTCTGACATGCTCTACTAACATTTATATTTTTACCCTTATTTTCTCAGGTGGATCATCTGAGAACAGAGGGTTGTTATTTTTCCAGGCAATGTTTGCTTAAATTATGTCATAGACTCTATATTCAGACTTCTCTTTCTGAAGAAAGCATTGCCTTAAAATGTAAGGAAGTTTAGGTAAGGTACCTTTGCTATATTTATATTATTTAAACTTTTCTAGCTAGGATTTACATCTTTCTGTATTGTTTTTATGCTGCTATATCTTTTCATTAGAGTTTGCTAAGAGATTTGTCATGCATGGCTTTATCTTTAACCCTTTAATATACAAGGAAATCTTTTATGCAACAAATAAGAATTTTCTAATTTCACAAAACAGAAGGAAAAACCCTGAAAGACTAAGGTGAGTTTAAAGGCTAAAATTTGCCTCTAAATGCAATCTAGCACTTAAACAGGCATGTAGTTTTAACTGGATGAATATTCCCACTGAAATCTAGGACAGGGAGCTGTATTTAGAACAGTTTTTAAGCAATCTTCTGACCAACTGGGGTTGTAACAAGTTTTGTGTTCCAGCATAACACAATTAACAACCAAGGAGAAGGAAAAAAAAAAGAAAAAGTAGGCTAAAGAGCTGTACTGGGTTGCCTGCTGTAGAGGGATTTTATTGCTGATGCCTTCCCTCAGTTGGATAAACCATAGTCAAAGCATGTTAAGGCAGCAGAAGTGTGCTGTGGAGCTGCTTGCTGGGCACCCAGGGTTTGTGAGGCAACCATATTTTATTACTAAAGCAAAGGCTGATCCTCCTGGACTTCCTATGTGGATAAGACCTGAAGTGCTGGAAAGCCGAGGGAGGGGTTATAACCTAGCCTTAGCTGTTTAGGTTAGTGTGAGAGAGCTGTCAGACTCAGTCAGGCTGCGTTCTTACCTACCTTTTCTTCCAGAATTAAATCAAAACTGACAGAGAAAAGGAAAGATTAACACTTTTTGAGTCTGGGAGCAGAAAGACTGACTCATTCTTGTTCATGATGCTTGCCTGGTTGGTATTTGGAACAAAAGAAAGGTATACAGCTAGATTTTTCAAACACATGCTGAGCATGAAAGGTTGTCAAGCTTCAGCCCTCCTTGTGACATCATCTGAAAGGCTGTGTAATTCCCTGCAGCAAAATATCTACAGAGGTCACTGCAGCTTGCTTCAGCAGCTGAAATCTGTTTGCTGTCCTCTACCCACTTTCACTTGGACTTGCTCCAACTGGTCCATGTCCTTCTTACGGTGGCATCCCCGGCCCTAGATGCAGTAGTCCAAGTGGGATCTCCATCAAGTTTAAGAAGGATTTATTTACTTAATGACAACTTTTTAGTTTTTGCCTGCAGTTGTAAAGGTTATGTGAGTTATATATAAAAAGGGCTTAACACAAACACCAAATAAAATATAGTATTCACCTAATGAAGCAGAGGTACAGAACTCACCATGTTAGGAACATTATGCAAAAGTAGAAAATTAAGAAGATAAGCTAAATTATATTGAACTAGAAAGCTGTCTGATTAAATTCACAAAGATATAATGCAGCCTTCTGATCAGTAATATTAACTTAATCCATATTACTTTGAAGGATGTATTTAGCACATTTTTTTACATCTTAAAAATCAACAGAAAAAGGGAAAGCTTTCTTAAAGGGAAAAAAAAGGGCAAAACCAAACAAGAGTAACAGATAACTTAAACCGACTTAACCTCTTTGATGATTTCAATCATAATTAAATCCTCAGGAATTTAATAGAATCAATGAAAGCTTGGAGTTCATACATCACACTTTTCACAATGACACCCTGCAATTGCACATGCCTGCAATACCAATAATGGTTAATCACATGTGTTCTTACTTTGGAGCCCTCTCTCTTGGTAATCAAGGTTGACAGGCACTCCTGTTATAGAATAGTTCAGGTTGGAAGGGACCTTTAAAGGTCATCTAGTCCAACTCTGCCTGCAATGAACACAGATATCATCAACTAGATCAGGTTGCTAAGAATCCTGTTCAACCTGACCTATAATGTTTCCAGGGATGGAGCATCTACCACCTTTCTCAGCAACTTGTTCCAGTGTTTCACCACCTCCACTGAAAAAAAGTCTTCCTACTATCTAGTCTAAATCTACTGCCTTTTAGTTTAAAATTATTACCTCTTGTCCTATCACTACAAACCCTGATAAAAAGTTTGTCCTCATCTTTCTTATAAAGCCCCTTCAAGTACTGAAAGACCTCAATAAGGCCTCCCCAGGGCCTTTTCTTCTCCAGGCTCAACAACTCCAATTCTCTCAGACTGCTCTCACAGGAGAGGTGCTCCATCCCTTTGATTGTTTTGTGATGTCCCTCTGGACCTGCTCCAACAGTTCACATCCTTCATGTGCTGAGGGCTCCAGAGCTGTACAAGGTACTCCATGTGGGTTGTCACCAGAGAAGAGCAGAGCAACAAAATCACTTCCATTGACCTGCTGGCCAAGTTTCTTTTGTTTCTTTTGATACAGCCCTGGATACAGCTGATCTTCTGGGTTTTGAGTGTACATTTATGGCTCATGTCCAGCTTATCATCCTTCTCAGCAGGGCTGCTCTCAGTCCCTTTGGTGAATACTGATGCCAGAGGTTGCCTTGCCCCAGGTGCAGGACATTACACTTGGCCTTTTTGAAACTCATGAAGTCCATGTGGAACTGCTTCTGGATGTACTTCCAGTTCCCTCTGGATGGCACCCTATGCCTCAGGTACATCAACTGCACCACGCAGCTTGTTATCCTCAGACTTGCTGAGGGTGCATTCAATCCCATTGATGAAGATATTGAACAGTACTGGTCCCAGTACAGACACCTCAGGGACACCAGTTGCCGCCATTCTTCATCTGGACCTTGAGACATTGACCACAACTCTCTGGATGTGACCATCCAACCTCATCCACTGAACAATCCACTCGTCAAAACCTCAGAGAGAAGGATGTCAAAGAATTTACAGAATTCCAGACAGAAGACCTTGTAGGTCTTCTCTTGTCCACTGGTGTTGCCACTCCATTGTAGAAAGACACTGGATTGGTCACACAGGACTTGCCCTTGATGAAAGCCATTCTCCCTGTCTTCAGTCCCCTCCTTGTCCTTCATGTGCCTTAGCACAGCTACTAAGAGGATCTGTTCCATGATCTCCCCAGGCACAGAGGTGAGGCTGACAGTTAAGTAGTTCCCAGGGTCCTCCTTTCTGTCCTTTTAAAGAATGAGTGTAATGTTTCCCTTTTTCCAGTCACCAAGGACTTCACCTGACTGCCATGAGTTTTCAAATATCATGGAGAGTGGCTTGGCAATGACTGTATGGCTTAGCTTGGGTACACAGCTGGATTTTACCCATAATGTTTAAGGAATGTGTAACCCTAGGATTTTGTAAACTAAGATACATATAAATGTTTGTGAACCACTTTGGGGTGATAAGTGACACAAGGCTCCTAACAGCATTCCTACCATGGTTGCTGGTAGACACCTACCCTGCTCATCCCTTTGTTGCCATCAGGCAACAATGACCAGCCTGGTGCCCTCATAGCAGTGCAAGGTAGCAAAGTAATTTTCTCCTAGGGTCTGCAGTGACAAGTCTTATGAAGAGGACCATGAGCTTCGGACAGGTTCAGAGCTGTTGGCTGGAATGTCCCTGCCTGTCATCTCCCAGTATCAGAGTAATTATCACAGAAAACAACTAGGCATTTGATTTGACAGCTCTCACCAATATTTATCCTTTCTCAACTATTTCTGTCTCATAGGGAACTTCCAGCAATGGATGCATCGAGGTAAATTTGGAAATATAACAGGCCCAGATTTTCTCCCCCTCTCCTCTTTCAAACCAGCCACTGTACTGCAGGTAGAATTTCTCTAGCAAGGACTGTGATCAACCGGTAATCAAGTTCACCATTTGGCAGGTCTAGAGGAGACAGAGGCAATTTCTCAGATGCTCTAAACATGTAACCTGCAACATGGTGATGATGATTCATTTGGCATTTATTTTTTATTAGAAACCCACCAGTTTCAACTTCTAACTCACTCTCTGTCTTGCTGGAATTGAAACCCAACTGATAGTTCAGATCTCACAAAAGCCTCCAGTCAAGGGACAGGCTTGATAGCACAATAGAAGAAATCTAGCTGGTTTTATTTCTGGTAAAAGTCACTTTTTGAGGAATTACATCTATAAAACTGCAGGGCGTGATACAATGATAATAAATGCATAGAAGCTTTCATATTTATTAATTGCGTGTTATAAGATAGGAACCAGCCATAATAGTTTTCTAAATTGGGATCAAGACTTTTTTAAGTGGCAGCTCTTTTAGCTGCAGATTCTCATACAAAACCCAACAGTGCAGTTTCTGAGTAGCAAGGAACTGCAAACTGTATTAGTATTTGAGATAAGCTAAACAAGATCATCGTATCAAGTGCACAGCTCCTCTAAACTACCTTGTTCATGCGTCCCAGGATGGACACTAAAAACACAAAACCGAGCAAGAGGCAACATTTTTTGAAGTCTTGTCCAAAACCAGTCAATAAAAAGTGACTTCTAGAGATCACTTTCTCAGAAATTACTTTCAAGCTTCCATTTAGTGATCCAAAATATGAATGATGATGGGTGAGAAACTGTTTTTATTCCTAATTTAGAAAGAAGAAACTCAGGCTCTGAACATTTATGTACTTTCTTCGTAGGTCACAAAGGACTTGGGAATACAGCTCCCATATTTAGTCTCAAGATCCTCCATCTATTTTATAGAAAATGGAGATGTTACTGTAATGACTGCATTGTTTTCCTTAGAGTAGGGATGGGAGTCCCCTCAGCCCAATTTTCTTGATATTATGTCTTTGGTCTTTCTTGTCAAATTGCTTCTTGCTGCTGTAGACAGGGCATTTAAAAACCAAAATGTGTAAAGGAAAATTGATGCCATGTGGCAGGTATGAAAAACAAATCTTAAGGATTTGTGCAAAGATTTAAACATGCCTCCTACATGTAACAGAAAAATGTTAAGGTGCCCAGTACTATTTCATTGTTTCCTAGAAATTTATAAAAGGATACTTCAATTTTCACTTTCATTTTTATCCCAGTAAGTATGTGTGATGGACATTTAGACACATGCAGGGAGAGACACACTTACATCCTTTCTTTTGACATTCCTTGAATGAGGTTCAATGCTAAAAGAAAACATTTTCCTGCACTTCTCCTCTATATTTTTAAATGAATGTCATCCAAATGGCATTGCTATTCAAACAGTTACGGCAAAATGCTGTGCATGCTGATAGTGCAGTGTGGGAATCTCTAAAATTGCCCCCCGTAGGTTCAAATTCAAGCCCCTGAAGGTTCACTTCAGTTTAATTTCACTAATCACACAGGGACATTTATTTTTTGCTCTCACTCAGCTCCTCTGTCTCATGCGAGCACACAATGCACCACACACACACACACTCAAGCTGCATCCCTCCCATTCTGTTGCACTTAAGTCCAGATTAGCTCTGACCATTCCTGCATGTGAGTGGAGAGCCACACAACACCACGGTGCCCAAGATCATAGGTGGGTCATTTGCTTCCAGCCAATTTATTCACGTTTGCAATGGTAAGATTGATTTTTTTTTTTTTCTCTTTTGATCCTGCATTTCTGAGTTTATTTAACTGATTTCAGGAACTACCACAGAGGTGGGGGGCAGAGATCGTCTTCAAGGTTGCTGTCATCTGGAATTTTATGTCCTTCATTTTCTTCCACTCTGTATGCCTGTCACATCGACTTAACTGTGAGTAGCGTACTAGCCAGTACCTCTGGCATGCTGTATATTAATAGAATATTGATATAGCCCAAATACTGTTGTGGGATTCATCATTTGGTAAATCCTCTGCCGTCTGCAGTTTTACAGAGCTGTTTAATTAGCAATTTTACAGCTTCCTATTCTCTCATTAAATTAATTAATAATTAAGTTCAAATATAGGCATCTTTAATGTCATAATTATATTTCAGTTTTATGGTCACCAGAGTTTAGCTCATTAGGCAAGGCAGTCATAAACCATCACTCTATTTAAGGGCTGAGGTACTGATGCACAGGTAGTCTGCTTCTGCTTGGTAATTTTATCCCTCTCACTTTCCCCTCTTCCCACCTCCCGCTGCCCCCACTTTTCCAGCTCCCCTCCCTCTCTTTGCTCTTTACTAGCACTAGGTGATTTTATTTTTTTTTCCGTGGCGGCTCTTTCTCATTCATGTGGAAGGTTTAAAAAAAAAATCCCCAACACACACTCTTGCAGCCTTACCCCCTACTTCCTCCCTGTTACTCTGTCTGGAGCAGCACACTGATGCTGGCCCACTGTGGGTCCAGTTCCTTCACAAAGCCTTGGGGACCACCACCTTTGGCACAGAGCACTCAGCAGTGGCAAATTATCTGTAGCATGGTATGAGTGACATCGTACTCCTGTTTGACTGGATGATTTACCAAGGTGCAGGGTTTAGCAAGGGCATTTCACACAGTAGGATATGTTGTGCCTTGTTTTATATGTAGTGGATTTATTTCAGTCATTATCATTGATTAAACCAGCTTAGTTGAAAAGGCAAAGCAAAACTTGGCTTTGAAAATGGTCTTATTTAATTTTGTTTGTGCTCACATAACCCAGGACAGCACTAATTATCTCTTTAGTGTAGCTCATATTTCTAATGTAATTCATATGTAAATTGTAATTTAATTCATATGGGAATGTTTGTGTTCCTTGCATATTCTCAGTAAAGAGCACAAACAGCGAATTAAAACTGTTTGGAAATGAAAACTTTATGTTGCCTTTTTTGAACTGTCTTTGATTTGTTTTGGCTTGCTGTTTCTCCAGATGAATTACAATTCAATTGGATGGTTAAGGCCAACATATTTAGGCCCCTCTCTCTTTTCTTTTCTTGATTTGTTAAATTTTTTTTATTAGGCATCTTGCTCACTGGCCTGCTTTACCTTTTGAATTTTGAAGATGTGGGGAGGGGAAAGCTTTCTGCATGCTCAGTTCCTTTGAAATAAATAAATCATCATATAATAAGTTATTAATAATGAATAATTATAGGACACATTTGTATGACTACAGAGCCTACAAGCATTGAAGGGCACATTTATGCCACTTCACTGCTCAAATAGAACCCCAAGAGCATCTTAGGGGTTCAACTTATCTGTTAGTATTAGATTAAACTTTTCAGTCCAACCCAAATTTGCCATCCTACTGGATACTTTTGTATTGTCATTGTCTTTTAAAACCATCAAATGGCTTAATGCAATATTACTGTCATCTCTAAAAATAGCTTCTGCCCATAGCAAAACGGTCTCTTGGCAGGGCAAGTAAAAGTTTCTTATCTCTATGAGCAAAGTGTAGGACCACAAAGGTTGTTCCAGGCATGCTGAGTTCTCAGGACAGGTTTTCTGTCCTTAGACACCAAAAGCAGAGCTAACAAGTAATAGCAAATGCAACAGGTTTGGTGTAAGCAGGATGGAGAAAGCCTTCAAGATCATTTGCAGCAGTCAGAGAAGCGCTATCTGTTGGTGCAGCAGACAGATGAAGTGAAAAATCTAAAGGGAACAGGAAGGGTAAAAAGTTCAAAGGAAAGACCAACTAAACCCAAAGAGCTGAAGAGCTGGCAAGTTATTGAATGATGATGCAAGCTGAAGTTTCCTTTGCTGGAACTGCCCTTCCCATTTTCTAGGCACTCAAAAATATTAGGGAGATCATGAATGTCTATTTCTCATCCTGACTAAAGAGACCTTTGCTTGGCCAATGCCAAATTAAGCCATCTGTTCTATAAGAGCAAAACCCAGGTCCAGAGTCACTGCTCTGGCCAGAAAGTTGTGACCTGAACTATCAGTGGCCACACAGGAGTGTACTGCACATGCAGCATCCCCAGGTTTGGTGCCACCTTGCCACATGGACACAGTGTGGGCAACCCATGACTACTGAAAACCTCTTCCCATGGACAATTGCTGCTCAGGCTGGTAAGCAAAACTTCCTCAGGAAATATGCTTAACTTCCTGCCATCTGCTGTTGTTGCTTCTGGGTATTACTGTGGTGAGAAGAGCGGTAGGGTTTTGAGGACTCCTATTTGTGCATTAATGCCTGGTGCCACTAGGCTGAGCTAAGGGGTTGGTGGCCCTGCTCACCTGTGGGAAAGGTTATGCATGACAAGACCAGAGGCTAGAGGGGTCACAGCAGTGAATGGGTATGCCTGCCTCATGACATTCCTCTTCCAATCTCATGAAAAGCACTCTATTTTACATCAATCTTGTTCTCCACAGACTTTGGGAACACCCTTCACCAAAGCTCAGCTGGGCAAGGTGAATTGTCAGAGTGCTGTTTAGGGGAGCTGAGCAGAGAGTGGGCAATGGGGGCAAAGGAACCACTTGTCAGGTTTGATTGTGGTCACAGGGTGCCTCTCTGTAGCCAGGTACCCTCTGGGGAGGGAAGCTGCCACATCTAGGGCATGCTTTTGAAACCTGCATACACACACACTCTCCCCATGACGACACAAGAGCTGTCCAAAACTATTTTCAATAATTGATTTGCTGTTTAATTGAACATCATGACTGACTAACATAGCTCATTACTTTACTCATTAGTTAATTATCGAAGAAAGTAGGACAAGTCAATAAAATGGAAGGCTGTAAATTCCAATACTAATTAGCACCATTTCCTCAGAGACATATTTAAGGGCAGATTGGCTACCCGAATGTCCCCGGACCTTGTAGATGAAGGGTAAGGGTAGACTTACCATAAATCTAGATTACTGGCAAGCAAGGCTCATCAGCAGTAAGCAATCAAGTGCACAGGTGCCAAGTTACTGCCAGGCACCCTGTTTGACCTGGAATATTGGAATGCAAGCAGCACAGAAATTCCTTTATTTTCAAAAGAAAAGGGGTGAGTGGAGGAGCGAGGGAGGGAGCACTCACGCACCAGAGAGGATCCATATTTAAAATTAATTACGCAAACTGAACTACTTCTACAGAGCACATTTCCACAGTCTCACACACACTCTCTTCATCCTCTCATTTTTTGTCAGTTCACATCAGTGAAAACATCAGTGTGTCCCTTCTGAAGTGAGGGAAAAGAGTAGAATCTACACGTTTGATATATAGATTCTAATGTATTTAATTTTTATTCTAATGCATATGATTTTTTTCTTAAAATATATTTCAGTAACAGAAATTGTATTTTCTTGTTATTATAGTGGTTTTTTATGTCCTCTCTAATTCAAAATATATCTGAAATACTGTTAGAGGCAGAGTGTATTTGGTCTAGCAGAGATTTAATTGAGTCAAAAAGGGATTTAAAACAAAAGTATGAAAGATTACTGGGAGAAAAGGAGGCAAGGGATGTGTACGCATGCGGATGCATGTTTCTATTCATAGTGTATCCATACCATATATTTTTAAATACATGAGCTTATGCATTCATGTATAGGTATACTAAAATAAATAAGTATATGTATATTAAAAAAATTATGCACATGCATACATGCATTCACATACATACCTACTTACTGAAATATGCCTATATAGGGTTCTTGTTTCCCAGTAGCAGGAAATCAGCAAATTCCTTGAGCTCTGCAGACTAAAAGCCCCCAGGTCCTACTGGCTGCCTTTTAAAAATCAACACAAGAAGACTCAGTCTATGAAAAGATTCTGTTGATGTACTGGTACACTGTTGAACAGTTTGTCTAAATTAATTATAAACACATTCTCATCAATAAGGGATCTGGACAGCTTTATTATTTTAATTTCTTTTGTCTCCTGTCAACAAATACCCACATATGAAAAACTAATTTCCAGTAAGGTGAATGAAAATGGAGATCAAAAGCATTACCTAGTTCAACTTAAGCAAAGAAATCACCCTAGGAATAGCTCTCAGTCTGGAGCTTTAAATATTTAGCAATTCTAAAAATATATTAATGGATTAATGTGGAAAAAAAAAGCTAACAAATGTCTATTACTTGGCTTACTATTCTTTATGCCTGCAGTTATGATTTTTAAACCAGAAGCTGTGATTTGTTTTCAAGTGTTTTAAGAAGTACCTTGCCATAATGTTCTGAAGATTGCATGGATTTTTTTATCAGCAGTTTTGAGAATCTGGCCTCTGGTGCTAATGAGGCAACCCTCAAATTTAGGCAGAAGAGGGAAATGTGGTTGTTTTGCTTAATAGAAAGCTCCTGATAGAAACAATGCAAGGAAAATTCTCTAGTGATTTTAGTAAAACTTGAGGAGAAAATAAAAAGTTACATTTTATTGTTGGTGTTTAGGAGAGATTATTTCTTTGGGATGTTCTCCTTGCATTAGTGAAGGATCAAAAACCTTCTGGTTGCATCAATTTGATCTTGAACAGACCTGAGAGAAAAAGATTTCCCTAATTAGAGGAAATTCAATCAGTTCAGTCATTGCAGGCTAAGGTACCAGGTATGTGCAGCACTGCATGCTTGGTAGTTATAAATTAAAACATTCAGAAAAGCAGATACGCACTCTTGTTTCCAGACAGTGCCCAATACACCTTGATGCTGATGTGGGCTTTTTTGTAACAGTTCCGGTTAAGTCACACTGGATCCTTAGCTCTGCTACAATGCTAAGGGAAGAGCTCCCAAATTGCACAGCCAGCATGCTCAGCCTGCAAGGAGTGTATTTCGTGTGATGGAAACTGGGAGAAGGCTGGAAGAGGACTCAACCACAAGCCTAGGATCAATCTTTAAAGCTGCAAATGGCTCTACAACGTACACTGAAGTTTAATGCCTCATGCAATACTTACATTTTGTTCTGCTGTTTGTAGCATATAATTTAATGTACCTTATTGTAATGTAAGATTATTGTCGTTTGCATTTTTACCTTCTTGTCTGTATCTGTTACCAGCCACTCCAGAGGTGGAAGCAGAAGTTGATTACTGAGTGCAATATCTAGAATACTCCGTGCCAGCTGATGCAAAACATGCAGACTGGAATGTGCTCTGGAGAATTTGTAGTGGTCCTCTTTTTGAGATGGGGCCCCCGGGCTCCTGCAGCCTTTAATCAGCTCTAACTGCAGTGAAGCTGTCAGTTCCTGCTTGTATTCTGTCAGCTTCAGTAACACTTAGAGCATCCCTGACAAACGCACAGTGCACTTTTAACAGTCAATCTGTGAGCAGGCTTTAGATTTTTGGAAGAAACTTCCAAGGGTCCCACTTTCTACAAGGGAGAACTTGTAAATTATGAGAGGAAAATGAAATGAAACAACCTTTGATCACACTCTCTTATTTTACAGAGAAATGCAGCTGTTATTTTTTCTTGAGCAGGATGATGGATTGGCTCTGTTCAAGGTGAAATCCCAGGCAGTGCAAGACAGAGCAAGAGCTATCACGTGACAGTGACACCTCTCTCCCCTGTCAGCCAAATTGCACTAGCCCCATTGTAGAATTGCAGCAGCCTGCTATTATTAGTGGTATTGTCATATAAATTATTCACACTGAAATATTTGTTCAGCTCTGGCACATTCATAAGTTTCCCATTAAGAATGCAAATCTAAAGATCTTTTCCAGCTGCACAAACTTCCCCACATACCTTTCCCCCACTTTACCTCTCTCTGGTGCTGCTTCAACAACATACAGGTGTAGATGTGATTGCCTGAGATGAATGATTTTGAGTGAAACAGGTCCTATGCTTTTTAAAATACTAAATGCACTTCAAAATAATGCTACTCCCCAATTCACATTCAGTATTTTTTCTTATAGGTAAATTATTTGAAGACCTCTTCCTCATCCTTTTCCTTCACAGTGCATGGTGATTTTTAATTCTTTTCTTTTTAATGGGCAGTTTATGGGCTAAGCCTATTATTTCCTAATTAAAGGTCCCTCCTCTTCCCTTTGGGAGTTAAAAAATTCTAATATTATTTCTTTGTAAAGCTCGCCCCTGCAATATTTCTGCTGTAAATGCAGATGAATCTCATCTGTCAGGGACAAAAATAAGGTTGTGGCACATCTGAGCAGACTGGAAGGGCACAAGGGGAGGAAGGGACAGATACAGCTTCTTCACAAGACAAAACAGCCCATAGTATTCCTTTTCCCCACAGTCCCCAGGGTAATGTCATTGCAAGAGGGAAATTATTGTAATGTTACAACAGTGAGCTCCAATAACCACGCAGATCCCTGGGGACTTTGCCATTTTCCATCCCACAACACAGAAAATTCCCTGAATAGGCTTCTTCCCTAACTCCACTAAAAGCACAGTTTTCCCAAGGAGAGGACAAAAACTTCCTTGAGGTCGCTCTATGATTTAGAGTTCTCAGAAGACAGTATTTTGAGACCTTCTATTCTGTTTCCCTAAAATGGGAATGAAAGCACTTCTGGTTTCCTAAAGTGCCATGGAAAGATTATGACAACCTCATCCAGACAGAAATTAGAAAATTAATTCTAAATTAATTAGAAACTAAATTAAGCACTGGAGTAATTAATATTTATGTGGCACCAATATATTACTATTTATTACTACTGGTATTACTACTGTTGGTGTTACTTTTGCTATTTTAATTTGTATTTTTATCACTGTAGCACATAGATCCCCTGCCACAAATGAGGCTGCTGTTGTACCAGCCAAACAAAATAAATCAAGGTACCATCTCCAGAGGGCTAAGGATCAATGACCATAATTATGGAAACAGTTATGGTCCTACCAATACAACGAGTTGCCACATGAAATCTGGAAAATTATTTAATGAAAAAAGTATTAATTCAATATTGATTTCATTGTGAGTTAGGTGCCTAAAATTCATTAAAATCCATCCCTGGATTTGGCAATTGTGGCTGTGACAAAGTGACAAATAACATTTATTGGCAGACTCACTAAACTGAAGATCGAGTCTGAACTTCAGAACAAAAAAAAAAAGAAGTGACAAACTTCTGTAGACTATAATGTGGGAACATTTCCAGTTCTATTAAAAAAGGGTAAAAATTTTGCACAACACCAGGCCTACCTGTCTTGCAGAAGTCTTAGTAATGAGTACAGTGCCAAAGAGTCAAAGTGAAGCCACTCATCTCCATTACACATTAAGTAAAAGGCATATAAATGAGAAAAAGAAATAAGTAGTTGTGCATGTATTTGAAAAACCCTTCTTTCCTGCAGTTAACATCCATTAGATTCTCACTGCCTCTCACAGTCAATTCATGCCTTCAATTAGCCAATAAGTCAATTTGTACCTTCACCACCAGAAAAATCCCCTTCTCAGCAAAAAATGCATCACTTCACTATCAGATCAATTTAGCCTTCTCACTGCTTAATCAATATACTCCTCCTCTACATCTGCTAAACAACATATAGGTCACTAGAGAGAAACGTGCCTAGGAAGGTTTCTTCTTTTCATTTGGCACACTACATAAGTATGAGTGGCTTGCATGGCACATCCTGAGCACACAAAACATGGCAAACACTAGAAAAGCCATAAAAGAGAACTGGATTTTCAAACAGAGAGACCTGAACAGAGCTTTTCTTTCCAATGATATTGCAGCTGCCCACACAAGCAGTAGGGTTACACAAAACATTCTATTCCACTAAACTTTTCTGCTTTAATTTTATAATAGCAAGAAATGCTAAAAAGCTCAAGATGATCCTTAGATTCCAAGTGGAGACAGCCATGCAGAAAATAAAACTGTGTTAAAATAGTGACTGTAAACCAGGAACTTTTCATTTGACTTCACCAGAAACCATCAATAAAGTTCTATACATTCAAGACCTCTTTGCAAAGCAAAAACATTAAGAGGTGAGGTATATAAAAAGCACAGGGTTATCCCAGAGGATGCATCTTCTACACAAAACACATCCGCATATTCATAGAATCAAAGGATGGTTTGGGTTCGAAGGGATCTTAAAGATCAGCTAGTTCCAAGACCATGACAGGGACACCTCCCACTGGACCAGGCTCAATGCCTCATCCAGCCTGGCCTTAAACACTTCCAGGGAGGGAGCATCCACTGTTCCAGTGTCCCACCACCCTCACAGATTCAGATTTAGGGACTCCTCCAGCACAGCCATCCATCCCTGAATGGAATACAATTATCATATAACTAGACAAAGCTCAGCATGTTCAAGCAAGAGGTGAAGAGTCTGAGAGGCTTAGATATATAAAATACTATCCAAGTTGGCCAGGACACTGGTATCATTACTGAAGTAAAATAATTGAGCAAGGAGCTGACTGCCACCAGAAACTTTAGGCAAACTACAATAAGCATTCCATCTGGTGATTCAGGAATAAATTTTGTGAGATTATACTGAAGGGGAGGGGATTCTCTGCCATTTAGAAGTGTAAAGACTGAAAATATGAACTGCCAAAAGCAACGGGTCTCCACTAAATTTTTTTAAAGGTTCTCCTGAGTGCCTTTTTGCTTCAGGTTTGGGGCTTTTTTTCCACTTCAATTGATTGCTCTCTGTTGCAATAAGACTGGATATAGAGTACATTTTTTATTTCCAATTCTTTTTTAACCAGAAGTGAAGGCTACACATTTCCCTCTGTGATCTTTTAGGATTTGTTAATATTTTCATAACTAGAGCACTACTTTAATACCTATGGATAAAAATGCATGGAATACTGATGAAATTACCATCCTCATTCACTAGCCTGTTCCAAGTCTGTTTTGCCATTAATTGATAAATTCAACGCAATAGCCCAAATTAGTCTTGCACAAAAAGTTTCAGCTGAATATTTTATTTAGGGAAAGATGCAAATTTGGGCCGAGCCAAACTATTCTTAAACTTGTGCTGAATTTTATTAGTAGGTCATCTGAAAATAAAAAGAAAGAAATTCACCAAACTCAGACTGCCCTTTTCCCCTCATTTCAAAACCATGCTTCCACTTACTCCCTCAAACTGACTCTGTTCTGTTCCAGTGAGAACCAGATCTTCTCTTAACCCACTTAAATACTTCCTGATCAACTGCAACATTGTCAGCAAAATCTACCTAAAAACATACAGGGAGCTTGTAGCCTCCTTTGGGAGCCCAGCTGGTTTTTGAATACCTTGCAGAAGGGCACATCACTGGTGGCAAAGAGCTCCTGGAGTAAGGACTACCCTCTGCAAGGATGTATCCTAGATAGGATACTGGCAGTATCATTACACTGAGGTGGGACATTGCACAGTACCTCCAGTTTAATTCTCTGTTGGATAAGGATGACAGAGGTTGGAGTTGTAAAAAATGCTACATAACATACAGATATTAGAAACCCTTTCAACTGAAAAGCTATAATAAGAGGGTTTTTTGGGACAAAAAATGCCTTCACCTTTGAGGCAGCTTAAATCTGTGAGTATAAAGTATACAAACTAATTTTTTATTATATATTTCATACTGTAAGCAGGTACACATGCACTACTGAGCACTTCTGATACATTCCACAGAAGCTGAGATTTTGACAGTGTCAACACCATGGCCCAAAGAAAATGTAGAATTTTTAAGACTGAAAACTCTGAAGTTGAAAGTGCAACCTTTCTGCCTTCATCTACATGATGATTTTGGATCATGCGTGATGACATGTGACTCCAGCATAGGCAAATAATCTCTCCCTGCCCCATTGACTTTCCCTGGACTGCTTAAACACAATTTTCACAGTTATGGGCTGTAAGAGCTGCATGGTAGGAAGGGGAAAGTGAATTTGTCAACAAGATTGTGAAGGGGAGAAAAGATCACAGGACACAGACTGCACCTACCACACTGTCTGTGATCATGACCCTATAAGTGTTCCTCAAATTGGGAGGACAGAGAGAAAAAAAAGGAAGGATATGGTATCTTATTTTGGTCAAGCAATTCACTTCCACATTGTGTGGTAACAAGGAGCAACAGCCATACATCACTTGACCAAAAAGTTCTTACACCCTTAGCTTTGAAATCCTTATTTTTGTTAACCAAAGGGCTTATGGCTTCCCTCCACCCCTTCCCGGTTGCAGGGGGAAGATGGCAGAAGGCCGATCTTATTTACCTTAGCCATTTCCCCGTGTAATTTGGGTAATCATGTGGCTAATCAGCAACACGGAGGAGCCCCCCATGCTGTCATTCACAATGCAGACCCATTCATATTTTATACAATAGGGTATTTAAGTCATCTCATGCCTTGCCAAGGCAATTGTGTTCCCTTTGTTCCAATGTTTTGGGCAGGGGTCTCGTACCCTACCTTCTCTTTCACACTGGCATATGTCCCAGCTCTTGTTTGCTGCAGCTGGACAAGGGCTGTTGTTTTTGCTTTGTCCTCCAAAGCCAATGAATCGATTATGATGGTGTGAAATGTGGGTTAAAAGAGTCACTGCATGTATGCATACATTAACCATTTGCTATGTTACAACTTCACAGCGAGGAGGCAACAGTACTCACGCTCTTCCATTCTCAATGGGAAATCTGTTAAGCACTATAATGGACTGACTGCACGTGTTGTTTCAAAAATGGTTCAGTGCATTATATCAAAGTGAAATAAAAGTTCCTCTACCCAGCAACCATACAGAGAGCTCAAAATTTGGTCTGTAGCAGAAAATTACAGCAAGCTAAAACCTGTTCACATGTATAGGTACTAAATATTATATTCAGACTACTTTTTCACAGTAAAAAGTTCTACAGCATATTCAACCTTACTGCTGTGTCCCTCTTACATTTAGGAGGTATCATGCTCTACAGACCTTATAGAAATGACTGGATCTGGCCTCATCTTTGTGAAAACCAAAGGCAAAAAGCCCAGAATAAATACCTGCAGTCTACGGTTTGCCCCTCATAATGTGTGTTGATCCGGAGACTGGAGATGGCACAGAGGTACTATCTTTGTCTGCTAGATCATCATCTCTCTTCCATCCCAGTCTGGCAATGACAAAAAGTAAGTTCACTCTAAAAAACTACTGTGTAGCCTGTACTAAATAAATTTTGGGGCTACATTTCTCTCCCAAGGTGTAACAAAATGACAAGTCACAGCAGCTCCTTCAAAATCTTTGTTACAAGCTAAGGTTAAATTCTGGAACTGAAACTCCTTTTTGTTTTTAAGAATAATCCTAAATGCATTACAGCACAGTTCAGGTAACTAAAGAGATATGTTTAATGGCAAGCTGGAAAATGCCATTCATTTCTGGTTCAAGTTCATGCTACTCCACAGGTGTACTGAAACACATTGCTTGTGACTTTTCCATCAGAAATGCCCAAGTTGTGTTCTTTGGCTTGAATTCAGAATTTAGAAGTTCATATCTCTGATACATATTAATATAAATTTTAATTTTTACTCCTAAAATTTAAAAAAAATAAGAAAATTAGTTGGGCTTCAGTCATGAGAGCCAGTTTTCCACAGGAAGCTATTTTTTCTAAGATTTAAGTAATTAGAAAATATACAATATTTTACATAGTACTGTATTGTATGCAGTAAGGAAACAGAAAAATTTGTAGAGCATGATCACCTAGCTACTGGAGTGCTTGACTGTAAAGGTAGAAACCAGGAAATTAAAAATCTTGAGGGAAGCAGGAGAAGGCCTAAAACAGACGTCTTTGAAAGTTTAATTTCCATTACCAAAGATGTTACAGTGTGTTGTTTTAAAATCCAACCTTTTAATGCCAGCATTTTGAAACTTTTTTTTTTTTTGTTAACTTCTGAAAGTCACAGCCTAATAAAGCTTCTCAAGACTAATCTTTCAGGGCATAGTCTGACATTCTTGTGTGCAGCAGCAAATTACCTGTCTGTGCACCTCCCACTGAAGTAAAGCAGGTCTTGTTAAAACTTCTGTCAGTCTATACTGCTTGAAAGTGATCTTAATACAGCTAAATTTATAAATGATTACCTCCCCCAGCACCCAAACAACAGGGACACAGCTACAGCAATATAAATGTGCTAATCCCAGCACACCGTATTCCCACATCTCCCTGTATCAAATCATTCTAAAGGGTTTTCAATATACAAGTTAATTAGTTACAATGAAGCAGCAGAGTAACATTTAATGAAGACCAGGGCTTAAAATATCAGAAGTGGCCTGTTGGTTTCCTTTCCCCCTTCTTTAACATTGACACATTCTTTTGAAATGGGTTACTGATACAATGCAAGTATAAATTAAGAAGAGATAGATGGCATTTAGTGAAAAGAATTATTTTGATTATATGGTAAACTCGTAGGACATTTTGAAATATGGCATGTTAAACAGCATCTACAGGAATACCATTTCTATATTAGTGCCTCAAAGTAATATTGCCAAACAGTAGCTATCTAAAAGTATGTATAAACACTTGTCATGCTGAGCAAGAAGATGACACCATTTTGTTACTGAATGTGTGGCCTTAGATACTCTCCCATACACTGATGGTTTTGAGAAATGAGAAACTGAGTATATAATTAGAATATATGTACTTTCTGCTAAAGAGACTCAATCTCCCAAAATATATCTGCACAAAATTAAAATGACACCAACAATCAATGTCTGCAAAGTATAACTTTATTGACAACAGATGAAAAATGATGCAGTAAACTTAATCACCTAAGAAATACTAGCTACATTCAGGAAACACAGAGCTGCCACACTTGCATGCTTCTGATTTGCCTAAGAAATAAAAAGCCCTAATTAATTAAATTAAGGACCTGAACCTCACTGGATGCGGAAGTCAATAAGACTTTACCCATGTGAACTTCATTGCTGGAATGGGACTGAGCACTCTCTTTCGCTGTCTATCAAGGATGAAGCTCATCTTGTAATCCCACCACTTCATTAGCACCTTTCCAGCACATTATCTTTGACCTAATCTTCCTGTCACTTCAGGGATTCAGGATCATTAGAGCATTTGAAGGGTCGATGTTATTGTCGTGGGGGTGTGAATTGATCACTAAGATGACAACTGGTGACAAGTGTACTTTATTAGTCTGCTACTTTGCCTCTTAATTGCTGCTGATTAGCCTGTCTGTTAAAAAGAAAATTTGGACTCCTGCTACTGCTTAAGATCATACTGCTTTCTAATAGGGTCTTCTAACATCTTCCCCCAGTGCCCCCGACCATGAGCCCATTTAGACAAAGTATATTTGCATTACTCAATGGAACTATTTATGCGAGTAAAATCAACAAGGTAAATCTCCCATTACATTTTGTTTATCTTTTGATTGATAGGAGGGCTTCTCTGTTAAAAAATCAAATATTTCTAAATGTTTCTTTTCCTTTCCAAAGGCAGGAATAGGATAGTAATTTTTTTCCCCCAGAAACATCCCATTTTAGACATGGCACTTGAATGGGTTTCCCAGAGGATGTGCTGGCTCTCCAAACATCACATTGGATTTAAGCTACACATTAAGACAAAGCAACAGAATAAAATTGAACTTGTGCATCTTGCCAGAATTCACATGCTTCAAGTCTTAATTGCTGTTGACCACAAGAATTGAACATTGAGTCATACAGGGCACATCTGCCAGCAGCAAAGTATACTTAGGTTTACAGAACTCCCTGCTGAATAGAAGGGGATGAAAAAAAAAAAAAAGGGAAAAGAAATATTTTCAAACTAGATGACTAGAATAGCAGAAAAATCTCAACTCAGTATAAATTGTACTTGCTGTTGGTTTTAGTTCTTACTAGGTTAAACTTATTTGTAAGGAAACATGCTTAGCAGCAACATAATATGAATGCAGATCTCTATAAGCTGTTTGTTTGCTTTTAACAACATCCATTCAAAATAAGGAAGGATGACTAAAAGGAAACAACTCCCAGATCTCCCACTACTATGCCAAAGCACACATAAAATTAGTTTATGGATTAGATTCCCTTCCAAAACTAAGTGATAAACCAAATTCAGCAAAAATTAGGAACTTTAATAAGTGCATATCCTTGAGTTGTGCACCAGAGACATTATAATATGAATCTATCTGCTGAGGATGAATATTTGACCTTCCTGGAGTCATCTGAAATGTTCAGGGTTCAGTATTCAGAATCAGTATTTCACATCCTAATCTTCAAGGATGACACATTTCCATGAAGAAAAGCTGCTGTATAAAGTTTAATGATTGGCTCTTTGAATTTAACTGCAGTGAAAGAAAACTTCAAATGGCTTGTACAATAATCCGATCCTTCACTTCCTCTGTTAATCATGCCTACGTAGAATTTTTTCTGCCTACAAGAATTTTTTCTGCTTATTACAAAAAGCTTGAAGATCATGGGAATCTTTAATTTTTTTTCTGCTTGATTTCACTAAAGAAAATTAGCAAATATCTGTGGTGTTAGCTGTTAAAGAGTATAAATGCTCTTTATAGATAGTCATAAGAGCATAGTCCTGTTCAAGAAAAACAAATCTTCTTTCACTCTATGGGTTAATAGAGATCACATCTGTTCCTTTCTAGAGAGTTGTTCTGGTCCCATTGTCTTCTGCAAAACCATATCCTGCTCAGCATTTGGACACAAGTCTCTGTAGGCCCTATTTTAAACTGCAACTACTTTAACTTCACTAGTTTGAGTTTTTAAATATCTTCATTTGAAAAAGGCAAGGCCCACGTTTGGTCAATACCGTTTCAGTTTGAGTGACTCACCTCAGCTGTGATTAACCAGAACATCTTGGCTTACCTGAAACAAAGTGACCTGTTAGAAAATAATCCCCATACCTACTACAAGAAGTATTGGGTTGATGGTTAAAGATAGCTAGAACTGCTATGCCAAGTACCACCAGTACTTGCAGCTGGAGGTGGATGCAATAATGCCACTGTGGGCTCAGACTGAGCAGTACAGCACCAACAGGAAGACACAGCCTATCAGAGAAGTAAATGGGAGCAGGTGAGCACTACCAAGGTCACTTCTGAAACAAATGTTTGTGCTTGTTTTATTTGGTTTGCTCTAAAAAAATTAGCCTCAGGAAAAAAAACAATGTCTGGCAGTATTTCTGTAAACAATCATACCTGGACACTCATGCTAGAAGACGTGTATTAAGAAACAGAAGGCATTGTAATGGCTCTGAGATGAACTACTGCAATGAGATGTGATTGGAGATGTTTCCTTACAATCCAAAATATGGTTCTCATAGAATATAAGTGCCTTCCTGTAACAGAAAATTACTGAGTAGCCCTTCCTGGAAGGAGGCTGGAACTGTAATTGACACCTTTTTTTTTCCTTTTAAAAAAAGATTTTTCAGAGAAGGCTCAAAATTTCACAGGAGCAGCTTTAAGAATATTTCTATCAATGAAGGTAGCCTTTCTGTGAAATGGGAAACAGTAACTCAGAAGAAGGGATGCTGAACACATTGGGGAGGGGGATTTTCATGAGCTGCTGTGGCTAACTACTAACTCATTGTCAGGACATGACAATATCCTGGAGAAGCAAATAAGTCCACTTCTGGAGATGAGAAAATTGCTACTGAAACATACTTTTACATCCATTTATTAAAGGATGGGAAAAATAAGTTGAAAATTTTAAGAGTGACTCATAAAGATAAAGGACTAAAAAATATGACTAAACCACTGGAGAAGACTGTAACTTTCATATGGAAGAAAAAAATTGAGAATCAAAAAGTAAGCTTAGACCTCCTAGATAAATATGGAAATACTCATACTTTGAGCTGTAGAAGAGCATATATTTTTCATTACAGGAAGGGTACATATTCCATTGCAATGACAAAACAGAGAGTTTTCAATAGCAGATCCATCCTCACAGGCAGAGAGCTGAGTGGTTTTCTGAGAGACTTGCTCTTTTCAAGCAGAGCATCATCATTTGATAAGGCACCATAGTCAGCTCCAGGATTTCTGTGTCAGAGGCCATGTATGATGACAGCAGTGATTATTAGTTCTAGCCCTATAAGAAATATCGCTGACGCAACTGCTTTTCTCCCACTGCTAGAATAATTCCAGAATTTCTTCCCTCCCAGAGCCTTAGCTTCCCAGCCAAGGAGGTGTTCTGGTGAACACCCAAGTACAACGCAACTACTGCTCTCAAAAACAGCTCTAGTAAATGAGCCTAAGGATGCCACAGCACACAATCACAGAGAAACAAGGGTAATTTTTTCCTAAAAAAATATGATGATATTATGCATTGGTGTTAGCAGGACTTCCAGTTCAAGAGATAGCAGTTTGGATAGGCAAAGCACATGAAGCTCTGGTCAGATTGATAGCTTAGCTCAGAACTCTGGCATTTGGATTAAAGCAGTATAGAAATGAATCTTATGTTTGACATTTAAAACACTTTTAATGGGAACCTTTTCCACAGCCTGTAGTTTCTTAAATCATAGCAGAAAGAACTGCCATGGCAGAACTGTGTGAGGAATTACTCTCCAACTGCTTCTCTGTTTTCCCACATTATGACTGAAGACATTAGTCCCTGAATCATTTTACATCCTGGCATTATGTGCAACAACACTGTGTGTAATAAATAGACAATGCAACAGAAAGAAAATTTGAAAATTCATTTCTCTTCTTTGGGACTACATATAGAATATAGATATGCTCTGTGAAAGAAAAGCAAGGGCTGGTTTCAGAGGTGCAGCATGACTAAAAACTTTGGATTTATACAGTCTGATTTCCATTTCCTGTGCAACCTTGGCAAAATCACTTATTGTACTATTTTCAGAAATGGATGCTATTCCACTTCTCATCTCCCAAGTATCTGACTGTTTTGCATGTACAATCAATAGCAAAAGTAAACGTCTCAAGTGGCTCCATGGAATCTCTGTATCTTGAACCTTTTGGGGCTTCAGAGCTGTTTGATGTATGACATGATTTGTAAGCTTGTTCCAGGACTTGCCCCTGTAAATCATTTGGGTTTTATAGAGAGTCTTTATAGACTTTATGCAAGGCAAGCATGAGACAGCTAAGTCATCTAGATGAAGTTGGTGAGCAATACAGTAGTTGTGAAATATCAGATCTTTTTCTGAATTAATACATGTACATGTAATTATGTACATGAAATGGTGCATATAAGAACTGAAGGACACAAAACTGCATTTCATCTCTCCTTTACTTCTCAACCAGAGAAAGTAGGGAGACAACAACTGAACAAGTTGAAGACCATCATGCAAAGAGGAAATGAAGTAATATGCTTATGCATATGCTTTATATATAAAGTGCTTTGTACATCTGCCAGCAACTTGCATTGATTTATAAGAAACATCCTCTCAAACCCAGATATTCAAGATAAATTAGTAATTGCAATCTCACTCAGCTGTGGTGTTAAATAAATAGTACATACTTCAGGACTAAAACAATCAAACCAGCAAGGAAGGACTAGTCCAGACTATAAATACAAAGAAATCAAAGTTGTTCTAATCAGTTAAATTAGCTATTGCAGCAGATCCAAATACACTGTGTAGTTTATTTTTACCAGTCTTTCTCCTGCTTGAAGTTAGACTTGGGTGTACAATCAACTATCACAATCATCAGAAATGATGTTGTAGGGAATATTCAGGTAATTCAGGCACAGCATGGGAAGGTGAAGTGCTTTAGTAGGGGTTGTAAAAGCATCAGGACCTTTGCTGGTGTTCATCCCACTAGCCTTTAAATGCTCTCTATTTTTTATTCCAGGAAAACTTCAGTGATGCCATGTTATGGTTCTCACTGAATATTTCTATGTATGTCCTCTACATTTTACTGCGTCCATGGGAAATGACATTCCTCATCACTGTGGCTTGAGTATTTTTCTACTTTCCTCCTTGTAGTTGTGTGCAATCGAAGCTTTTGCTAGATTAGTTCTCTACTTTTCCTTTTGCTTTTTTAATGGTGTATATAAGAATGTCATCACTTAAGTGGTCAAGACTATGCCAAGATGAAAACATTCCTCGTTTTGTGGGCCAGATCATAAAAATGGTTTCGCTTTTCTTAATATTCAGGACCTAAGGTTTGTACAATAAAATTGGAAACTGTAACAAACTTCCCATGAACCTGCTTTTTACTACCTTTTAGTTATGGTTTAACCAGCAGTATCAGGAAAGAGGAAAATCATGTCTGCTTCTCTTACCAGCAAAAGGTACACAGGGACAGTACCTGGAAAAGAGAGAAAAATTCTTGTGTTTATTCCAGTAGTTAAATCAAAATGGAATGAAAGCCTTCTGAACGTAAAATTGCATGCTTGTGAGTAAAATACTGACAAGTAAATGTGTCAGACCCTGTGCTTGCACTGACTGCCTTTAAGACTAGCAAAATTCAGTTGTACTAGCATTAGCCAACAAAAGTAAAAAAAGCAGATAAGTAAATTGTGATGCAGGTATGAAATATGCAATAGTAAACTTACCTATGGGGGATGGGGAAGGAGAAGGAAAAACGAGAACACCACAGAAACCTGTAAAATCAAGATCTGAAAAAGATCATCTGAACTAGCTATGACATGTACTTTAGATTCCATGAAAAGTAATGAAAGATAACACTGCTGGCTAAACAGAAATGAAAAGGGACTTTAATAGTTTTCTTAACTGCCGCTTTCTAAAATTTTGCTAACAAAGAAACTGCAGTTAACTGACAATTTGAGCTGAATAGGAACACAACATTTCTAACACCTCACTAAATACTTGAAAGAAAGAGTTAGTTCAGTATCTGTAAATCAGGGCTCTTCAAGTTAACCCCATGTTCATTAAAAAGCTTGCTGATTTTATGTTTTTGTTATCATTCTGATCCAAGTCTGAGAACAAAAGTGCTTAACAATTCCATTTAAATAGGATAAGGGCACTAATTCTTGCTTGGATGCAAGAGCAACATAAATCATTTGTTCCAAGCTAACAATTTAAAGACTGCACAGCATATTATGTTAAATAAAGTATTAACACTGAGTTAAGAACACCTATTAAGGGACTTTGAGAGTTCTGTCTCACATTAATTTACACTGTTTTTGAAATAACCTTATTCCAACGTTTTAATCCCATAATTATTCCACAAAAGCACCAGAAAACTCCACTAGTTCTAACAATTTATAGGTGTAAGACATTCTGTGAACCAATTCTGTTAGTTTTTTGTGCTTAATTATATCTGCCAGACTCACATTACTGACTTAACTTTTAAGACATGTAACTTTGTAAGTGCAAGATGACTAAGTAAAGTGTACTTGATAATCTAAATTTCTGTGGTTTTTTTGAAACAAGCTACTGAAATACTGAAGAAAAAATGAAATCTACTATGTGCATGCACATATATACATGCATACTCACACACTTGCATTTAATACATTCTTGTGATTTGCCTTCTCTCAGCCATGTAAGATAATGATTTCTTACCAGTCACTTTCAAAATTTATGGCTAAACTATCTGAGACGGTTCTTTCTGTTCACACGGTCTGAGGTCAATGCTATGAAACAAACCTAATCAAAATATTTCTTTTACTGTACTTCTCAGAGATAGTGAATAATGACCTTGAAAAGCAGGTTTCTCACTGTGCCTAGTTTTTCAGCTCTTCAGTACACAAAAAAACCCCAGGAATATACGGGAGAGAATTTCCAGAAGATCATTTGGATGGGTTGAGGACTGGATTTGTACATGAGAACTGGAATGGATGACCTCCTCAAGTGCCTTCCAGCCTGAATTATTCTGTGGCTCTGTTAGTCTTTCTGTCTTCACTATAAATAATTTGGAATGTAGCCAGAGTGATACAAAGGAAAAGAGCTCCCAAGGATCATTCTGGCCTATTCCATTTCTACCTGCTCCTTGGCCAGATTTTCTATATGGCACAAGGCTATAAAGGTTTAAGCTAGCTAAGAATCTAGCACCCAACCCCACTAGATTGAAGTAAATTTGTCACAGAAATTGATTGGGACAATTAGCAGAATAAATAGACATAGCATATCTTTAAGTGCCATAAAAGTGACATGACTGCAGGTAAATCATATGAATAATTACAACCAGGAGTCAGGTTTTCCAATCACTCTCCATACGTACTTTAAATTGCAGGGCCTTCTGGTAACTAATTTACCACTTTTTGTAGAGAAATTATAGAACAGATTTTCAGTGATGGCCAAGCTGTAAGGTATCAGTGAATGAAAAGTGAAAATACTAAAACATGACTGAATTTTGCTTGATCTTTTTACTTGTTGCAAGTATTAATGTGAGAGCAGTGTCAAGAGACTGAATTTTTCTGTCTGGAGCTGCAATTCATTCACTCATGAAATGAAAATAATTTTTTGGAACAAATAAGCCTTACTTCAGGATGAAAATCCAAGAAAGTAAGAAAAATGCAAAATTTAAATAATGTAACTGTTTGTATGAAGTTTTTAATTCTCAAAGGAACATTCCAAGCAGAGAAACTGTGGGAAAATAAAATACAAATGCTGTTTACATAACACAGAACTAAGATCTTCATTTGACAATTCAGACAAAAAATCCATTTTGGGAAAAAAACACCAAAAAACTATATTCAATTTAAATAGTTTATTGTCAAATTAAAATGAAAGCTAAGACAGTAATGAAAAATTGCAGAGCAACTATAAAGTAAAATTTTCCCTCATTTTAGCAAATAGCTCATTTAGTTTTTAAGCTGTGAAGATTCTGAAAACAGAGCTCTGACTATGCTTTTAAATACATATAATTAATTGTTTTCTGGGAATTTGTTCAACACTTTAATTCTCAGAAAACTCAGTGGTTAAGTGTCCAACAAGTAATAATGTTTCCACAGAAAAGATTTACTATTACTAATAAAAGAAGACTGTTTTTTCTGTAATACTGATAGATTATTCAGGTCAGGAATTCAACAAAGGGAATGTCTCTTCTGTAGTGTAATAACTGAATTTCAGATATTGAATCATGAAATTTTCTTCTTTATACACACATATAGGTGTGTGCATGCATATCTGTCTCTCTCTCACTCTATTTATGTATATATCTGTAACCTGATAAATAAATGTGGAACAAACTCTAATAAATTAAAAAACTTCATATGACAGTTTTGGCTAATCCCACCTTTTGGCTGATTTTATTTCTGATTAAGACAATTATTTCACAATTCCCTTTAATTATTTTTTACTTTATGTCTACTAACAATTTCAGTAAGACCTAAATTCTACAATATAAGATGTTACTTTCTTAAAGATATCGTTATAGAGAGGTTTGCTTGGGGCATGTGGAGGTAGAGTATTTTGAACTTTCCCTCTTTCAGCTGAAAATTGCAGTTGATAAACATAGCTAAATCTATACTTCAAAGTCTCCAACATGGATACTTGTATTTCAGAAATGAGTTCCATCTTGCTCAAGAAATCCAGAAACATGCCCCATGACTGTTGGTTTCTAGTCCCTCTGAAGAGGATCTAAATATGTTCACAGCCCCAGATGTGAGGAAATCAGTTTGGAAATGCTAGGCGGTGAAGAAGACAAAAAAAGCATTTGCATTTGTTTGGCGACTTGTTACTTGAAGAAACTGGGCTATAAACTAACTGATTCATAACTCTTTCAGACATGCAGTTTCTATAAACATGCAAAGTCTGAAAGGTTACCCAATGACTGTCAGCCTGGAATCCTGGTAAGGATTCATTCACTTTCTGGGTCACTAGCTCAAGCTTCCAACTGCATCCATGGCAGACCCTCAGCTTCTGGATAAAATTAGAGTGACTTGCCAACAACAACAAGCAAGAGATAACTAGATGTTTTCCAGCCTCAAGAAAAAACTAGTTCAGATGGGTACACCCTGAAATTTGGGCCACAGTTTAGGTCTGTTATTTTATCTAGTCTCTGCCTACATGAAGAAATCAGATACTTATATTTGCCAAAATAATGTTAATATCTGGCCATTGAACACAAAGAAAATTTAAAGTAAACATCTCTGAATCTTGGCATAAACCAGAAAAAAACCCTGTGAAAACCAGCAAGGCTAGCAATAAAGCAGATGGCTGCAGTTACTCTGGCAGCATAATAGCACAGATAGTTACTATACTAAGCACGAAGGTTATGGAGCTCTTCAAACTTCCAAAATTTATTCATTGGACCCACCTGTTGGCTTTATTTTCATATGCCAAATGCTACCTCTTGGAGATAGGGACCTTCTTTCCTTATGCAATTGTCTAGTTCCCAATGCAGTGGAGTTCTACTTCTCAGTTGAATTCTGCACATTAGTTTGAGAGATCAAACTACTCAGATGTTATCCTTAAGAAGGCAAACAAAGATGAGTTTCCCAGCTTCTTCCAGCCTTGTTTTCTGTTGGGTAGGGAGTATTGTATTTCAACATAGAGATAACACTGCAATTAAGTTCCTTCTAAATTTATAGGTGAAAAAAATAAGGAGAAGTAGAGAAGAAAATAACAGACATTTTTGCCAAATTCTGTTTTTTCCAGGCATTTGCAATTCTGTCCATTGACAAGCATATCTGTACTAGTTCCCCTCTGTGTTAGATAATGTCGCACCATGTGCTTAGTTTGAGTCAGATGCCAACTTGAAAAGAGAAGGGGCTGGGACATTTGTAAGAGAACATTCACTTGAAAGGGTATTTATTTGGTATATTAAATCAGTTTTCTGCTGGGGCTGGTTTTGTTCTCAGCATTCCTCTCATTGAACTGATTTGGAATCAATGCCTGATCTTGTGCTTCTCTTGCAGCTTGCCTTCAGAATCTCTTTTTGAGGAAATTATGCATGGAAATTCCTTTTTACGAGCTTTTACTGAAACCACAAGTCAGTATCTGAAATATATACTACTGCAAAATTTTGCCCAAAGCTTTGTCTTGGCTGTATAAAAAAATTATAGGTGTGGACCAATTTTTGAATTAGCGTGAAAACTGCTTTTATGTGCATATGAGAAAGGCCTTTGAAACATCTTGCCAAAGGCTTTTTTGTCTTCTGGTTGTTATAGGAAAACATGGTTGCCCAAAAGAAAAAACCTGATCATGGTTCCACCTTAATCAGATTCACAATCGTGTCCTAATGCAATTTGTCCTAATCCATTTCTAAGAAAGACAACCATTTATGATTTGGAAAGACATGTGGGAATAAATATGGCTATATGGAAATCCCTTGAGTCCTTTATGTACTATATTTTACCAGTTCATAAAAAAATCTAATTACATTTTAGGGAAGAAGGCATTATGGATGCGATGTACATTCTAATACAAAAACCCTCCACCCAGGTGTCCTACAATCAAACTGTGCTCAGTTTGTAATATCACAGTGCATTTTATATCTCTGTGGCTGGTTTTAGAATAATGATGCCACGCTTAGCACATTTTAATACTGATCATACTTTTCAGCACAAGGCTGAAAATGCTGCTGTGCTATTTTGTTCAGTAAAACAATGCCTTCTGCTTAGTATGGCAGCAAATTGCCCTTGCAGCAAAATAGATAATTACCTGGTACCCACAGAATAAATTAATTAATACTTGTGCAAGCATCTGTATACTCATCCAAACACAAAAATTTATACAGTTATATCATCAAAATTATGTGCTCCAGAGATGAAGAGACTGTGCAGTGATTTCAGGAATCTTCTTAGACATATCTAACCCCCCCATACACGTAAACATCAGGAAGTGAAGGGTGGGATGGGAAAGCGTACAAGAAGACCCTTAAAAAAAGACTTAACTTTAAACACATGAGTTGTCCCATTGGAATTGTGTGACTAAAGTTAACCATAAGTGTTTTGAGGACTGGGGTCCTAAAATAATACAGCAGAGTTACAAATTTAAAATGATTGAGGTTTATTTGAACTGAAATTCTTTCATGTGCTATTTCCCTCCACACACACACATTAAAATATTATAAATGTTATTGTTAAGAAATTTTTGCCATAAACATTGCTGACTATAATGAATAGTAGAAAAGTACTGCAAGTCAGCAGTGTAAATAATCAGATTCTTTCTATTTAGCCAGTTGTAATAATTAGGGGATCATGTAGCACATGAAATCATAATTATCCAACATTTGTTTTTTACTTGAAAAGTTTGGAAGGAAAAGTTTAGTTTTTCTTTTGCACCCACATCTGAATTTGTTCTTTAGCCGAGATCCTAATTAAAATCTTATCTGCCCTATCCTTTTTATCAGGTGATTTGTTTCATGTGCTGGAAAAGTTGCTGTTTATGAAGAAACAGTGGTTGTGCATGTACCTGCTCAAGCAATTCTTTTGTTTGTTTGCCTGATGAGAAATAGAGCTCCAAAGTTTTGTTTTACACAGAATTTCAGGACAGAAAAATTTGATCCCATTCTACTGTGAAGCAAAACTCAAAATATTAGAATTATCTCTGAAGGAAAATTTAACTACTTGTTCAAACCACAATGATCTTATTTTGTGAAGATACAATCTTAAGTAAGACAAAGGAGAAGAGAATAAAGTGAAAGGATGTTGAAAATTAAGGATCTGTTTGAAGCTCAAAGTATCAAAGTAATATTTTGGCATGAAATTATTTTTAGGATTTTCTGAATAAAAGTTTATTGCAAAACATTTAATTTTTAAAAAATCTACATCTTTCTAAAGAAGTTTTCTCAAAGTGTATGAAGCCATCGCAAAAATCAACATAAAATTAAGTTACACGTCATAAGAAAGAATTTTAGAGTTTTTCCCTTCTTTTTGAATTATTTACTTTTCTGTATACAACTAAATTGATTTACCCCTTATAATCACTGTCAGAATGAATTCTGTTATTCAGAAAACTTCATGCCTTGATAGAAGCACTGAAAATCAAAGATTTGGATAAAACCTTGGTGAGGTTGCAAAGGGGCATTATAAGAACAACTTTACTGGTAGCTCCTAACAAGAAGGACCAAGCTTATATGCTTCCCAGCCAGAGAACCAAAAGTAATTCATAACAACTCAGTGAAGCTTAGTTTCCATGAAAACTGTCCTCAACACTTTAGAGCTGAGTAGAAAATGAGAAACAATACATATTTGTTTCAGTGCACTGTATGAGAACATCTCTGAACTGAAGTGTTAATTAATGTATTAACAAAGCATCGCAGCAACGAGGTGTAGAATCCATCTCATTTCAAGTTAATATATATTATTATTTTGGCTTGTTGGGTTAGTTTGTGTGGTTTTGTGTTTCATTATATTGGATCTTACTTGTATTTGAGAAATCCTTTCTCCCCATTCACTTGGTTTCAATGCTTAGCATATGTTTCTCATGCATATATAAAGACATGGCCTGGACAATGCCACCAGCCAAACTTTGCAGCAAGATGACAAAAAACTTTTCAATTATGATAATATAACAACTAATACAGAGCTGATGTGCAATCACTATTCAGAAATGACTGATATAACTAGGTACAAAAATATAAAAATAATGGTACCATCATTCTCTTGCCTTTTCTTCATAGCATTTAATTTTAGATTTATTAAATCTGAAAGCTGCAGACATAGTTTTTGCTAGCTCAGCATGCTCAATATGTAACTTTGAGTACCTTTAACAAGACAAGACTGATTTTCCTATTGGGAAGATTAATTTCTCATTGCTGTTGTTGTATAAGTACAGGCCTGTTTTCCTTTGTAATAAATAAAGCTGAAGTCAACACATGTAACCACTGGTATAATACGTGCATGTTGTGAAACTTGCCTTGACTCAAATCTGTTTAATGGTTTTCCACTGAAAATTCAACATCTGCCAACACCACACAAATCTTGATAACTGATGTCATCATGAAACCATTAAGCCTTGGTTTTTAACATGTTGGGGAAACAAAGGGTTTATGGAAGACTGCTAACAGAGGACTAAATCCTGGAGCCCTTATTCAACAGTAGGAATTGTTCCTTAAGTAAGGTGTGAGTAAGAACATCTTAAGCCTGGCAGAATGTAAGCAAGCTCTTGTTCCACATTAAATTTAATTAGCCAAGTCATTCACAAAAATGACATCGTAAGATATGAAACCTGTCACTGCAAATCACCTGTGTTTGTGCCTTTCGTCACTGAGACAGATTTGGGAATGCATGCCCTGCCACGCTCGCTACCAGCTTTGATGTGACACAGCTGTATTCTGCAGCAAGGAAAAGCCATTTAAATAGAGGGGTTGCTCTGGAGGAATCAGGCATTTCCCTCTAAGGATCTGAAACTTCTCAGCAGAGGCTGACAGAGATACATATTGAATAAAAAGGTCCTCATACTAAAATCTCATAACGTGCCTGCAGGATCCCTACACAGCTAGGGGGAAAGCTGCGTAGTGTTGAAACAGCAAGGAGCATCCATCCAGATAAAGGAAGAATCCTGTGCTATCTCTAATATCCATACACCTGCAAAACTGATAATGCCTATCCAGTAGTTTGTTTCCTGGGCACAGAAGTGGTTAATCAAAGTTACAGCATAAGACCTGTGGAGGAGGGAAAGTCATTTAATTAATGTGCCAGATATCCTTGCCAAAGCTTTTGCCAAGATTAGGTTCAGATTGTAAAGAAATCTCCAAGAGAAGGATAATTCTCAACACCTGCGGGCATTTTTATTAGCTGCTTGCACAGAACAGAAAACCTTATGTTTAAGTATTTGTCTCCGCTCTGCCAAACTGACCTCACATGCTTTTATCTGGCCATAACCACAAGCAGATTTTAAAGCAGCCTGCAGAAGAGATTGCTAATGGGCAAGTGCTCTGTGGCAAATCCATTTGAATAAAGTAACCAGTGGATGGAAGCAATTATAAAAGAGTGTTCAAAAGGGACGCCGTCAAAATTCACTGTCAAGGGCAGATTCAGGTGCGCAGAGGAGGAAGAAAGTGAAAGAGAACACTACTACCTTTAACACATCCAGAAGAGGTCTCCACCTAATGCAGAGTTAGGCTTGATCCTGGTCTAGGCCACCAGGACAGACCTGTGGCTTTGTTCGGGGGAATAGCAAAACTCCACATGAACTTCTATATGTTTTCCTCTGAAAAAAATCAGTGGTGTTTTAGAGTGAAGTTTTCTTGGGTGGCTGTTGTGTTCGGAGTTTTTTGGAGTTTTATGGTTGTTTTCCTTCCTTTTGCAGAGGCAGTTGACACTACAGCACGCTACAGAATGAGGTTCAAATGTTGAGTGCATAGCCACAATAATTTCAATGAAAAATAACCTCTGTAAACACTTGATGCATTTAGAAACAGATAACAATAATTCTAGGAAATTATGTTTTGTTACTACATAATGTAACTCCCTATTCAGAAGAAAGTAAATTTAATGTTTGTTTATATCTATTTTGCTGTGAAATATTTTGTTTGCATCTGAAATTAACTGCTGTAACTGTCTAGCAGAGACTTGTGAAATTGTTACTCCTTACTCTTTATCCAACATTATCTCCTTTCAACACATAGGCACATGGAGAGACATGTGCAACCCAATTTCTGCAATACTTTGTAGCAGTGGAACATGAATTCTCAAATTTTCATCATTCTGCATACTTTAAACAGGCAAAAGGTCTTGATTTCCATTCACCTAATGCTAATGAAACAAAAACTACAAAAGAATGTCAACATTTGTAACTTAGGAAAATATAGTAAAAATACTTAGATTTCTCCAAGAAAAAGTTTCAAATCATTGTAAAAATACTTGGCTTTCTTCAAGAAAGAGTCTCAAAACATTGCTCTAGGTTTTGGTGGTGTTATTGTTCTGGCTGTGTTTTCTTGCTTCTGTCTCAGCTGCACCAGAATCCTTTCAAATAAAAAGTTAATGACAATTGGCAGCTTGGTAATTTCAGGTCAGATGCTTCCCTCTTCACTCATGATAGCAAGATTCTGCAAGAGTTCAAGTCACCTAAATGAGTGATGAAGATAATTAATAAATGACCAGGAACATCAGGAAAGCTGCAGTGAATCTAAACCTTAGCTCATCTGTCCTCCCTTTTTTATTTTTTTTTCCCAGTAAACATCACAAAAACAGTGACTCACCCAAAATATTGATTACTCTGTACATCAAGTAGGGTAATTTACCATTTAATGTGCTGGCAAAGTTGCACTATGAATTGCTGGATCAGGTAAGGAGAGCAGAGCTGTGATTGAGCCCTGCCACTAGTAGTCATTTGCACAGAAATTGCAGAATCAGATCCTGATGTCACAACCCTAAAATTCGGGAGGCGATGCCCTCCCATAGCCTCTGAGAATATTGCATCTGATTTAATAGCTCTCACACCAAAACAGCTCCTGAGAAAATACATCAGTTCACAGATTATGGTGCTTCTTAACTTTCAGAAAGCTGAATATAGTCTTAATTACTACTGACTCTGCAAAACCTAATCATAGTTATAGATTTATAGTGTATAAAGCATGTGAAGTGGATCATGAAAAGGACCCAAACATTTAGTATATTACTAAAGGTATTTATGCTTGTCCAAGAAGGTAAAATTGCCATTAGGGGTATTACACTATAATTCCTCTTTTTTCTGTGTCACAAGGAAAAGAGCAATCCAGTATTTTCTTTTTACTGATTCTCTTCACTTTCCAATTTGTAGGTGATGGCCTTCTCCTGTCAATGTGCTAAAACTGAAAATTACTTAAACCTGAGTTTTTTCTGAATATGTATACCGAAAAACCATCTTTTGAAGACTGGACTTAATATTTAACACATCAGTTTTTGGTACTATAAAGATCAAAGGAAGCTGTTTAGACATCCTCATTAGCATTGCTGATACAGGTCAATCTGGATAAAATCTAACTGTTTGGCTTGCTACAGACAATAGAATAAAAAATTATGTAGATTACTGTAAAACCCGACACAATGGTGTTCTTGTGGAATTTGCTCCTACAGAGTACATACATCTGAGTTTTACACCTGACTAGTTCTACCAGTTGAGAGAGGGTTACTCATGCGTGTCATGTTAAATGTGAAAATATGTGCCTGCAGGAGCAACACAGGCACTGAAAAGACAGCATAATCTTGATGGGCAAATAACAAACACCAGAAAAAGCTAGAAAAGAATGCATAACTGACCTGTTGAATGAACTCATACAGCATTCAGAATGGCTTTCATGTGGGATTTTTTGCCCACCTTAATGCCATTAGACTGTACCTGTTCTTTGATACTGTATTAGTCTCACATAAAAATAAACAAACTCTCCTCTAATACCAAAAATGCCAGCACCCAACACTAGTGATAAAACTGCTTTCACTTTAATCCCCTGGGTGCTTGACACCTGCACCATAGCTAATGCTGTACTTTGTTATGTTTCTGGGTATTTCTGCAAACCCCACAATGTCACCAAAATGACTTCTGATTCTTTTTCTAGAACCTGTGTTCACCAGCAGCTGCTGGTATAGGAAGTATTAATGGGAGCCATTTCATCAAATGATTCCATTGTTTGCTCTGTCACGGGTCTATGAGGAATTTAAGACAACTAAAAACTTAGCCCACAATTGTTGGGTTTGTGTGGGTTTATCAGAGTATGTCTAATTGAAGACAGGTCCATAAATAAAAAATCAGGCCATTTTTTCCCCGTTATTATCCTCATTAGGATAAGATTAGATCACTCATAGCTAATAGTATGTGAAAAATTGTGATGTATTAGATCATACTCCTTTAAGGCAGAGGTTTTAAACTATAGCATGGCAAGTTTAGATTAGACATTAGGAACAAGTTCCTCACCATGAGAGTGGTGAGATGCTGGAACAGGTTGCACAGGGAGGTGGTGGAGGTCCCATCCCTGGACACATTTAAGGCCAGGCTTGATGAAAATCTGAACAACCTGATCTAGTGCAAGTTGTCCCTGCTTACTGCAGGGGGTTGGACTAGATGAACTTTGAATGTTCCTTCCAACACTACATGCTCTATAATTCTGTGATTCTAATGGGAATAAACCCAGTACTTCTCAAATTCATTCAGGAAACTGAGATGCGTGACTCACTCAGAAATTTTGAAGCATCTGGCTGAAGAACTTCACTCCAGCTTCCCGGAACAAATATAAGACATTATTTGCTGAGGAATTTTATAGTGACTTACTTCCTTCCTTCAGTTTTATATAATCCTAACGCAAGCACCACAACTTCTAGATAAAGGACCATAAGTCGTTTCAGTCTTGAAAACATTACTTTCCTAAAATGTAGGTTTTCCTATCTCAAATCCTCCTATTGTATTAATTACTTTGAATTTTCCAGTTGCCCCTTGTCATTAACAAAAATCACCAGTAAGTTATCCATGCACACAGTACCTTTCCCTTGCTCTGAAAATTGTCTAGCTATTACATCACCACTGAACTCAGAGATTCCTAGCATGTACTTTGGTGTTTTCTGTTTTAGGGCACAGAAGACCTTGTTTGCCTTAAAACCTACCTGGCTTCTCTCAGCCTTATTAGCTGATGTAAAGAAAGAAGATTGAACAGTCCTGGACATTATCCTGCAAGTCATCTGGGAGATCAGAAATACTGTGGAGCTTTTGGGGAAGAATATTCCTTTTGTTTTTATTCCTACACTCCAAGCTATGTAATTAATGCTGTATAAGCACAGATCTGCATTAATTTTCCAAATGACTTTCTTTCAGAATCTATGCCAAGAATACAAGCTATTGTGATTTGTGGTTTTGAGGTGATCAGTGCTGCGTTCACAGACTAGAGCCAAACTCCTGTGCTTATGCATATGAATTCCAGGTTTGGATGAATAGCAAGGATAAGCAAGGGTAAGCTCTTCATTCCTGCAGGATTCTCTCCACTGTCAGGTCTGGTTCCAGAAAGCACCATTTTCAGATGGAGAAGTGTGGAGGGGGGGACAAAAATATTATTCTGAGTTACGTGTGCCTAATTTTAAAACTTTATGTTTGAGAGTTATCCACATTGAGATGGATACTGTATGTTGCTCACTCTCCTTTGCTTTTCCCACACTTTTATTCCTGAGATGCAGGTTTACAAAACAGCTTTAGAAACTAGTAGTTTGAGAGACTGTGTCCCTGTTTCCTCCAGTAAAGCACAGCCGTATGGACATTGCAAACATTATGGCATCTTTTTTGTCTTTCCTCTTCTTTGGAATGTTGGTTTATAATGGGTTAAAAAATCTGCTGCTAAGCACTGGCCATTTTAAGGTGTATTCTTCTCCCCTGCTGATTTGCCCTCTGACCTTCTGGGGGCCAGGGCAGCTGCAGACTTCATTTTTACTCTATTTCCTGGTCTCTCTCCTGGCTGTGCACTCAATGTTTCCACAGCAGATTAATGACAGCTAATAATATCTGATATATCCGGACATTGCCACATAATGAGTTGCAGTCCCACTGGGTGCCCAAAGTGTCACTACTAACAAATTCACCAGAGCTGCACATAATTAGCATGTAAAGGGAGTGATCATGCAGTAAATCTGGAGGGGAAGATGGATAGCCCATGAGGAAAAAATATAACAAAAAAAATACTGTTCTTAACACTCATTGGTAAATGAATATTTTCTTGATAACAAAGTGTGGACAGGTTACCTTTACAGTAACATTATTCCTTTCACGGCTGATAGGCAGAATTTCATTATGCTATTGTTAATGTTACAATATTTCTGCAAAATGTCACCATATGTAAATTAGAAGAGGTTAGGGTTTCCATCTTAGTTTTCTTTCAAGATGCACTGTCCCTTTCTGCATGGCCTAATTCCTCCTTCTACCAGTCTACAGACATGCTAACATTGACCCAATCTTGCAAAATTAAATTGACACTGGAGGATCTTTCTCCAGTAGCTAAACAGGAATGAAGAAACTAAACACATGACAGATAGAGGTAAGACACAAGAATAGAAATTAGCTTACTTGATGAGGTTTTATACAAAGTGTAAAATTTCCCAACACTTCAGAAAATAACCAATGAAGAAAAGCAGGGTGCACAAATAGCATGAAATACCAGACCTGATCTGTCTCTACATTGTGACCACCTGGCTGCCTATCACACACTAAGTACTATCCAGTGGTCTGGCTCTCCTGGCAAAGAGGGTTTCCCAGGAGAAGGAAGTTCACGGGGAGCAGATAAATTGTCCTCATGGGCTGTATTCAGCCTAAAGAGACGTGAACATGTCATGTCTACTCCAGTTGAAGCCATTCTCTCCCACATATCAGATTCAGTAGCTCACCCATGCTAAAGACTTCCGTTTGATCTGAGGTCGTGTCGTTTATAGGCCTTTTGCGTCTTTGAATTCTGAGTGGGAACACTTTCATTTAAGTGACTCCAGCTCTGAAGTTTATTTAGGCAATTGGCCCAAATGCAGTTAATTGGAAGTGTAAGGTGCTTTTAAAAATTATTAGTCTTTAGAGGCCTGTGTCCCTGAAGGCTTCAGCCTTTAAATTGTTCATGTTCATAAGACAATCTTGTCATTTGAAGCAGGGGCAGGGGGGAGGGATTTAACAAGAAGGCCTCACTTTGCACAAGAAAAATCCTATGAAACAAAAACAATTCCCTATAAAACATATATTTTCCCATGATAAGTAATTATTTAGAGATGTGAAAAACTCATAAGGGCTTACTTTATTCTCTGCAGCCACTTTCTGCAGAGAGGAGAGTTTGTGCAGCAGGCACGAGACGAATCGGAGCCAAATTGGTATCAAAAGCAGGAACTGCACAGAGCTCAGGTACCAGCCGATCTGTGATGCTGATGTGCACTGTCGATAGACCTCAGCACTTTAAAGATTGTGAACTGCTTCTCAGCAGTGCAAGGAGCCACCCTGGAAATAACAATAGTTGCTGTTGTCAACTATTGCATTCCTGTTTATGTCATCAGCTAAGTGCTCATGAGCCACTCAGATCGACTTTGAAGCTCTGAAAACTTCTATATTCACAGCTCATAATGAATTTCATTCTCGCTCCTGTTCTGCTGGAGGATCACCTTTTGGAGTTATGTGACTTTAGCTCATTTTTTTTTTTAATTAAAAAAAGAAGAAAGTTTTCAAAGTGGATATTGCACAGAGAAACATCAAACCTAGAGGCTTAAAAGCAGCACATCTAATTTAGAAGTGAGAATTTCTTTCAAAAATTCAACAAGTTTTGCACCTTAGAAAGGGAAGTTGTGTTGGTTTTTGGCAAAAATTCTCAAATGAGCAAAAAAGAAAAAAAAAATTAAAGAAATTAGAAATCTTTAAACTCTTCCACAGCAATAACAGCTTTAATTTTTATTCTCCTGTTCTATTGCCTTCTCTCAGTGATTCATATGGTAACTTTCAGCACAATTACCCATTTCGAGATTCACCTTCTTGTTGTAATTTCCTTGTATCCAAAAAGACCCAAATGAAAAAACAAAAATAAACAAACACAAAGCCAAATCCAAGAAGGCTGTTATTATTTATCTTGGTTTTAATGAAAGAATGAAGCTCACAGACTATCCAGCTCCCACTGGGGCCTTTTTTTTATGCAATCTTAATGATAATTAACTGACAGTGATTGATGGGCAGTGCTGAGCTAATAGAAGATACAACTGCACAGTTCTGTTCAACTCACTTTTCTGTCTTTTCATGAGTCCTTGTTTATTTCTAAGCAGCATCAAATGAATTATTTGTCCAATTTGAATTTCACATTTAACGTTCAGCAGAAAGACATTTGCCCAATTGTTCTGTCACCTTCCTGACTGGGATTTTATATCCTCAAAATTCACTCTGTGTCAAGTTAAGGGAAGACAACTGCTTTTTCATTAGAAATAAAAGAAAACACAGACATTTCCATATGTGGTGAAGGTAAAAGTGTTTCTACTGGAAAATGGGCTGCAGCACACAGAATTTTTTAACACGTTCACTTGGAATTTCATTGAAGGGAACACGAATCTTAATTCAAAATATTTTTTTTAGCACTGTAGACATCTCTAGGCGTATTTTTTACATGTTCTGACCTGTTTTGCTACAAAATCACCTTTGCTGAAAAACTCTCAGTGCCTCACGTTCAACTTCAATCATGTTGAATCTCACAGCATCTCATACATCGTCTAGAATGACTACATGAAATGACTATATTTTCTGTTTTATTCTTAAACCTGGTGTTTTAAAGATTTGTTGCCATCATTCTCATCAGGCTAGCCTTAACATTTTGTGTATATATCAACTGTTTTAAAAGCTTTTTAAATAGGTCCATTGTTGTACTGGGAAAATGGTCCAATTTGAAACATATATGTAATACAGAATACCTCATGTCTTAAATTTCTTCATCTGACAGGTGAATTCTCTCTAGTGTTTTAGCACTTGTTACATTTAAATGCTATTTTATCAGCTTTTCTGGAAGACTCTTTTATTGGTTGAAAGAAAATAAGGTATTTTTAGACACGCAGCATTCCCTAAACGGTTTCACCACCCTTTCAGTGTGTCATTACATATAACAAAATGTACACACAATGCATCCCTTGGGAGTTGAAGCTTATCACGGTGCAGTAAGTTCAAAGTGAGTGTTTTATACCATTTGGCACCCCGAGGACATGTGAGGTGACACCACTGATCTCTCAGGAGAGATACCACTGTTTACTTACAGTTCTCACTGATGAAGAAATTAGTCAATAATTATATTTTGTAAATTGTAGAAGTCTTTTCTTTCCTCCCCCCCACCTCCCCATCACCCAGGCATAAGACAGAGCTTCTGGTAAAACTGTGCCTGCCTGGGCCTCAAGGCATGTTCAGTTTTTGCCTACCTTTATGCCCTCCTTGATGAGAGCAACAAATCAAGTTCAAGCATCCTGCACTGAAGGATCCTTCACCAAATCAGATGTGGCTTAGCCGCGATTGCTAGGTAAGACTTACTTGGATGTCTATCAACAAGTCTCAATCATCTGCACAGGTTATTGCTCGGGGACAAGGGACACCACTTTCCACACAGGGGCAGCCTGCTGCCACTGAAGCATCCTTTTCCAATACAATCAGCAATCATTCGACACACAGGGGACTTCCAGGGTTATGGCCAATAAACCTTCCCAACTATGAGAAGAACTAGTGATCATGAATCATGCATTTTCAAGCACTACAAAATATGGAAAACATTAATACCTCCTTACTTAAATGATTTTTAAGCTATGCTCTCCTTAAGAATAGGCTGGGAAATGCTGGTCTGTGCACAAGAGAACATATCCCTGCTTCACGCAGAAATAACATAGTCTCACTGCTTCACAGGCAACTACAAAAATAAACAATTGCAAGAAAACTGAACGGGTTGTTTTTACATTCAACTGAGGGAGCGAAACAGCAGCACAACTGATTTTATGTCAAAAGAAACTTGGCAAGTGACCTGAAACTGAACACTTACTTCTCACATACTGCAAGCAAAGCTGTGACAGAGGGCACTTTTACCTCTCATCCTATTGATTGGCACCTGGATGCAAACCCGTCTTCCTGAGGAATTAAGAGCCCCACGCTCTTCTCGTGAAAGGAGTCTGGCCCTTGGGTAATTCAATACTTCTGTCTCTGATAAGGGAAGAGAAAGCATTCTTAATTTCTCCTAAGGAAGATCTTCCATAACATTCCCATTGTTAGCACATTAGACACTCAGCTGATGTCTTGCCTTGCCACTGGGCCAACTTCAATTATTTTACAGAGAAGCAGTGCTAAATGGAGAGGCTGAGGGACCCCACATCACTTCCCACAGTTTAAAAACATTATAGTGATTCTGGCATTATATGGACAAATAAATTATTTAATTTTAAAACCCTTCAGGTAAAAGTAGGAGAGAACTGAGCTCTTCCAGGTTCTGATCTATATGGTACTGGAAGAGCTGAGAAGCCAGGGCAGCTTCATACTTCTTCTTATAAAAGTTTCATATCTACTATTTTTTTGTTCAGAGAAAATTACTCAGGAGCATGTATTACTCATGAATGCAACACAAATCAGTGCTTTTCAGCAGGCTTGCTTCTAATTTTATGTGCAGCCACTGATCATATCTGTATAACTAACATCAGGAACATATAGTAATGAAAACAATCATCTAGTATCTGAAACAACCTGAAATATCTTCTTGACAAGCAGGAATTAACCATTGCATCCAGGTCTTACTGAAATAATGAGAGTTTTGTATTCTATGGTGCAAAATAACACCCGTGTTCATTGAAGATCTAATGCCACAGAAAAAAAGACATCCTTCATTTTATGCTGGTGGCCCACTATAAAACAAAACCACAGCTTGACAGACCTTTCAGGTCCACACCATTGGTCTGTCATTGCTCTCAGCAAGGCATATGTTACACCTTTGTCAAGGTCCATCAATGGAAACAAAACACAAATAAAACCACACTTACAAATAAACTTTGCTTTGTAGCTTGAGACTGGGTTTGCAAAAGACTTGTATCAAAATGGCATTGGTGAGATTCAAGACAGAATCTAATTTACCTTCACAAATAGTCATTCAGCTACAAAACCTAAGGATACCATCCTACACCACGAAGTCATGGCTACTCTCTTTAAGTTCCTGTTTTTTCCCTTCAACTCTTAGGTCCAGAGAGCAAGGAAAGATAAAAGAGAAGAGAGTTAATCTTGCATGTTTTTCATTTAGAAGAACATGTTTGTAAATATAAGCAGGCACCAAAATGCACTATAAATAAAGGCATCCATGTGTACTGAAGAACGATGTGAAAGGATAGGAGTAAGTTATATATCCCATTCCCTGGTTTTAAACTACCATGACTGAATTTTTGGACCAGACCCATTCTCCTAGTTCCTACTACATATACCTGCCATAAAGGCAATGCAAATCCAAACTGCCATCTGCACATAACCTGAAGGGGACCAAGAACTCTGTTGTGACCACTATCTGATTTGAGGAGCTGTGATTTTACAAGTAAAAAGTGGAGATGTTACTTCAACTATATACACTTGAACCAAACCAAAAAAATTAACATCACAAAAAACCCGTGTTACTTTCTCTGTAAATTTTCTTATCAAAACAGAGGAATTTAGCTAAAAACTTTTCCTCTTGTTCAAGTGTAGTTGCGTCTGAAAGGGAGCTTTCCCATTTGAAGAAGGATGCTTGCAGAATAGTATGAATGTTTGCTCCAATCATTGGGAACAGATTTTATTTCTAGAGAAAAGCCTACCTCCCTTTGCCCCACTGTATTTTAGGTGAGGTTTTGTAATGTAGCTTGAAGGCTGTTATCAGGCAAGCAACTAGCTGCTTTCTTGAGGGGACAAATTAACTGATTAAAAGCCCTCCCTGCTAGTGTCATGACTGTGTAAACTCAATTCTGTTCTCACTGGGCATAATACTGCCAAAATACTATCTAGTTCGGTTCAGAGATTCAAGATTTCCTGCTATAGTACAGGCAACATTTCCTGTTATAGTACGGCACCCATTCCTATTAAGCTGATGTTACTTTGCCAGCATGTTACATAGGGGAACTGAAAGAATGGAAAACAGCATGTACTAAACTTGGTGACTCATCTAAACAGGCTTTGTTTCAGTAAAGCAAAACAAAATATGTACCAGTTTGTATCCCAATTATCTCAGACAAATCTGCCATAATTTGTAATTACCTTATTACTTTAAATTAATCCATCCGTGAATTACAGTTGTCTTTTGTTTATTCACTTGTTTAGACTGGTATAAAAAAATGAGCAAAGCTTTCAACCATTTATAATAAAAGCAAAATGACTAAAAAGACCTACTTTTTTTTTTTAGTTTGCATTAATGAGTTCATCCCAAAATATATATGCAATAATATAGGAAATTAAGTTATAAATGTAGGGATGTGCTCCGAGTCACCATGAAAATCTGCATGCAAATGCATAATAATCACAAATCTACATTATTACAATATTAAAAAATACCTACAATTAAATTATCATGTGGAAATAATCATAATGTTATTGGAAACTCAATTATTGTGGCAACCCTTGTCGGGGAATTAGCAGGCTATGGCAAAGGCAAGTCAGACCTGTATTCATCAAATATATATTATCACAATATTACATGTTCACTTCGATTCCATGCAAAGACAAACATCCTCACTCACTAGTATCTGCTCAATGCATTTGTATTATTCATGAACAACTCTGTGATCTATTATACATACAAAACTGATTGTACGCTGCTTGCCGGAGGCTACAATGCAGAGACACAGAATTAATTTTATTATATACACATGCATGATAATTGTGTAGAATTCGGTCAAATATCAGACTCTGCTCCTGTGCTCCATTATTTTACTTTCCAAAAAGAGGTCTAAGGTCAGCAGCAATTTCTCTTTGGCGACAGTGAAACTCTTTGTCATTTAGAGTACAAAGTTCCTGGGTACTAATGAGCTTGGAGCTGTGATGAATGGTCACACATTCCCTTTCCTCTCCAACCCCCACCCATCAAAGGGAAAATGCAATTTTTATTGAGATTCTCAAGAATTCCTTGTCTCTCATGCACACAAGAAGTCACATTGGGCTGTGGACTTAGAGACTTGACTAGTCAGAGATGGAGACAACTTTTTTGTTTGTTTTGGAGACTAGGCTAAATTGTGAGACAAGATGATCAATACAATCAAGGAAACTGGTTTGCAACTGTAGTTTTATTACTGTAGGAGCTCTTGCTATTTCCAACATGCTTAAGTGAATCCTCCAGAAGCATCTTCACAAAGCCATCTTCCCTGTCTTAATTTTTCTTTAAAAACAAACAATCTTCCTCTTTCCTCAGTGGCACAAAGAGACTGATAGGTCAGCCTGTTTCCTCTTCTCCCAGATCTTTCAAACATTCTGCCAGAAAGACAAATATTAATACCATCCAAGACAAAATTGTATCAGACTTGTGAAAGGACTTGAACAAGACACACTACCCTGAAGTCCTGATCTTGATTCAAATGTCATCAAAAGTCATCAGGACACTCCACTTCAGCATCTTTCACTCCAGGCAATATCCAGGTCTAGAGGCGTAAGTGATACGTGCAAATTTTGGCAACAAAAGCTACTGTCACTCAGCTTCAGAGTTCATTATCAACTCCCACAAACTGCAGTTCACAAACATCCCATAGCCCACATGTAGCCCAGTGATTCAAAAGAGTTGTCTCAGGAATGAGAAAAAGTTCACTTTTAACTGGGCAAAAAAACCTATCCAGCACTCCGCTCCATACACTGCATTTAATTCAAACCCTAAACTATATTTGCTTCCACTCTCCATCCACCATCCACACTTCTGGCTATCACACTCATCTGAATCCATGATCTTTAAGACTGAGGAACATTTACTCCTTGCCTGATGCCTTCTGAGTATCTTCCCAGTGAGGCAAGTCTCGCATTACTGCCCTGCTTTCAACAGTCATAAGAAAAAGATGCACTCCAATGCATTTCTATTCTGTATTCATAACATGCATAGAAATAAACTGTAACTAGAACTATAAAGGTTTTCTTTCAGTTTGCTTGTGAGTTGAGAGAAATATAAACAACCTCATCTTTAAATCCATCTTTGGTATGCTTATGTCATGCCCAGAGACCAGAATTTTCACAGCTCTAAGAATACTTCAGGATGATCCACATTTAGTCCGTGGCTTACAAGTTTATCACAATACCATAAATTTACCATAAATAGGTAAAATCATCACTGTCCTAATTAAGGAATGCAATAGGCACACTATAAAATCTCGGGAAAGAGGAAGTGAAGGATTCTCTCACATAACATACGGGTCCATCACAAGAAGTAGCAAGTGAATGTGTTAAACTGGGCTGTTTATTTTGGCTGACTTACTACCATCAGTAACAGAACCAGTCTCCGGGGCAGCAGTTTATCTAACTGAAATGCTGAAAGTGCAAAAGAAAAGTTCCTGCACTGAAGAACATCTCAGTAATGCATTTCATCACTTAACAGTTTATAACTACATTCTGTACTTAAGGATTTCTGGCTTTCCATAGGCACAAGCTACACCTTCTTTTAGTGATAATGACTTCAGGAAAGCTGGCACCTTTTAAAAATCACACCCTTCCTTCTATGGTAAACCCATGATTATTTAATGCCATTTCAGGTTGGTTAGGTAATTCAGTAAACAACAGGACCTTAAGGTTCAAGCAGCATCATTTAACTTCAACCTTTGCTGTAAAATTAGGTAACACGCTGTCAGGTCAAAGAAAAGATTTCTCCTGGAGTCTGTTAGCTAGACAGACTATAGCAAAAAATAAGATAATGGGAAGAAAGACTCAACAGAATCTACCTGGTTTGTCACCATTATCCAAGACCTGTGAGTTCTTAGGTATATATATGAATTTCAGTAACTGGAGTTTCAACCTCTTGCTAGCACTAAACTAATGCAGTCTGAGTTCAGATAAAAATAAAGATTTTAGGAAATTTAGTTGAATCTCATCCATACTCTTAATTGCATTTGAGTAGACATGCATATACCATACTTGAGACTGTTGCTCTCTGGCATGCCTGAAAAAACCTCCATGGCTTACCCATGGCATTCTAGCATTTTCCCACTGGCCTTCAACAGCTAAAGTATAAAAAGGAAAAAAATAGCTCCTTGGTCACATTGTCCATGCTAATTTTAAAAATCATGTAGCTTTTAATTGGTTTACCCAATTCTAGTTATTAATAGCCACACTAGAACCAGTAACTAAACAGCAAATTGATGCAGACTGTTGTTATTACCTCAGTTAACATTTATTTTGCATGTATCCATAAAAGTGCTACATAGAAAGGGTGTGAACACAGAACAAGGCTTGGCTTCATTTTCTTGCCAGTTATCAGACAGTATTTCTTATGCACAAATCTTTTGATATTTAACATTCATAATGCAGAACCATGTACTGACCCAAACTAGAATCAAGAAATCTTTTTAGTTGTTATACAAAACAAAGACTGTCAAAGTTTTTGCCACAAAGCACTTGCAATTGGAACTCAACTATTGCTGCACTCTGTATTATGTGAGAAGTAATTTTTTAATGTTATTTGAGTCACCCTCAGATGCAAAGATGACACTACAGATAAATCTATGTGGTAATGACACCTACTGAGGCAAAATAGTTACTTCATCTTGGCACTTAGGGTCTTGTATGTTTTGAGCAGATAGTTTATTTCAATGACATGGTAGTCAAACTGAATCTAATTCAGAAGATAATTCTTTTTCAAACAAAGAAAAAGTTGGCCAAAATTGGTGAAAGTATGTATTTTTACTGTCTTCCTAAAGGGAACAAGTTGACATTTGATTTCAAAATCAGTAATATTTTTGAGACACAACCCTTCTCCAACATTTCTTCTCCCAAAGACCTGACATAATAGCAGTTTGCTTGTATCTGGTTTAAAACTAAACTTACAGTCACTCCTAACCCACAACAAAAAGGCTGTTCTAATTAATGAAGTACAAAAAATATGAAAACAAAAAGCCCAAACTTTTGCATAACTCTGTTGACCATGATCAATATTCTTTCTTGAGGATCATATTAAGACAAATCAGCTTACCTTTGAGGTGAATTTAATATTTAAGTGTTCTTTGAGAAACCTGTGCTTCTGAGAGAGAACAGGGTTCCTGAAACTGAGCAGGGAGCTGGGTGGGATCAGAGCTCAAAACTAATCTCTCCCTGTCACATAAAAATCCCAGCTCTCTTCTGCAGTCCACCAAAAGGCCCCTGGCGACCCAAATCCTCCAGACAAGCCAGAAGAAGGTGCTTCTTCAAATGTCTCCTTGATGCCAAGGATGTTTCTATGATTCTGCATTCAAAGTTATGGGCTGGTGTATGTAGAAAGACTACACCAGGGCCCAAGGAGATGAATAAAGCTAAGGTTGTGCATATCCAAGGGTCTTCCATAGTTTTGCTTGTGCAGCAACATGCAATGTGATGGAATAATGACAACGTTGTGGTCACTTCAATTGCTCAGTTACTTCATTACCTTGCTCACAGATGTGTACATGTGAATCTAATCAACCAAACTCCTTGCAAATAGCAGAGATTATTTTGGGAGATTATTGCTGCTTCCGCTACAGAAAAAGAAGGCCCAGCCTTTTATAACCTGTTGTATACAGGGATGTGCGTGTGCTTGCATACACAAACACACACTTCCTCTCTCTATACACACAAATAAAAGCTGAGGATAAAAAGTTTCCTCTATATAATACATTATTCTCAGAAAGATGCCACTTCCAATAACAGACACATCCTTTTATGCAGAAAACAAACTACATCAAAACCCTGATTGTTCATCTACCTAAACATTTATAACAACAACAACAAAAAAAGAAATAGGATCATAAATAAATATCTGCATAAAATTATATTCTTCGGTATCATTTTAAGTCTTAGAAAGGGAGTTTTTCAGTACTTTTTCTTCTCAAACAAATTTTGCTTCTGATCCTAAAACAGCACATTCAAATATACAATCTGCTTGTCAACAATAGGGACTCACATTACCTTTTAAAAGCATGCAAAAAAAATTGCATCTTCTTGCTTTCATTTTCCCTGCGTGTTTGTTGTGTACTGACATCAAAATTCCCTGCAGGCATCCTAACCTCACAACTGAAGAAACACTGCTCTAGGCTTTTCCAAGTGTCTAATACACCTGGATAAAAAGTGCTAATTGTCACCAACTTCCATTAAATGACAGCAGTAAGGCACAAAATATGCTTGATTTGCAGACTGTTGTGCCACTGGGAGTTAGCAGCAGATTAATAATTGTGTAGACCTTGAACATTCCCCTGGCACTGCCAGTTGGGGCTTCCAATGCAACACCAGATTACAAGGCCTTTGTTTTTAGCTTGCTTTCCAAAGAAATAAGGCTTAGGCAGTCTCACATTCTCCCTGTGCATGCATTTCACTTTCTGACCTGCCCACACTGATTTCTGGTCAACTGGAGTAAATTTTATAGGAGGGTAGAGGACACAAATGTGCGATGGCCTTAGCAGCTTTGTGAAAAATAGGCAGCTAGTTAGGTACAATCAAGCCTGAGCTTTGTTTCAAATATCCTGGTTTTCTAGATTCAAGTGTTCTTGCAGATAACGAACGCTAATTCTGCTCAAGTTTTGTTTGCCCTGCAAGAAGAGGAGAGATGTGCCAGATCACGTATTCAGCTGGCAGCAGCTCTTGTATCTGATTGCCTTTACAGATTAGGTGTCAGAACAGCTTCCCAGTTTGTGGAGTTTTTTCTTTCTACAAACCTATATGCTAAAAATCTTATTTCAGTTTGAGGCTTTGAGTGTGCTGCGGCAGTCGGTGTCTCACACAGGTGCAGTCTTGCTCTGTTTTCCTCCAGACACAGAGGCCAACACTTTCCCTTGTCCTTTCTTCTTGCTATGCTGCTGCTGCTCTTCCCTCTCCACTCTCAGCACACATGGGCACATACTTCTGGGTATGAGGACACCACCCATACAGCATGTAAGCTTTACTGATGGCTCTGGTGGCATTACACAGCTCATTTCTGCATGCAGCAACACGATTACGGTGAAGGTGAGGGTGAGGCTGAGTTAATGTGTTTCAACACTTCTTTCTTGGTATCTATTACCATGCCATAGCATTCCTGCAATCTGGCCTGCTGCTGCTCCAGCTGCTTGTGCAAGCTCCTGATAGAACGCAACAGCAGAAGCCTCCGGTGCATAGCTAACTGCAGCCGGTACTTCTCCTTTTCCTCCTTTTTCTTATTTTCTAAGGACTCCATTACTTTTTCTGTCTTTGTCCAAACTGCCTGACCCAGGCTACAGGAGGCTGTGTGCCCCTCTGCTCCACTCCCTTCCTGAGGTGTGTGGCAGTCCCCAGGGTCATTCCTGGGTAAGGCAGTGATGGGCTGTGGGGGCTCACCAGCCCCTTCAGGCACCCATGGGATCTGCAGCATCTCCGAACTTGAGCAACCATCACAGCAGTGGTTTTCTGAGCACAGGGAGGCAATGCCCACAGGCTGCAGGTTACTGATCTCGGCAGGGTATGAAGAGCCATTTGACAATACATTTGTTGTCAGATGATGTTCACACAACCCAGAGGCTGTTGTCTGTGCCTGGCTATCACAAATCATCTCTGGGCCAGTCAGGACTTTTGGCTGGGCCACAGCCTTGCTGGAGAGGACTGACAGCCTTTCTGGCACTGCTGAGCTTCCCTTGTCTTCATTAAGGCTGGCTAATGAAGGGCTGGCAGAGCAACCAGGGGATGACATTACCTCATCACAATTCAGAAATGAGTCTTCATCATCACTGCTATTTTGGATCTCATCTTCATCTCTCGGTATTACATCCACTGTCTCAGCCATTTATTACATGAAGTAAAGAAAGTTCCTGTGGACAAAGTGGAAGCAAGAGGATTTCATTTTCACATATACTCACACACACAGAAGCCCAGCGCAGAATGACATTTGAAGAAAGAACCTCTCTTATATTTAAGCAACGGACCTATTACTTTTCTAATAAAGCACAACCCTTGGGTCACTTCTGGCCATTTCTAGTGATTTGCATTAGATGTTCTTCAAGACACAACATTAATCCAATAATAATTAAAATGATATACTATACTATTAACATTCTCAAATCTTTAAAGGCAAGCGATCTATCCTGGCAGCACTGGCTGTGCTGACTAATTAAACAGAATACAGTTGTAAATGGGTATTGTATGCACTTTTCCTGTTCAAGAACACAGCTCTAACAAGTGTAGTTTGCAGAGATGAGTGAGTTATCGGGATTGATCACCTCTAAAGGGAGGTGTATATACCACAAACAGCAGGCAGGTTGCATTTAAATGCCCTCTCCAAGATTAATCTGCCTGCTTCCAGTTTGTTTACAAGGTTGCCTTTTCCCCTGCTATTAATTCTATCACTAAAGCTATATTAGCACCACGTTAGCCATAGACAGGAAAAAGAAACCAAACACTTACCGAGGTTACTGGGGAAAAGGGTAAGAGTTACAGTGCTTTGTGTCTGTGTATCATGTTTTCTTGAATGTGAGTCAGCACAATCCGGAACAGAGACAACACAGTGCTGGAGCAGGAGCAGCAATAGCATTATGCTGTTCCACCCAGCAACAGCACAGTCAGTCCCAATCACAGAGGAGTGCAGGGCTGGTTTCTTCCTCCCCCAGTGGATATTCCTCCTCGGCTTCCAGCTTTTGTGTCAAATGAAAACCAGGTTTGGATGACACCTCTCTTCCCACCTCAAAAACAAACAGATCTGATTCACTAGTTCTTCAAGAGGGCAATATCTATGATCCTTCCTGTTCCTGCCATCATCGAGGGGATAATACAACTACAAAAAGAGGGCCAGTCAAGCTGGACTCCAGTGCACACATTTTCCTTCAAGGAAAATAAGCTTAGATAAACTTTGGCTGTATGAACAAGCTAAACCCAAGATATGAAACAACCTTTCAGAACCAACTGAATTCTAAGGTTCAAATCTACAGCTTCTACCTGCCTTTAAGTGTTTTGAGTACACCTGTGTTTAGTTGTGTTGTCCTAATCTTCAAGAAGCAGCTCTATATTCAGCTAAGGTATCCCACAGAATGATAAACTTTATCTGAACCTTTCCTGATCAGCAAAGCTACCTTTGGCATCCTCCCTTGTTTGTATTGCTAGAAACAAAATTCACAAATCATCTATCAGCATCTACTTTAGTCAGTCTATCACAGTGCTCCAAGATTTTCTCTACTCTGCTCTGCTAATATAAATAGAAGAAAGATCCAATCCAAAGTACTATCAAGAATCCTCCTGGAACTGGAAAACAGTGAAAGTAGATCCTATCTACACGCCCTATCTCTGATGGTCTAACAGGGCATGAAAAAAAAAAAGTGTTTTGAGGTTGGATTTGTATGCCTTGTTATGGTATTTGTTTTTGTTGTGGCTTTTTTATTTGTTCTGGGGAGGGGGATGGTATTATTTTCCTTTTTTTTTTTTTCTAACCCTCTTCACATCTTTAATTATTTCAGAAAAAAATTTACAGGCAGTCTTGTTGGAAGGGATGGGGAGAGGTACAAAAAAGTAGTTTGTTCACCAAATTAGTTTTGTAGGTATGGATCTGGATGCAATAAATAGCATTGGATACAATCAGCTAAACAATAAAACTACGAGCAAGCCTGACTGAGCTAAATGCTTTTTTGTAGAATGTTATGACTTCAGCTGGGATCTATGAAGCTTAATAGCAAAAAAAAAAATCAGTTTATTTGATTTAGAGGTTCAGCAAAAGATATGTATTTATTATAGCTTAAATGCAAATGCCAGTTATGGATAGGGCTGCATGCATGTTTATATTATTACCTTCCCTATTGTTGTTCACAGCTTCCTAAAATTTCACCTAGAGCATCAGTTTCTGCCTGAAGGTGAATATATACTGAATACTTCAGCCAAAAATATTGAGACACTTGAGTAGGAAAACAGGAACAATAACACCTTAATGGCTGGGGAGACTTAAAGAAGCCTTTCTGGGAAAGACCTATAATGCACGGAATAGGGAACAGGTAACAAGACCACAGCTCATTTCAAGAAGAAATGAGTAAATTTTTGTTCTGAAATGATGTAACAATCCTCCTTTTCCCTCAAGACAGTTACCCTGACAATGACTGCTACAATTTAGCTCCTTTTTTATCTGCAATTCAATATCTTAATAGAGAGATCTTAAAAGACCTTATATTAACTCCCTCTGCAGCAAGAGATACATTGTGCCATTTCTGGTACTGCTGAAGAAATATTTTTGAGAAGAATTTGTTCTCACTGAGAGCTTGTCATGGGCAAAGATGCTTCTTGCTCACTTTTGGATTTGTCTTATGGGGCAATATTTCCAGGTAAAAGCTGCTTCAGATTCTGTGGTCAATGCATCTGTCAGTCCAAATTAATGTAACAGCAAAGGTGCATCTAGTTGAGATTCTTCTCATTTCACTGCCACCCACTCTCAGGTAAGTGCAACTGCAGTGGTTCCAAGGTGTAGACCCTGGGGAAGCACCCTCAAGCTGTCAGTGTGGTATTCTCCCACAAATTCTGTGCCAACAGAGGATTTTAATCCATCACACTCTTCCAGATACCAGCTATGAGTGATACTTGGCAGTCTGTAGGCTGTAACCATGCACTGAAATGCTCTGTGCTTGCATGCTTATAGAATGAGAGCAAAGCCACCGCAGCTGTGTCTCATGTGGCAGCGGGAAAGAAGTGGTCATAAGGGATTCCCTGGAGGAAGTCATGACAGTTATTTCTCCTTTATTGCCCAATTATAATGACATTCCTAAGCATGGACACATGAGAGGACAGAAAGGTGCTTGGGCTCATTTTTTAATTGAGTGCAAATATTTTACTGAAGTTCAAAGCTTAACAGTCAAATGCATTTATAAACAGTGTCACAAGGTGATAAGCATTGGTGAAGGTATGCTATTATAAGATCATGGCCTAGAAAGTAATGTTGTTTTGTATTTGAGTCTGGGAAGTGCTTTTAACAACATAGTAAAAAATATCCTGTTGCACAGTAGTGTAATTCCATATTTTATATTAATTGCTCTTAAAGATCAAAAGCCATATTCTGTCTGTTAATGTACACATTCACATTGCTTCCTATGAAATCACTGAGATCCACATGTGTGCATCTGAAGCCTAAATTTTTCCCTAGAGATTCTTTAAGATCTTTTTACAGGGCAGTAAGTCATAGAAGAAAGTCATATGTTCCCTTTCTTCTGCTTCCATACCCAAAACTGGTACGAGTTATTACAGGCTGCTGTGCATTATGCTGAATGGTAACAGTACCCTGAGGGGCCACTGGCCAGCCAGGGATTGCCATTCTGCTCTCACCCTCATCCACACCTAAGCATTTCTGCAATGCTTTTATGCCAGCAGAGAAAGAAGGATGAAGTGGAACCCAGCTCCACATGCAGTCTGCTGATACACTTTTTTTTTTCCCTAAGAATCAGTTCATAGAATAGAATTGTCTTGGTTGGAAGGGACCTTTCAGATCATCAAGTCCAACTACAGATCTAACTTTGAAAAAACTACGCAAAGCCTTTACCTCCAAAATAGTATCTAATGTTAACTATATCCTTTATGGCCGATTAACAAGAAATACACAGGTAGCTCTAAGATTAAACAAAACTCAGAGAAAAAGATGTTGCAAAATTCTGACAATTTTGATGACTTCAAGAAATGATCTAGATATTTCAGTGGCGGGGAAAAGCACAATAGGACATCTCAGTGGCTTTCAGAGAAAGAAATTAGGTCTCTACGCAGAGATGGAGTGCAACCATACATGCACATAACCTGGAATTTTCAAGAAAAAGCAGTGAGGATAGATGACTTTACCAGAGGGGAAAGGGTCAATAGCTTCAGACCTGAAAATCCAGGGATTCCAGTAGATCATATTTACTTTAAGGGTAAAAAACATTGAAACAATCTGCCATGACTGGCAAAAATTTGCAGGCTTGTTGCCAGTTTTGACAGAACTGCCTGTCAGAGGTGCAAATCTTTGAATGAGCAGCTCAGACTAAGGCTGAGTTCAGTTTGCAAGCTTTGAAATCTCAAGACTGCAGCTGTCAAAGTGACCCAAACACTAGAAAGGGCTTGATGACAGCTCTCACTGCAATATTTCAGCAACTCTACTCCTAAATCTATTCGGGCTTACACATTCCCAGGGAAACAAAATGAAAAATAAATTTATATGGCTTTATAAAGATATTTTGAAGTGGAATGTTTTCATTTTCCTCAAGGCAGCAGTTGTTCTACAATCTATGTGGAAAGCATTAGCTTATGATTTGAATCACCGTTAACCAAGTGAAAAAATAACAGCATCTTTGCCTAAACCAGTTTATAGTCTAAGCCCACATTCCTGCCATGTGATCCACAGAACCATATTTTTATGCCAAAACAGACAGAGAGGACTTTCTGAAGTCCTGTGAACTCAGGGATCTACTTCATCTCACACAATAAGTAGTTAACATTGATGCAGAGTCTAAGGTGGAAATGGACAACCAAAGGGGGAAAAGGAGTTGGGCTTTTGTTTGATTTTTCTCCAATCTGGACAGATTGATCTGTATTTGGCAGACCCAATGCCATCAAATAGTCCATTTCAATACAGAGCAAACTCACAGCATTTCTAGAGTGGCTTAAGAATGCTTCACTTTGGATACATAAAGGAAAAAAGCTTGTGTGACAAGGGTGTTTGCAGCATATGTTCTACAAACTAGCATGGGGACAAATGGAAATCCTTACAGTGACTTTAAAAAATGCCATGAATCTTGAGAACTGCCACTTTACCCCATTTGCTGTTTCTTCTTTTGTGGGGAGAATACTGTTGTCTATAATTCATTACAGTTGTACTGAAATGGAAAATCTGATTATAAAGTTTAAAATTATGAATACCAAAAAATAGCTTCCCAAACATGTTACATGAAAAGAAAATTGTAAAATATCAGCAAAGATTTATTTTTTTCCCCCCAGTAATTAAGTAAAGATCGTGGTTTATGCTAGCAAAATTAAAAGTGAGCTTTTTTCAGTGGGATGTTTCTGCCCTTTTTTGTTTGTTTTGCTTATGCTTTTAAATCTTCATTTTCCCTGCTATTTCATATGTCAAAAAATAAAGTGTGGGAGACAAAAAACAAGGATGAATTTAAAGCAGGAAGATCATGTAACCTGAGTCTCTTCCAACAGGGAAGAGACTAAAAAATTCTTCCTGCAGAAAAAATAGTACTTGAAATATATTTGAATAACCTCCAGTATTAAAAGATTTAGAAGAACTCCATGCCTAACAGGTAAATACTGGATTACCCAACCTAGCTGTCAGACTTCAGAAGTGAAAATGAATATGCAAACAACTCACGTTTCTAGCTACAATTCACATACAGTATGCATTGAGAGAAAAAATCCTTTCTGCTAAGCAAAATGTAAACAGACTTTGTAATTTTTGATAATTGATGCTTATGTTTGTTTTCATTTTGACAGTTGATCATAACTGACAAACTAATGGCCAGGAAAGAAGAAAACTTTAAGCTGTAAGAATAATAAACAGAGCACTGTGAGTGATAGAAAAAAACCACCTTGATACATGCGAGGAAAACTCCAGGAAAAGAGACTGAGCAACAAATGGGTAGATAAGTTGTTTGGTGTTTCACTGCAACTGATAATGAACTTACAGACCTTCCCAGAAGCTAAGCAGGTTTTTTTAACAAAAAAAAAAAGATTACATTACATGATTTTAAAAGGGTGCATTTTTTGCCTTACCTATTAAAACAGAAAATCGTAAGATGAGAACACTAAGAAAATTACATTATATTAAAAAAAATTTTAAGAAGGAGTTTCAGATTGAGTGACTAAAAAAAAGAGAATGCATTCATGCTGCTTGAGCCTAATCATTTCTGTGAATCTCAAATTGACTCATGATGAGGTTAACTCTACAGATTAGCATCAAGGACTGTAAAAATGACATCTACAAACACTTCCCCAAAAATTCTCCTTCATCATTCAGTATGCTTTGATGCATTGCCCACAGTGCTGTAATCTACATATCAACTTTTGCACAGCACCCAAATCAAACCAGCCTTACTCATAGTATCTACATAGATTCACCTCACACACAAACACAGAGTGAAAAAAAACTTTGCTCACCGGGGGCTGAGAAGGTCAAGCTTGCTCACTCCTTAATAGCTTTGAAGCTGCTAATGTGTCTGAGATGGATGAGAGGGAGTAGGATATAAGCCTGTCTGTCAGCAAAATACACGATCTCAGCAATATGTAGTGCAATTGATCTAGATCTCAGCTACAGCAGAGTTAACAGTCTCTGACAGGGAATGAAGGCACATGACAGGGTTTTTAGTATTTGACCATGTTCTTTGTAACATAGGCAACCTGGATTTTTTGCTGCCTGCTTCCAGTGGTTAGTACAGATAATTCTTTCACATCAGCAGTTTCATTTTTACATCCAGGGGCTCTTTGATGAGTGTCTGTCAAAGTCCAATTCATTACCTGCAGGATTATCAGCTAAAAAACTATTGCTTTTCCACAAGAAAAAAATTTAAGAGATTGGAAAGTAACAGAGAGAAGATAGCCATTTACAATTACTGAAAGATAAACCTCCAAATGTCTGCAGGTTTATTTTAGAGATGTGTGTATACAGATATTTGTTTCTTAAAGGAAGAAGAGACATGGTGTCCAGTTTTTACAGAATTGAACAGAGGAGAGGTTAAGAAAGAACCTGAGATACCAATCCCACTGAAGTCTCAAGCTGAAAGAAGGAAACAATATCAGGAACAGCAATCACAGTTAAGTTCTGGATGACAAAATAAGGTAATGCTTCCTTGTACCACTCAAGTTCCCTGCAGCTCTGCCTGCTTGAACCCTGATTCCCTGTTGAACCTCCTTGAGCCTCAGGCAAAGGTCCTGCTAGAACCCCACTGGCACTTGTACCCTCCCTGTACCCAGAAGGCAGTAGCAAGCTGTTAGTGACTCCAGTGATACCGCACCACAATATCATCCTCAGCTGTGCTCCTTGAGATCTACATGAAGAGTACACTAAAAGAACACAAAGTAAAAACATTGCCAACTATCAATGTATTCTTTGTGACCTTGCCATCTTCCTCCCTCCTTTCTAAACAGTCCACCAAGGCACTACCAGCACTGCTTTATTGACTCCTGAAGAGATCACAGCACTTAGTAGAGTCCTTATAATAATGAAAATTTTGAGAGCAGTAAGCAAAAACTTTGTCTTTGACATCACACTTGGGGGATTACTCACAGTTCCCTGCGATTGTCCTGATAACATCCATTGCCAGTAGGGATCTGAGACAGTTAAAAGTAGCAAATAAATAAATTTATGCCTACAGATGTGAACTTCCTTAGGCGAAAAAGTGAGTCAAATAAACAAAGGTTCTGCTCCTCTCTTATGTATGGTATTTGTATTCAAGCCAATGTGCAAGATGCCTTCCAAATGCTTCTGTCATCACTTGTGTAAGCCATAATTCAGATGTGCCAGTCTACTGATTTCAGGAACTTGCATTAATCTCAAGTGATTTATCATTCTAAAAGGGTGGCACACCTCTGCAACTTTTTTCAGTATAGTTTGAGGAAATGAGTGTGCATCGCTTGTGCCAGAAGGAGGTGGAATTGGCCAAGCTGAGCAAGTTAAGGCAATCCAAAACTTTGAGATAGGGGAAAAATAACTCCATTCAGAAGAACACATAGCACTTTTATGAACAACACCCACACAGGCTTGCTGAGATCTTGCTTTCTTGCTAGGAAGAACTAATAGTCTTTTCTGAACTGGACAAAAGTATAAGTCATAATAGGAGTACATGGCACCTAATCTAGGTAATTTATCTCATCCTGAAGTGTTCGCAACACAGAGAAGAAAATCTACCCCTTGGAATAGTTTTACTTTCAAATTGGGTAACTTTAAAATTACTAAGTCCACAGCAGTGCACCTTTAACCACGAGGTGCATATAAAGGAGTGGAGCTCAGCCTTAACAATCTTAAAGAACTCTTGGTCAATGGACAGCATGATCTTTGCACTAGTATGCCAAATAGCATCCAGACAAACCTCTGCTTTTGGGGTTTCCAGAGCTTTATGCTGCATCAAGATAACTGCCTTGAACAGTCATGGATGGAACACCTTGCCTCATTCAATTTTGGCTTCTGTAACATCCCATGGCAATGAATTCTGCAATCTAATTTCACGTTGCATGAAAAGCATTACCAACAGAGCAAGACACACCTTTCCAGCTATTCAGTAACATGCTGACACCATTTTACTTTTGTCTCAAATAATCTCAGAAATCATACAAAATACAACAAAGCTTTCTATCTGTCTGCTTTTCCCCCAGTATGAACAAGCTCTTTTAAAGCAAAGTGAATCAATGAGCAAGTGACCTAATATATTTTTGTGCAGGAATGTTCATTTCTCAAAAGGGTCATGCTACCACAGATCCTAGCCTGACTGAAGCTATTTAGCAAAGGGACAAAAGAAGAGGAGTATATAGCTATTAGCAGAAAGAGATGTAATTCTGCAAGGGAACTGGGGAATCTCCTCACTCCTTGGACAGTTTGAATGGGAAGCAGTACAGTGCACCTGGAGGAGAAAAACTGGGATCAACCAGCGGGAGTTTTAAAGGGAGGGTGAAGGAGAAAAAGTGACCAGGAGAAGGCAAAAAAATGTCTTTAGATTTTCACAAGAATTAAACCACGGAATGAGGACTGTACTCCTGTTGTCATCGGCAGACGCTGAGTAGGAGCTGCCTTTCTTCCAAGTCTGCTGCCCTAGGCAGCTGTTTACTTTGCCTATGCCCAAGCCAGCGTGAGATGTTATAAAATGGGTTTCCAAAATGCTCTGAGTCACCAGAACATGGATGAGATCTATGGATTCAAGCCACCTTTCAAAATTAGGAATATCTCCTGAATATCCATTATGCTGATGATATGTAACAAAATCAGTGCTGTAATGTGATGCACATGTCAACTTTAAGGATGCAGTCCCTGCTCAGATGGCATCAGCAGAGGGACGTGTCAGCATGGTGGATTACCAGAGCAAATGCTTTAGCATGCAAAGTGATGCAATGTGTTTTAACAACAATTGTGCTCTTATGTTTGTTTCTGTGTCATGTTTGACATGACTATCTGCCAGGACAATGCTCAGGATCCTCTGCATTGCTTTGCAGAAGCTGATTATATGATCAAATGCTTTAAGCACATAAAATCACTTCCAAGATCCAATGAGATGGATGCGCTAGAAAAGTCAGTAGGTGCTTGAAATAATTGACACTAACAGCTAGATCTGGGGTTTTCAAAATAATATGTATTTTGAGTTGGATTAGGGGTTTTTCTGTTGTTGTTTCCCCCTCTTCTTTTTGTGCACTATCATATAAGCTACCTAGAAATTCAGCCGCAGCATAATGTTCACATCAGATAAATTTCACCCTTTAATAATGAAGTGGAAAAAATGAGTCTTCATGTAAAGCAATTACACTGTGAGCCTTACCTTGTGTGTGTGCCTGTAACAACACAGCAGACTTCAATGATAGAGTAAAACTGTTGCATGTAGGACACAGAGACTCAACCCTGAGTTGTAGCTCTCAGCAGCCCTTCCTGTCCATCCGCAATATTAATTTTTTTCCAGTAAAGACCCAGACCCCTATAGAAATGTTGCACATAAGAATGCCTGAAGAAGCTACAGGATGGTTATCTATTCATGCATTAATCAATTTTTATTGCTTTTTCAATTTACCCTAAACAATCACATAGTGCCCAAAATGAGAAAGTGCAATTCAGAAAAAAAAGGGAAGTAGGCAGAGTGACTCTGGCACTTGCCCAGAATTCATGATCTCCTATAGACTTTCAGTCCTGTGCTCCCAGGTTTGGGTCTGTCCTGATACCAGTGAGTTTCTACAGGGCCTTGCAAGGGCTTCATACCCCCACAAATATTTAGGCTCTGAAACCAATGAGAAGTGGTACCAATGCACTTTCAGAAATCTTTCTTTAATTTCATCATCCCATAAATCTCTTTAATGGAGACATCCTTCATCCTTTTTGCTTCACAAGCCAGTTGTGAAGCTTAATTACACAATAATTATGAAGTCCAGTAAACACAACATACATTAAGAACATTTAATGAGATTTCTGCCACAAGCAGACTCTATCTCCTGTGAAATATTATGCACATGCTGAAAAAAATGTTTTCAAAAGAAAAACACGGACATATTCAAAATGAAACAAATGTAACTTGATTAGTTTCATAAATAATATGTATACAATTCAATTGCATTTTTTAACATGGCATGGGAAATAGCATAGACTTTTTAGAACAACATGGAATACTGTCTTCTCATCCATGCATCCGTTGTTACCAGTAGTGCCTGACCAAGACTGGGACCCCAGACATACAAGGGATTTGCTTCCTAAGGGATTTAGTGCCTTAAAAACCTTCAAAGACCTGATATCAGATCTCATTGCACCAAGATCCAAGTAAATCTACTACAACAAAGTTGACTCAGTTTTAAATTGTGTACAATCAGTAATGCAGTCTCACCTTAAGACTGAGCCCATATATAAAAAGAGGCCATTGCCGTCATTGCAGTTGCAAAACATCCAGCCAGTTTATATTCCTGATGCTGCTCTAACCTTTTGTCCATGGTCTTTGCATGGCCAAAGTACCTTATGTTGCCAGAAAAGAATGAGGAAAGGAAGAAAAAGTTAAAAAAGTCTAAATTTCATGTGGCATTAACTATGTAATGTCTATATGCTATTCGGTTCACAAGGTAGGAATACTTTCTTAAAGCTACTCATATAGGGACCAATTAATTCATTTCATAACACTTTCTAGATGAGCACAGGAATAATTAAGACAGTAAAGAAAGTGTTGATTGCCCCCTAACAGGGGCAGAAAGACTCAAAAAGGGAAGGAATGATTCCTTAGAAAGAGAGATCTTTGGCATGCATCCTTCCTACTAGTCAAACACATTTCCTGTTAACAGTTATGGTATGAAATTCATAGATTAACAAGACTTCTGCAGAACTTAAGAAGGAATGGTTTTCAGCAGATGAAGCCTGTTACAGCAAGTTCTATTAATATTCACCAAAAGAAAACCTGTTTGTTTGACCTAAACTGCGACTGCTTCCCGTTCTCTTTCTGTGAAATTACTTGGGTCCTGTGGGACAACTGTACTTAGCTTTTGACGCAAATATTAAAATTCTATTTAGATGTACAATGTTTTAATGCAAATTTTTACCATAAAACCAAATGCTCCATTCAGTTAAATTAATAGAATTACAAAAAGATGTAATGATAGCAATTAAGTCTTGAAAATGCAAATTTTATAGTCAAGGACAATTACCTCATTTATAGTATACTGGAGTGATGCCAGATGAAGGTAATTTAGATCCCCCTAGCTCACAGTTATATCATGAAGGATATCTTAATTTCATTAGTACAACAAAGATCTGTGAGAAGTTACTGAATACCAAAAAAAAAATACAAGAGAAAATTTGACCTTTCTCATTTCATTGCAGCAAGAATACAAAGATCTTCCAAAGTATTAATAATATTTCTTTCTACTCCCATTTCTGATTAAAAGCTATTTTTTTTATTAGTAGCTGTGGAGCATTAGTGTATAAAAGGTCATCTTCATTCGGAACATCACATCACAACAGATAGGGACCTTCCATTATTTCAGCTTTAAGGGTGCACATAATGTTTATTGTTTTATTAGCTATTGGTTTATAAGCTCTGAAGCCCTGGCCTTAGGAACATGTGGTTTTGTCTCCAATAAGACTTTCACGCTCTTGAAAAATTCTTCTCACTCTTACAAAAATACTCCTGCCTCCCCCAAACAGACAAGTCAAATATTCATTTCTCATTAGTGTAGTAAAGAGTGATCAGGTAAATGCAGTATAAAGGGCTATGTACTATGGACTTCCTACTCTGTTTTGAGGGTAGGAGGAGAAAGAACAAGGAGAAAGAAAGGAAGAAAAGACTGTCTCAGACAGATTTTTTAGCATATTACTAAGTTCACATGAGAATTTGAAAGACTCCAGAGGTTCTTTCTTTTCTCCCTGTAGTAGCTATTCCTAACCCAAACATCCATGGATGCTTGGTTAAAACTAATATCCAGGGAAAGCCATATTGAATATGGTGTAGTATGAAGTTTAAATAAGAAATCTTTACATTTACCAGTTTTCCTTAACAGCCTGCTGTAACCACTGTAGACAATCCTAAGCCCCAGAAGGACTGGACACACTGAAGAGCTGTATCATCGTAAATTATTGTAATTTTAACAAATCCTCTTCCTAAAACACAATACATGGGCTCTGAAAAGATGCACTAGAAAAACAGACAGAGGAGCTGGACATCAATTTTGATCCATACTGTTCCTAATTGTCATTTGGTAAGCTAGAAATCAGCTTCTTTAGTACAGATCTACTTTTAGTTAATAAAATTTTATAAATTAATAAATAATTTATCTATTCCATTTCCCAATCCATACTGCAGTACCCCTTGTGGAATTAAATCCCCCTTTATCCCTGACCTATGTCTGCTCTGAAAGTTGCATGGACAGAATAATTTATTTTCTGTTTTCTAACATTTTTCTTCTTTATGAAAGTTCAAAAATAAGTCAATGGATTTACAGACTTTCTGAATACTGGAGTGGGTTTTTTCTGCAACATGATTTCAATGGCATTTAAGGATATGCATTTAAGGGCCCATATTTTCAGTGGTTATCTGTGATTTTTGGACACTTGGCAGTTTGTGGGACCAGTTTACACAACCACTTCCAAATATTCAAAGTATTCACAAAGCCTGCTGAAGCACAAACAAGGCTTTCAGGCCAGATACAAGAAAGAAATTCCATATAGTCAGGTTTGTGAGACACTGGAACAGGTTGCCCAGAGAGGCTGTGGATGCCACCTCCCTGGAGGTGTTTAAAGCCAGGCTGGATGAGGCACTGAGCAACCTGATCTAGTGGGAGGTTTCCCTGCCTGTGGCAGGAGGCTTGGAACTAGGTGATCTTTAAGGTCTCTTCCAACCCAAACCATTCTATGATTCTGTGTCCTTAAGGTAGTTGAGGTTTATTCTTTTCATTAACTCCAATGTTAGGTACTTTGGAAAAATATGGTTTAAAAAATTCTTAACTTCAATGAATTCCACAGTCCTGTACAGAAAGTAATTCAGAAGACTGTGTTAAGCTTTGAATTCTAGTTCTTGTGCAACTGCTTGTCTTTTGGACAGTCCACAGCAACTGAAACTGCCTATGAAATGCAACCAACAGTGGACATTGTTAGTAATACTGTGTCCAGATCATGGAAAGTAATTTAAAATGTTGGGGTTTCTCTTCAAAAACAAAGAATAGCTTGCTTAGATGACATACAAATATATTGGTTTTTGTTTTACTCTGTGAAAAGGATGTATTACAAAAAGAAATTTTGTAAGACAGAAAAGATAAGCATCAGATTCCAGGGAAAAAAAGCAAGAGGATGCAGAGCAATCTTCTCAAAACCAGACTGCAGATCCACTGACACTATCTTGTTCACAGTTACACATCAAATAATTTCATAGTAGAGAGCTTTCAGCTTGTTCATTTAAAGCATTCTAATAAAACATCTAGCTCATAACATCTAGCTCATAACTTTACAGCACCTTGTAAGGGATTTCATATATGCTTTCTAAAATAGCTTCTGCTTTGTAGTATTAACTGATCCAGAAGGATAAAGAAAATAATGTCTAGGTTGAAATGGACCCCTAAGGTAGTTTTTATGAAAATATGAGGAAATATGTGTCATTGAAATTAAAAAGAAAAACACACCAGCTTTAATAGTATTGTTACCATAATAACTTAAAATTCAGTGAGACAGTGTACCATTTAATGTTTGACTTGACAAGCTTCCACAGCAAAGCTGAGATGCATGAAAGCATTAGAACTTTTCAAACTAAACTTTCTTTCAATTTTATTGGTATTTCATTACCTGCTTCTCTTTTTATACCCTTACTAGAACACAGCTTGTTTCTTTGTTGAACCTGATGTTCTTAGAAAAGTACAATAAAAATTAATAGAGGGGCACACCTCTATTCCCTGAAAGACTGAGGGTGAATAGGCAGCCCTAGACAGAACAAAAAATTCTACTTGGATTTATTATCTCTATCAATAGAGGACCAGCCACAGCAGTGTTTTATGTCATGGCAAGGGCATCACTGCTGGGACACAGCTGCATTCTAGGCTTTCTCAGTGGTGGCATCAACTGAGATTGCTGTTTCAAACCTCAGCCATTCTGGAAAAAGTATGTCACTGTTCCCAGGTCTGCGTTCACATAAACAATTGTAAAGTTGACTAAAGCCAGCAAGTGCAATGTCAGAGTGGTCTCTGTGTACATATAACCTTTCATTGGACAAGATGCTGAATGCTTGGATCAGAGAACTGAAAAGTTTATAGCTTGGCACAGCTTCACAAAATTTTTATTTTCAGGTAGCTAACAAACCTCTGTCTCCGTCCCTGTGAGAGGAATGAGTCAATACACATAAACAACATGCAATATTTTGAGGGGAAAAAAATGCTTTTTTAAAAATGTAAGCTTGGATTAGCACATTTCCCAGGAATGCATTTCTGTAGAATGCTTTAAGTGTTATTTGAATTTATCAGTGTAGAAAGCAGATAGTGGTAAATGTTCATGAAGCACTTGTTCCTCTTAAAGCAAAAGTTTGGGTGTCCTACCTGAAAGATTCTCGCTGAATGTTCAGGGACTGTAAAATCCAGCAGAGTAAAGTAATTGGTGCAGGATACAGGGTTTCTTCCCACCCTCCTGTTTATCCACCATTTGGCAGTAACCAAAAGAGCACATACGTATACGTGTGAGAAAGAGCAAAAAGGGGAGACTCCAGTATTATTTAATGGAAAATATCTTCACATAGAAGATCACCAATTATCCCTTCTACAGTTTCTTTGTGGTGCTTTTTTAAAGAATCCTGTGAATTTGAACAGCAAATTATAAGGCTGGTATGAAAGCATATGTGAAGAGTTAAGAAATCTGACTAATGGATGTCATACTTTTTTCAATGGTAAAAACAGAAATCCTGTCTTCATTATATTTTGCCACTAATTTCAGCACAGTCAGAAGTTTACTCCATCATATTTTAAAGGCAATTGTCTATCACCTTGTTAAATTGTGCTCTTAATTTCCTCAGATGTATCTCATCCTATTATTACTCAGGTATGTGTCTGCAACTGGTACAAGGTTAAAATTAACTGATATGGGGAAAGGCATATGTAAAGGAGCCAGGGGAAGGCATAACTGTTTAGTGAGATCAGGTGGAAGGGACTATGGCAAAAGGAGCCTGACTTGAAAGTTAGATGATAGGTATGGAGTCAGCAGTTTGAGCCAAATTCAGGAATTAAGGGATCACAAAATTAATTATTTGGTCTTTGGGGAGAAGATTTGAGCTACTGAGTAGTTGTACTTGTCCAAGAAGTTAGCATGTTTTATTATCACAGAGCAAGGAGGGATTATACAGCAAAGTAAATGTTTCCTTAGCCTCAGTCTCTTTCTCGGTATAATTTTCACTGTGCAACATCCTGAAAACAACTGTGGGAAGGGGGTGACCCTGGAGCACAGAAAGACAAATAATGGGAAAAGAACTAATAATAGGGTCTGATTTTCCTTCCTTTCCCTATAGATCAGACTGTGGTGTGCTGAACTGAAAAAAAAAGGCCAAATATCACAATAGCAACAAGTCTTCTAGCTGTTAAAGGTATAAATCACCCTGAATAAGGTCAGTTTTTCATGGTGACTCAAAAGGATGATGTTTGTGTCAGCAGAAAATTAGCTCTGGTCACAACTGGGCAGATGTGGGCACTGTTAGAGAACGACCTGAAGACAGGTTAGTGCATGTTAAGAAAGTGTCTGAGAAATCTGTGAAGGTTGGGACATCAGCATGAACATCATGACTCTTTCCAGCCCAAGGTAACAAGTGAAGATGAAGCCATGCTCTGAACTTGGCAGGGCCATGCATGTAATTAAAAAACCTGGGCAACATCAGGTCTTTTTTTCCCCCGCAGTTCAAAGGCCTAACCAAGTTATTCTGGGCATCAAGCGTGTGAACATGGAGAATCCAACAAGCTGCTGCTGGTGCTCTGCTGCTCTGTAGCACAGCTGCTTTTTGCTTACAAGTGTTCTGTTTCATCATGACACTGGAATACACAGTTCTTGGCAGGTGCTCTTAGAAACTAATATAAAACTAAATTTTTCCCACTTTCAAAATATCCATGAAAACTTTTGAGGAATGCATACTTAAGTTCTGGTTTCCAGAGAACTCTCACACAAGGACTGAAAACTGAAAATGCTTAAAGTTAGATTTTTGAATCCCTGAAACCAAACAATTTTAGAGTAGTCCTAGCAATTAAAACTGCTGGCAGCTATTCTCTGAAAACAACAGATGTGCCAAGTACCATGTCAAAAGTTCATTTATGGAGCTTCTCCACCATGGGCAGAAACTCAATGGTTTCTCAATGTAGTATGGAAATACAATTCTCTCAAAAACAGATGAGATAATTCAGAATCACATAATGGAAAATGTGCCTAGCATTTTCTGGGCCTGCCCTGGTGGGGAAACCAATCTACATGGAGAAAAGCATAAACTGGTGGATGAGAAGACTTTGCTTACTGGTGGCTCCCATGGATGGGACATAATTCAGAGCCTCAATACAGAATGAATTTCAAAGCTCTATAGTGGCATTTGCATGCTGTGATTTGGTTTCATAATCAAATGGAAGCTGTTTATCCCAAGAGGAAGCTTCAGCTTACATAACAGACAAACTGCCCTCCCCTGCATACTGCTCTACAATAAATGCCACGGACAAAAAACTTTCCAAATCTGACTTGCCAGGTGAAGTTTTCAGAGGTGCCTACTTATGAGTGCTACAAAGTGAAAAGGCTGCAATAGCAGCTGAAATCACAAGGCGATATCAGGAATATTTAGTCATCTGCATAACTGTGACTTTGAAAAATCACAAATTTTCCTGGATTTATTATACAGACAGGATTTAAGTACAGCAAGACTGCCAATATGCTGTTCCTTGGCTGGATACCTGATTTGTCTGTGTTGCTATTCATTCAAAACCTGGAGATAATTTATCAGGAAAAACAGAGGGCTTGGACAGTATGTTAACATTACATTTAAACACATGGATACTATTATTACTTACTATGTCACATCCCCCAGGATCCTTGTGTGGGGAATAGCTTTTTTTGCTGTCTAATTTCAGCATCTAAGATGGGAAGAAGAGTCCCACTCTTCAACCATTGTAGCTCAGTTAGAGCTATTTACCCCTTTGAGTGTTAATGAGCTTTTGCAAGCTTATCTTATCTTATTAGATAAACTGGTATTGTAGTACTCAAGTGGGTAGTGCCAGATGAAATTCTGGACCTAAAATCAAAGCCTACCTCACGATCTGAAATGTGAGGTAAGACTCAAGGTGTTACTGTCTATCAGAGGAGCATTGCAAAGTCTGTCAGGTCGTGGTACTGCAAAACCAGAGCACTCTCCTCTGCATCTCAGTTTGGTCTTTCCTTCTTTAATGGGTACTAAGCTACAGTCAATTAAAGTGAATTATAGGAACTGTGGGAACACATTCATAAGCAAGTATGAAAAATAACTGTATGTCTTGTGATGGGGGTATACAAATTACATCATAAATAGAAAGTAGTTATGGTTGATTGGAGCAATTAAATGTTTTCTTTAAGAAAAGAAAAAACCCTCCAGTGAGAATATTTTAGAAAATGACTTTTTAATCACCTGTAGAACTGCTAAAATGATTGTATCCTAATAGTTTTAAAGTGTTCCTTAGAATTAGCTGTAATCCCTTTGCAAAGCAGCCGAATACTTCCCCAGGAACCTGTTTAGAGGAAACTTTTTTTAATTGCATGATCACATCCATATGCTTTTATATAGTCCAATGGAGACCAGAATGGTTTTGAACACATTTGTTTGCTGTGCAAACTGCCTCAAATTTGGCAGCTACTGCATAGAATCATAGAATGATTTGGGTCAGAAGAGACCTTAAAAATTGAGTTCCAACCCCCCTGCCATGGGCAGGGATACTCCCACCAGACCAAGTTGCTCAGCGCCTCATCCATCCTGGCCTTAAACAACTCCAGGGAGAGGGCATCCACATCCTCTCTGGGCAACCTGTTCCAGTGTCTCACCACCCACACAGTAAAGAGCATGAGGACAAACAAGTTCCAGAACCAGTCAGAGGGTTATGGCACACAGCAAGATTCACCACACAAGTAAGAGACATTAATACTAATTTTTTTTTTGAATAGGATATTTCCAGTGCTATTTGATGAAAACCAACCAGGATCCTGCAACTCTAGTGAACAGGCTAATGTTTTATATCTTGCTGGTTCCCTCCTTTACAGTCATCCCTGCAGATATTGGTAGTTCTGCACAGTTAAGGTCACTTTCTTGGCGGAGAATGATTGTGGTCACATTACTGGGGAAAAGCAGTCTTTCCCAGCAATGTGGTGGGAAGGATGCTTGCCCTGTGGGCAAACAGCAAAGGAAATCTTGGACCTAAACAGAGAAGCTCCTGGGTATTGCAAATTCCAGTGCTCCACTTCTGCATGCCCTTGCAGACTGTTACCTGTCTGCGCATTCTGGGAGTGGACAGTGACGGATTTGCCCCCACTATTAATGCCAACATGCACCAATGACAGTATGAAGCAGCATATCAAATGGGAGTAAGGGGATCAGAAGTAGAATCTTAGAAATGGTGGACCTAAAGAATTTGAACAGAGAACCATAGAATGATTTGGGTTGAAGGGACCTTAAAAACCATCTAGTTCCCACCCCCCTGCCATGGGCAGGAACACCTCCCACCTGACCAGGCTGCTCAATGCCTCATGCAGCCTGATCTTAAACACCTCCAGGGTAGATACAATCTACCAATCATCCAGGTTATGACCAAGAATACCATTCAGCATCAGGATGCCCTGAAACATCTAACCAGCTCTCAAGGGGACTTGGGATTCTGCAAAAGTTAAAAGAAAGGGTAAAAATGCTGAATAGAGCCTGCTATGGTCAAAGAAATTCAAAGCAGTCTTCATATAAATGGGATTCTTTTTTTTTTTATTCCAGTGGAAAATTCACAGCATTCTTAATTTTTGTGCCCTTGTAACTATGCCTTCCCTTCCCTTTTTGTCTACAAAATAAAGATAATTGGTTTTTACTCACCTGCATAAAATACTTGAAAAATTCCAGATGACTGAAGATATAACAGTGAAAAGGAAATGTGTGTACTTGCATGTTCATGTATAATTATTATCGTTACAGTCTGTCAGGAAGACAAAGATTATTTCTAGAAAAAACTTTGAGGTTTTTTTATAACTTTGGAAGATTTTTAATAACTAGTGAACAGATGAAATGAAACTGCTTTGAGAACTGGATTACATGCTGAAGAAGGAAAAGCTATAGCAGAAAATGTTATTATTACTGATATTTGTTATCTTAGTTAATCACCTCTTTTGCCTGTATCTTCCAAGAAATGCATTCCGTTGCTCTGAAAAAACATAATTTAAAAAAAAATAATTTCAGAGGCCAAACACTGTGAAATTCTCTATCCGTGATCAAAACCTTTTTAAGGAGTGTCTCGGATCAATGAAAGTAGGCCGGAGAATAAGAAGAGAAGACATTTAATCTTTTGACCTCATTAACTGAAACATAGTCTACTTTCCCTTCACAGTTTTAGTGATGGAAGGGTTGGAAGAGACCTTAAAGATCACCTAGCTGCAACTCTCCTGCCATGGGCAGAGAAACCAAACACTAGACTAGGGTCCTCAAAGCCCCATACAGCCTGGCTTTTAACACATCCAGGAATGTGGCATCCACAGCTTCCCTGAGCAACAAATTCTAGTGTTTCAACATTGTTAGGGTAAAGAATTTCTTCCTAATACCTAATCTTAATCTCAATCACCCAGTTTCAGCTTTCTCCTTGTCCTGTCACTACACCCACAAAAAGGAGCCCTTCTTCATCTTTCCTGTAGGAATGCCTCTAGGTCATCTTTACATTTAGGATTTAAAATTACCTATTATTTAAAATAGATACTATAGACTATGTCAATAGAATGTCTTCTAAACATAGCTCAGTACTCTGCCTGTCTGCTTTCTTCCATGAAAGATAACAGTGACTAAAGCAATTCCCTCCATGGAGAAAATCCTGAGTACTTCTCATTTCCAAGAAAGCTGAAACAGCAATTGTAATTCTACCAAAATACTGCAGAATGGATATATGATAAAAATGAACATAAAAATTTTTATATGTCCAAAATTTCACCTTATTCCTGCAACCAAATTATTCTGTTGTTCTGTCATTCTGTGAAAACTCTGCTGTGCCAAACAATGCTACATGGGAGATGTTAGGAGCTAAACTGGTCATTAATACACAACTTAACTACACTTAACTACAAGTGTACCTACAACAGGGAGAAAGGCAGATGTTGTACCACCATCACTATTTTTGACTAATAGATCTACACTCTGAATCAAACTGAATCATTGTGTTTCTCAGTAGCATTTATCAAATGGACTATTCATTCACACAGCACGAGCTCATCTGTACTTTGCAGAGACTAGGCATCTGATTCAAGCTCTCAGCTGTTCTTCCCTCTTAGGTCACAGCAATGTGAATGACATTTTGATGTAGGGCACATTAGCCCACCAGTTTCATTTCAAGGCCTTGCTGAATTGTGTGAGCAGAGCCACTTATATCTTGGGAAAGATTTGCATTCAAAAGACTGCAGTAACACCTAGCAAGGAAAGCACTGGGCTAATACTGAGGAATGAGCATTTGGAAGAATGCCCAGGTTCACAAGAAAAAAAAAATACAGTTTCCACTACAGCTTGTCAATGAATATTGAAAAAAGATGAGTGATGATTAAGAGTTTAAAATAATCTCCTTTCCACCCTTTCACCTGCCTCCAGTCAAACCATAAAGCCAACCATGCCTCTAGCTTACATTATAATGGAATTATTGTTCGTGGAGGTTTGGCCAGTCAGCAGTCAATAGTGAAGAAATGACAAACGTGTGCACAAAGGAGAGCCTTTGGAAAGAAAAGAGAAAGGAAAGAAGAAAATTTATTATTGCCAGTCTACTGATGAATACAGGCATTAGAATAGCAGATGGTAGAGCATATAAGGGGGCTGGAAAGTGAAAAGCTAAGTGTTGCCTTGGAGCACCAGGAAATGGAGCCAGGGTTGTGAAAGCCATCAAGCTGCCTGTGCTTTGCATTCCTTAATGTACAATGAAATGCTTTGATAACTGAAACCAAAAACCCTAAAATGGCAAGTGCTTCCTGAAAGAGCCCTTAAAATAAGGTTTGCTGCTAATGTGGGTTAGTCTTCAGAGTAAGGTAGAAAGAAGGGAGAACTGGAACTCTGCAAGCGGGAATGGGGATGTTTGCTTCTACACCTGAGACTGTTGCTTGGGATACACCAAACAGCAAGAAAAGTACTAGGAAGGATGCAGACTTAGTTCCAAGGTAATGGATAATCCAGAAGCAGCTGTTTCTCTTCCTCAACCTTTTTTAAACTGCCACAGGAGACCTCTTTCCACTCAGAGCTCCGTTATTCTTCAGCATCGACTTCTCAACACACCACTTTGGCTTTCACAAGTAATCTGTTGGACAGGCTAGGAAACCTGTGCTGAATTCCCTTGTCTCCAATGTTTGGCTTTCCTTAGGAGAAGATTTGCCTCAAGACTAAATATGTGTAATATTAAGTGTAACCTTTTCATAGCTTTATTGTACTTGCTCCTAAATCTAAATTATGTATATCTTGTGTGTGTTTATGTGTATGCAGGAGAGGGAGAGAAACTCAGGCATGGAAAATGTGCACTCCATTCACCGTGTATATGTTCTAATATGAACAGACTTACAGAGGTGTGTGGGCATATATAGACTTAGCCACATCTACTGTAAAGAGAAAAAAAAATGCTGAGAAGCATTTTGTCATGTTTTCCATTTGAAATTTGTGAGCTGTGGAATCTCAAAGCTATAATATTAATGTTTCTTCTGGTAGGTTTTTTCCTGTACTATTTATTTGCACTCATGTTTTTTGGGAACTCAACGAGTTTGTGAGGTGTTTTTTTTCCCCTTTCCCCCAATCTAGGAAACATGCACACATTTGAATTATGACTTTCCTACAGGAACTAACAGCTGTATGTGCAAATCATGCATATAAATCAATTACTGAGGCCTATGTACTATAAATGCACCCATTAATTAAGCAATGTCAGATGCTATGAACCATGAAGTTCATTACATCTTTAGCATTCAAACCAAGGATTATTTGAAGAAGCAATACTACGTTTACCTAATAGTTAATGAAATTAAGCCTGGTTGGTGCCAACATTCTTATTTTATGCCTAATTCAGTGTTTAAATGTTTATGAATAAAACACTAACTGCTGAAAACAGAAATGTTGAAATGTAATTACTGGTAAGTTATAACGCACTTGAGGACTCATTATACTAGACTTGGGAGTTTTAAGATCACCAGTGTAACACACTCTCCAAAAACACAGAATTTTTATGGGCTAAAAGCTGGAAAGATGTAAATGCCGTTGAATTTGTCCTGGCTGAGTGGAAATTCTGATGATCGTGTTAGTATGATTTATGGGTATAACATTTTCCAGTCATTACGTGGTTGCATTTCAGCATTGTGACATGATTTGCATATGTGAATATCCCTGCAAATTAACTTCTGATGAGAGCTACATCTGCCTGGATTAAGAAGCTCCTATCTTAAAACCAATCCAGCTGCTACCCTGAAGGTCCTGTTCGAAAAAACAGGCAATCTGCAATGTCATCATATATAGTTTCTCTGTATGCATGTCCTGATTTAGATTTAAATGTAAGTATTGCATGGCAGTAGCAATTACTTTTTTAGGTTTCTGACAATTAAGAGGCACTCAGTGATGTCAATGTTAGGGTTTATCTCTGTCATATAGCACTCTACCTTCCTCTATTCCAGTAACCTGACTGCAGACACCTAAGTATCAAGAGCTTCAGTAGGATCCATCATGGCTGTTCAAAACCATTCCTTGCCACATGAATGAACAAAATAAAACTTAAAAGGAAAAAAATGCAAAGGAAACATACACACCCATCAGAATGTCCGGAAGTAACACGAGAAGGAAGCAGGAAAGGCCTCAACCCGAATGACACCTTCTCCTGTTTGCTTTGCATTTCCCAGGATAAGAATTCTTTGATAGAAAATGTGCATCCACAGAAAAATGGTACAGAATGTGCACAGAAAATTTGTTAATTGGCTCTGAACATAACTAATGTAATAGGCAGACAGACAAGAGAAACACAGGGACATACTGCAGTAACTTCTTTTTTTTATCAGAATAAGGTTAAATTCACATCAGACTCTTGCCTGAGCACCTTACAGTCTCCAGTAAGGTTTTTTTGCAGCATAGCAAAAGAGGATTTTGAAGGAGAAATGTAAAGGAGAGTCAAGACTCACAGTTGTGAAGGAATTGTGAGAAGAGCAGCATTGCTGAGGCTGTCAGATGGCTTTGGACAGGCACTGAGAAAGTGAAAACTTCTCAAAGAGATGAAGAGTTGAAAGGGAGGGTATGTGTTTTAGCTTCAAGGCTCACAGGGGATACACTGCGTTGGAGGACAAGCATTGCTGGTGGAAGGCAGAGGAGGGAGAGGTTGCAATGGGAAAATGAAGGGACTGGGAGCTGTGTAGTCTTCACAGTGGATGTGAGATAATTCAGAAATGGCAGAGGGAGAGAAATAGGTATTTTAGGGTGGGAGGAAACAAGTCTAGAGAGTAAAGGGAGTCAGCAGCAGAGCAAAAGGAGCTGAGTGTATGTGAGCTGACAGCACTCACATATAACTGTAAAAAAGGATTGAGGACAGGAGCCTGTGCAAAGGTAGAGAGGTACTGAGAGAGAGAGACTAGAGAGCAAAGACAAGAACCAAAGAAAGGCAAAAACTGTGACCTGAGGGTAAAAAAATTTTGCATGAGATTTGCATTCCTTTTTAGTAATGGAACAAAATAGATATTTGTATTTTGTTGGAAACATTTTGATTTTTACCAATAACAAAGTTTTTATAGTAGTTTTAGTAGTTATTGCAGTGAATTATGAGCTTATCCTTTCTTCTCTCACAGAAATTCCCTAGTACGGGAGCTGCTTGAAGCCATTGCAATTAAAGTGAAATTTTGAAATTGTGACAACACTGATAATAGTGAATTTCACTTTGTACGAGTCAAAAGCTTGACACACAGAAGTCAATGGCCAAGCCCCTAGGAACAACTGGAAACTGTTTCGGCAGCTCATATGTATGGTCTTAACCAAGGCTTAAATACATAGAAGCCAAAACCACACATTAATATCCATACCATATTTTTAAATGCTTTTCATCATAGTGTAGTAAACTGCTAGTGCAAATTCAGTTAAAAAAATCATTAGAAACTGAAAAAGTGCCCTCCTAAGAGGACACTAAGAAGCAGAAAATTCCAATCTAATAAGCAGCACACAGTCTAGAAGCTGGAATAACTTCATCCACCAAAATAAAAAGTTAACAAAATATCTGTAGGCAAAGGCATAAACAACCCATGCTCCTGGAGCTAAACATGTGCAAGTAAAAGATCCCACCTACTGAGCAGTGACTTACTGGGAGATCAGTCATCATGTTAATACAGTACTCAACAGGGAATGAACAGCAGAATATTTATATATGCCAGTAAGGATACCTCATCACAGACACTAGTCTGACGCTGGTGTGGGAGCAAAAAGTGTTCTGCCTCTAACACGCTGTATAAATCTAAGTCTGCTGCTTGAAATCTCCAAATCTGCAGTTGACCACTGCCTAATACAACAAGTTACTCATTCAATGGGTTGCATCCAATGATGTTCTGCTGAATGCAATCACATGAGAAAAGATTAACAAGTGAAAGATATGCATTCATTCTTACCAGCATTCATGAACAGCAATGAGGTTCCAGTGTTGCTAATTCTTTAATCAAGACCTCTGTTATCAGACAGGAATGCAGACTTAGGGAAGGCAGATGGGATTCTCCTTCCAAAGGACAGGTGGTCTCCCGATCTAGGAAGGGGAAGAGAGCAGCCTGAGGAAGACCTTGCATTCTTAATCAAGTGCAGGCTTTGCTTTCTCATAAAGCAGCTGCTTTCAGACCCTGTAAGTTAGAAACTCAGATTCAGCTGTGCTAAGTGAACTCATTGCCTAAACATAAGTTCCTTTTTATCATAAAGTATTGGTTTTGTTACACTTTGACATAACCTGGGGTAAAATTCTGATACTGTAAGTTTCTAAGGAAGTTTCATTTACACATGGCTTGCAATGAGAATGTTATGAAACTTCTTTCAATAAATAGAGTTCACATTGACATGTTCACATATTCATCCTAATTCTCAAATTCTCAAATGTCTTGGCAAGGATCCAAAGAAGAACTGGACTAAATAAACTAATTTTCTTCCAGTTTTACAGTTGCTTTTTCAAGGAGGACTGCCTTGATTGCCGTCTGTCTGTTGTTCCCAGGTGGGTTCACACAAGATGCCTTAAATGATATCAAGAGCAAAGGGAGGTAAGCAGTGATATATATTTGCTCTCAAGTTATTGGGGAGATATCTTGATTTTATTTTTCTGGCACCAGTAGTCACTCTTTGTCTGCTATTGAGCATGGAGAAGCACAATATAGTATACCCTTGTAAGGGAAGCATGGACAGGAATCATGTTATCTGTGAGCATCAGGTGCTCATTAGAGCCAGAAATTAGCAAATCTCAGATGTTAGGATGCATATTCAAACCTTCTGATCCCATAGTATTAGACAGGAAATCCCATGAAAACCAGATGTGAGAATGCCAAGAATTCTGCCTCTCAATTTAGCTCAACTATTGAAAAAACCCCAAACTATCTTTTCCCCTCTATCTCAGCACTTCCAGGCTTGAAAAGAACAAAGTACAGATTCAAATTTTTTTTTTCTTTTAGAAATGTTAATTCAGAGTTTTTAACTATAGTTATTGATAAGGTTTTTCTTGCAAATCTTAATCCAACAAACTGGAGAGAAGTCTTTCACCATTTTAAGTAGACTTTGAGCTAAGAATAAGGAAAGCAACCAGACCTAAGTTTTTCACAGGAAAGGACAGCTTCAGTTCACTCTGGGCTATGGCTATGTGGAAGCATTTTCTAACAAGAACTTTCGCTTCCAAAAGGTGCCAATGAGTCTGGTTACCTCAGCTTTTCCTTAGCTTCTTGATCTTTAAACAGAACACCCCAAAGGCCAGTCTAAGAAGCCACTTTGTTTGCAAATATAAAGCAGTATTTTGCATATTGAATATTTTGTATTGTCTTTTAACACAATAAATACTATCCCTGTAACATATTTGTTTAGTCACAGTTTTGTCTCTCAAACATTTATGGAGCAGTTAATTTTAGGTAGCCGCTTTAGAAGGGAGACAAATCAATTGCAGCGCAGCTATCTTTTGTGGTTTTCCAGTCAATGAAATCTCACCCAAGAGCACTAAGATCACAACTGGAGCTATTTCAAATATTCCTTTTTTCTTCTATGGACACTGAGTCCAGCTCTAGGTGCTCTAACTATTGGATGATAACCCAGCTGCCAGTGCAGCAAACTGATATTTTCATCTCATTCCTCAGAAAAAAAAGACAGAGTACTCCCCCCACTTATTCCAGAGGACACTAGGACAGAGCAACTGAATGATCATACCACATTTAGGGATGCATAAATTAGCAAGATAAGACAGAAAAGCCTGTACTGGCAATACTTTAGCTGCTTTTGCATAAAAAGGGTCCTTTCATTTCTGCTTATGTTCATGAGAGGCCAGAAAGAACAATGAAATCAGCAGCGCTGTAATATAAATCCTTCAATAGGCATTCTATATGTGCCCAGATGATTGTGTGGATTTAATTTAAAAGTAGATGCTCTGATTTTTTTCATAATTTTGTTTATGTTCAGAATATTTTTTTATTCCTTTGAACAACTGAAGAACATGTTAATTTATTTCTTTGCTGCACTGACTTCCTCTGAGACTATGACTGAATAAATGAAAACTTACCTCTTATTCTTCCAGGTCCTGCTCAGTAAGCTCAAGAAATTTAGCTAATACAGACAGGATCCCATTTTTCATCCAGGTACTCAGACAATCAGAGAATTGTTAGACCCTGTCTCTCTTTTTATTTCTTTTAGATGGGAGCTATTAGCACAAGTGGCTTTTCTCAGAGCATTAAACCAGTAGTCCTATCTTTGTCTTAATTACCTGCAAAGTTTAACTCTGCCTTAGTTGCCTGAGTAATTAATGATTATTTGCCTGAGTGAAGTGCAGGGAATCATATCTTACAATACTGTCATATACCTTTTGCTTAGTTTCTGTGTAATGTTTCGAGTACCACTCCCAACACCAGCTCTCCAGCCCAGGTGGGCTACAGTCCAGGTGACTTAGGAGGGACCAGGGAATGGAGTGAAACGCCACCTAATTGTCAGGTATTGTAGGCATTCAGTAGTCCGTAGTTTGTAATGTCTCTGCATTTTGCATGCCACAAACTCAGTCTGGTCAAAGCCAACTTTATGTCAGACTGTTGGATGTGGAAGTCAAAAGAAAGAGCGCTGCTTATTCCTATCAGAGTGGTTTGCTTTGATACTGCGATGCTGTGGCATTGGTTACCAGGTTTCTGGGTTGTATCCAAATACTGCAAATTAAAGAGAGATATTGGGAGGAAGAGGAAAAGAAGACCTGGTACAGAAGTTAATGATAGACTCAGAACATTGTCAAAGCATATTTTCTCTGGAAATTTTTCATCAAAACAGGATTTACAGAGGCAAAATGGAACTTTTGGTTTTCCTGGAGATTTATGAAAGGCTATCATGCAATTTTATTCATGCATGGAGTCCTTAGGGCCTACTGCCACCTTACTCATCTCTCTTGGTCTTATTCCTCTTCTTACATTATTGCATAACATCTTTTCTGTCTGTTCCAGTGTCTGGGCACAAAGTTGATGTAATCCCAGATGAAGAAAGACTCATCTTTCTGTAAAGATGAGGCTTTTTCAGTGGAAAAAGGAATTCTGTTCTGTGGCTTTCTCAAGGATTGGATAAAATGTATTTTTTTCCAGGGGTACCTACAGTATGGAAGAAAAATCTGGAGAAATCTTGAGCATTTAAAAAAAAATCTAAACAGAAATACTTGTTGGACTGTGTTATGAGCAGCCCCATCATAGTTTTCAAAATAATTAAATGTAAATGTCTAGAAGTTATTAGTTGTATTGAAACAAAGGAACTTTTGAAAGAGAATCAGCATAAACACTTATTGCTAGTAAATTAATTCAGAAAAGCCTTGATTAAGCAATACACACCTAATTTGACATAAAATTGCTGATTTTCTCCCTGAAGATTAACTGTGAATTCCTTTAATGTGAAGAAAGTTCCATATGAATATCAATTAGAGCTTTGAGAAACCGTGCTCATACACTGTATTGGGCAAAGTCTGAATCACATACACAGAGGACCAGAAAAGTATGGAGTTAATGGCTTCAGTATGTCCAGGTGCAACCTGTGTAAAGGCTGAGGAGTATCTGTGATCCCTGTTTAGGTCTAGACTTTCCTCTGTTCTTGGCATGTGGCTTTGCACTCAGCCACTTGAAACACAGAGAGAGAAGCTCTAGAAAATCTGCTGCCTAAGCCAGCCACATGGATAGTTTGATTTTTCTCAGGTCTTGACTATTTTGTGGTTTCTTTTGCCTCCAGTGCAACAGAATTAGGATTCTCCCCTGCACATGTACCTTCAATGCCTCAATAAGTAGTGACTGTGGGAGGATGAGATTTGGTGGGCTGTAGAAGCAGTTAGCCACAAGCCTGGCTGCATGTTGAGTTCCCACAAGTTCCCTCAGCTGCCTGTACTACACAGTAAGGGCTGTAGTTATTGTCTTTGGGTTTCTTACCCCAGTAAAATCTCACACAAGCATTGCTTCCAAATGCAATATTTGGCCGCATTATATGTGAGAATATTCAAAAGACATGCATAAGCTAATTTTCATTAAAAAAAAATACAGCAAAGCAACCAAAACAAAACAAATACAGTTTTGGAAAGGATATGATACAAAAGCATGTAAGATATTTCTGCAATCAATTCTCCTTTTTCTTCCCTGGAATTAAAACATACCCTATAGATCAAATGTGTTGGGACTCGGGACAGTAATAAGTCTTTGATATGAATATAATTTTGAAAGAATCACACAAGTAGTATTTTACTGGACCCTGGCAGGGTATTAGAGAAATTATCATTTTCTCATTAGTCTAACTACTAGCTCTTCTTACTTTCCTTTTCTTTACAATGGAGGCTGTCTCAGACAAAACACTACTTAATCAAATTAATTAAGAGTGAGTAGATTTCCAAAGAATGAGGTTCAGAAGAAACCAGGCCAAGAATTTAGCATGTTGGAGACTTCAAAGCTTTCTCTAGTTCCACAGACTTCACTGGTGCTTAACTGCTTTCTTGAATCAGATTCTAAGAGTGTGGCTTAGGGATTAAAGGAGGGAAAAATTCTGTTAGACAAAAAGGTGCCATCAAATGGATTTATGAAAATATGGAGTTGATGCTGAACTTTTTGTCAAAATAATTTCTTTCAGGAGCATTCAGCTCTGTAAGTGCTTATGGTTTTTAATTAAACATTTTGACAATTTAGGTTGAAACAACTGTTTGTTTCAAAATTCCTTTTTGTTATATGCTTGTGAAGTCTGAAATCAAAACCACATCTGACCTGAACTTTTTCTAGTCAATTGTTTGAAATAGCTGAACTTTTTGCCAAATTAAAATAATTTTTTTAACTGTCAGAACTGCTGATGAATGCAAAAAATTAAGCAATTGGAGTAAAAGCAGTCTATACACAAGACTCAAATTGCACAGGCTACAAGAAAGGAAATTCTTCCTGGGTATTTTAGAATAAATTAGCTTATTCAATTGTCATACACATTTATACATAACAAATTAGTTATGCAGTTTTTTTTATCATATTTATTGAAAAAATATCTATTTCTTCAACTCCACCATATTCATCTACATCCAGTTCTAGAAAGAAATACCAAGTTATTAGTCACTTGCCATTAATACTTCAATATTATGCAATGCTTACTGTAAAAACTCATGCAGGCACCAGCTTTTATGTCAGAATATTGTATGAATCAAGACTGTGAAATATGGAAGCCTGGGTTCCAGGTTTGCTCTCTACTGAACTTGAGTTTGTTGTGATGGAGTCCACTGTAGTGTCCATCATGGAAACAAAGGACCAGAGTAGAAACTAGGTACAAGCTATTTAGGAATCCTCTCCCATGAAGCTCCCCACTTTCTCTCCTTTTCCTTGACAAAAATCTCTCTCTGCAGTACACTCTAGGAGGCACAACGGCATTTGAGACTCATAACAGATAGTGGCTGAGCACAAGCTGAAGGAGTGGAAGATATTTCTTCTTCTAGGACACCTCAGATGCAAAGCTATACTTTGTGCTATGATGGAAGAGATACTTCAGTACTGACCAGTATTTATGCTGCTGCAGAGAAACATCAGGCTGGACTTAACCACATAGATCTCAGTCTATGTCAGATCTAATAGATCTGCCTCACGAGAATCCTCCCCATCTCCCTGCTTTTTTAAACAAGCATCCCGGTTTGTCTTCTGGATACATTTTTTAGCATATTATCCTAAAAAAGGCACAGAGACTAAGGTATAGCACCTATCCCACTTCTCCTCAAGGGTGGAAGTGTGTAGATCTCTAGTAAACATCATGCAGGTCAGTGCAGTTCCTCTGAGGCTGAGAGGAACCTTATCTCTCACCTCTTATGTTCAAGTCCTTCATGGAATGTGACGTCCTGACCTCTAACACTGAAGTCCTTCAAGGAGAGCTCATTTCATTTGCACTTACTTAGAGTGATGGGATGCTGGCAGCAAAGACAACTTTCTCACATGAAGAAGCACATATGTTTGAAATACTTTCTAATCCTCTTTTTGGCAAGGAGGTCATCTGGGGAAAACTGGGGCTCTTTGCCATGAGCTGGGACACTGAGGGGAGGAGATGAGATGTAAGGCATGAAGACGAGGCAGTATATCTACAGCTAACAGTCCTTCCTTCAAGGAGAATTCTAGAAGAAAAAGACATAAAATTATGGAAAATTACTTTTTTCTTTTGTTCTTTCACATATCTGTCGTTCAAAGGTTGTAATGTGAGAATGTGTGATTGTTTTCTGAAAGCACACCTATAGTGTGATATCCACAAAAAACACAAACTCAGAAACCTCAGAAAGTTCATCTCTTTCTCTCCATTTACCAGTTCTCCCCCTTCTTCTCTCCTGTAGCACCATTATATTTCAAAGTCTCCAGGGTGAGATATCAAATAAGATAAAATAATAATTCCTTAGAAAAGAAAAGGTATCTGATCCAGAAGTCATGTTTCCAAAGCCTTACAAGAGATTAATTTATTTGAGTTCAGATTTTTTGATTTATTTTTTTTTTAGTAAAATGAGAGTAGTGTTGTTAGGGCTGAGCTGGCCACAGAATGAATGACAGCTACATCCTTTAACTGCTCTTCCAAGGGAGAGAAGAATGAGAGAGAGACATGGATTGAAACAGAAACTTAACTACTTCAGTGAAATATTATTAATAAAATAATGGATAATAATTAAATATGTGTAATATATACAAAACTATATCAAGCCTCATAATAATGATCACAGAACTGGCAGGCAGTGGGAAAGTCTCAGATTGTACTCAGCAATTGATGGGAACTGGATTCAAGATTTGGATTCAGAAATGTGTAGGTCATTGAAGAAAAGGAACCGATGCCTTTGATCTCTCAGCTTTTATACTGAGTGGGATGGAGATGGGATGGAATGCTCTGTGAGTCAGTTTTTGGTCACTTATACTGTTTTCTGCTCCCTGCAGGTGCCACCCCTCTAAGGTATTGCGCTTTCAACTATCCAACCAGGCATATAACAACGTTTGCTGACCTTGGCTGTTGGAGCAATAAGTATAAGCAAGAGTCCCTCTGCAAACCATCCCTTGGTATTACCTATAAACACCAAGCCTTATTTGCTGGAATCTGTCTCTGTCTGAAGAATACGCTATTTATTTCAGGATATGCAGTTAGTTAGAAGAGACTTAACAGAAAAGTAAAATTACTGAAAAGAAAATTGGTTCTGTTTTACCTCAAAACAGGACAGAAGGCAATAGTGAAGAATAGATGGAATTATTTGAGATGGAGAAACATTCCACAAAAAAAAAATTAAAATAGAAAAAAAATTGGACAGAATTGCTTCCAAAGATAGCAATAAAGAAATAAACAAAGCTATGTAAGCAAGTTAAGAGCAACATACTGCAGATTTTTGTTCTAATTGTTCAAAAATATTCTTTCCCATTCTAAGACCTTCTAGTCCAAGTTCAATCCTGAAGCAGATTTTTACAGTAGAGTTATAAACACAGGAAACCCAGGCTTTATAATGGAAACATTGGCACAATCCTAATAGTGCTGTGCCATGGGGTGTCTCTGTAATAAAAAAAGTCTCTGAAACTGTATGCCAGCCAGAATAGCTAGCAACACCCAAAAAAATAGACAGAAGTAGATAAAACATCAACAGCACTAGGTTTCTGAGATAAAATAAGTAAATGAAGTCCTACATGTAAAGACTATGAATAAATAATTTGTTACAGCTTTGAATAAATAGAGAATAGGAACCATACTTTGAGAAAATGATGGGTTATTAAGGTATGGAATATAATATCATTGTCAATCTATAAAACTTTTACAACCTAGTCTTATTTGCACAGAGATTACATCCCCAAAGCTCAGTGCAAAAGACACATGTTAATAAGCTCACAACTTTTAATTAAGCAATATGTATAAGTAGATTCCCATTAAGCTGTGATTTGTAGGCTAGTTCATTACAGTGGGTTCCGGCCACCAGACACATATTCAATACAAATCAAGCAGCCTGCATATTATCCAGCTTAATGTGAGCCTACTTGGGATATTTTATCACCAGTTCAGACTGGAGTTTCAGAGAACTATATTTTTTTCAAAGATTGGGGGCAACAACCAGAACCTTCTAATGACCCCATGTTGTTTTCTTAATGAAACTATCCATCTGAATTGTTTAGTTGCAACTGGTAATTACTCAAACAGTTAATCATAGTTCTATTACATACAATATATATTATGACATTTAGCCAGAACACATTTACTGTCATTTCAATTAAATGCATAAAATAAGGCATAAAAGAAGGAAACATGGATATGGAATGGTAAAAATATCTCACACATTTTACTCCAAAGAGATTGATGGCAACATTTTCCAGATCTTGGAATAAAGTTCTTTTGTGTTCGTGAATTAGGTTAAAATTTCTGCCCTCAGTTTGTAACACAGGGTGTCAAATAGAATTTTTTTCTGTCATGGCACAGTGTGGCATGTCATTTCACATCTTTCTGGCTTAGACAGATTTCCCATTGATTACATTATCAGTAACAATTGTAGGGCAATCTGATGCACCAGTCTTTAAAAGAAGATGGATATTCTGCTATATTTAACAACCTCTTCTTTCTTTTCTTTGCAGGAGTTAGATGTTCGTGGATCATTGATCATAATCTTGGAGAAATTTCTACAGTCAGATTTCTGGAAAATAATACTTCATCATAGCATTTTCTTCTGGTATTCCTTCCATAATAAAAAGTTAACAAATTAACTTTGCTATGTATTTGCAGTTATCAAGTGTGACAACTGTCATTTTTAACAGCCCTTTCAGTAAGGGTTCTACTGTACTTAACTGTAAGGAAATATGCATTTAATTTACTGACTGGACTTCTCCACATAACCTCTCTTTGGTCCCTATAAAGATACATAAAACACTGAGGGTGAATTTAAAAATTTTATGTGTATTTTCTATTTCACGACTGAAATATTCTCTAAATACCCCATGTTGGATAAAATACTGATACTTTTAAGAGCCACAGCATATTTATTTGGAAACCAGAATTTGCCATTCAGCCCCAGAACAGAGGTGCAGCTTATTCAGTACCTTTCTAACATCACTGAGTTAGACATGAGGTTTCATGAAATCAGGAAGGGAATTAATCTGAGCAGAGGAGACTTCAGGCTGAAAGAGAAAGGAGGGAGTTCCAGTGAAGGAGATGTGAACTACAAATCAAGAAGACAAGGAAAGGAGAAAGATCATAATTAGCTATAGCTCTAAATGTAACAAGAAGAATTTTTCAATCAATATGGTAAGCTGCTTGTAGCCAATTAAAAGACTGTAAAGTAGAGACAAAGCCATATGTAGATTAGGCTAGTCTCATAAAAAGAGCCTTAAAGCAGTGTTGCATAGTTCATGAATTGATTTTGCTTGAAGGCTGAAGAAAAAAGAGCTGCAATAAGCCAGTCCTACAGTAACAAAAGCAATTCCTCAGAGAACTCCACCAGTGACAACTGGTAAGAGTCAGATGAGTTTTACACAACTAATTTTTACCAAAGTTTTGCTCCACCTCACCAACATTCATAAGACCAGGCTGGTGCTAAAGTATAATGAAGGGGGTTTTATGATTAAGCCATACCTGAAATAATGCAGACCTGTGAAGAAATGCATCTTCACCTTCATCATTAATTCATAGTTTTGTCTTTGACAGCTCCATGGAATACAGCAGCATTCAGAGAAGTGAGGGAACTAACACAGATGTCAGAAGCTAAAGAGTTAAAAAAGAGTCTCCTGCAGCCTGCAGAGAAAGCAGAGTCAAGGAAAACACACAGACATATAGCTGTTGAGACAGGAGCAACATTACAGCCATTAAAATCAAATGTCAAAGAAGGAACAATGCCTATTAGCTTTTAGAAACCAAAAATGAACAGTGCAGCTTTATCAAACAAATGGGTTGCACTATCCAATTACTAACTTCTGATAAGCACCATGTCAATTTTGAAATTGTGCTGCTGAGTCTGTGGAGAAGAAAATATAAATCTGAGTTATCCACATAACAAGGATAAAGGGAAGCCAAACTATTACAATCCTGACCTAATTATCCAGGCAAATCACTCTCCTTTCAGGAAGATTGCAAACCCAATAGAAATCTCATAGCCTTTGCTGATGAAGCTCTGACCTTGTTTGAGGACCCTTTCCTATCCCATTCAGGTCCCATCTGATCAGAAGCCTTGAGAAGTCCTCTGACTGGGTCCTTCACTTGAAGCAGGATCATTTGCAGTGTCTTTTTCATTCATTTTACCCAGGAATACAATAGTTAGGACTGATCATGTACCATCTGAGTAAGTTGCAGAGGACTGCAGCAGAGTGAACTGGGCTCCCTATCCACCACACATTATTAGGAACAGGCACATGGAGCAACTGGCTAGCTCATGAGGGAAAGGCAAAGGTATAATCAATAGCCTATTTGCTTTTTTAGGGTAATGCCCATTGTGTTCTGAGAGGATGTAAAGGCTTCTGTTCTTTCTACAGCTATTTTATGTCCAAAGCTGGTGTCAATGACTATTTTGGTGCTATTCTCTACACAAGGTGCTTGAGCTACAGAATAAGCATAGGCTGAATTCTTCTCCCAGAGCAGACAAAAAGAATTATGTGAAAAGAGCAGCAGAAGAATACATAATTGAAAGGATAACATTTTTTCTAAAAACCCTCTTCATAAAGTATGGCACTTTTTTCTTTTTGAAAATATGTTTATGTGGCTAAAAAATAAAGCACATTTTTCACATATTTTTATCTAACACGTTAGACCTAGTGGATGAAGCTTTCAACTATGTAAAGCTAGTGGTCCTTTTTCCTTCTCCATATATCCTGACAGAGCTGAAAGGAGGCACACATCACCAGGGATACGGCAATGTTTTAAAGAAAGGGAATGTCCAAGTCAAAATATTAATTTTAAAACATATAGATACAAAAACTTTGATGAGAGCTATAGCAGTGCTGTGAGTAGAAGTCACAATAGTTCTGAGCAGGCTTCCTAAGTGGACAGCCATCAACTTCAATCCATTCAACAGATATTTTGTGTCTCATCCACTCCCAAACTGGTGGCAATTTTCTACATTGCTGTCTTAGATGAGATTTTGGGGTGAATCTTCCCCATGCCCACAATTACTGCTCTTCCTGCTTCACACAGTGACATTCTTAGGGCACATTCACTGTATTCCTTAGTTGAAACTAGGCAGCAAAAATATTCTTTACAGTGAGGGTGGTGAATCACTGGAACGGGTTGCCCGGAGAAGTTGTGGATGCCCCCTCTCTGGAGGTGTTCAAGACTAGGCTGGACAAGGCACTGAGCAGCCTGATCTAGTGGGAGGTGTCCCTGCCTATGGCAGGGAGGATGGAACTCGATGATCTTTAAGGTCCCTTCCAACCCAATCTATTCTATGATTCTATGATTCCCAAGAGTTTATTCCTGGAATAAGCCTATATTACTGCAGAGCCTGGAGGGCATTAAGTCCATATTAATCCATAGTAAGCCCTCACAACCTGTGTGCCAGGAATGCCGAACCTTCAGCACAAGCTTTTTTTCTCTCATAATCTGTTCCCATTATCTTGTACTATGGCTAATGTAGAAGCAGTCTACAATTGCTGTTTACCTGTGCATTCTCACAACATACACTTGCATTATTTCCACCTTGGACTAAAATGTATATTAAAGTGCATGTATCATTCCCAGCCACTTAGTTGCTGTTGAGGAATCTCACCTCCAAGATCTATCTTACCATTAGCAACATCTGCAGTCAAATAAGAAACACAGGACTTCAAAATTTGTCTCAAAACCAGGCAGACAGACACACCCAGAGCATAAATACACCTCTTCTGCAGCTGTGCTGCATGAGAGAATAGCAGCATCACCCACACCTGTCCTCACACCCTTCTCTCAGAGGTGGCTGTGCTCAGAGCTGCTGATGGGGTTGCTCAAGCAGATGCTCTCTCACCTGGTTTAGGTTAAAATGGCCTTGCAAAGCTTGAACGGCTAGAACAGATAGTATTTGGTGCGCTTCCTGAAATGGGTGAGGCAGACCTCCCATGAGAGCTGCTTCAGCATGAAAAAGCAGCTGCAGATGATACCTGTAGGTGCCACAGCTGCACTCAGAGTAGTCTAATCCACAACAATAGCAATGGTAGAAAAGGAAGGCTAAAAATACAATATTTGAATGCAATAGCTCTTAATTTGTTCTCAGTATGTTCATTTTGGACCAAGTTGTGCCTGTACCAGATCTTTCAACATTCCCTGTAAAATCCTTGTCTGCCAAAGGAGCATACACAAACTTTTGGCTTATAAGCATGGACACAGCTTTGAGTAAAACATTGTGTTCCTGATGTTCCAGTGTGCACAAGGACATTGATTCATAGGAAAAGCCAGCATTTAAGAGTTGCTAGTAGGTTGATGGAATGTGGTGACCTTTCCCCTGTCCTCTGCCAACAGAACTTTTTGACCCAAAATATGAGTGACTCTTACCAGAAACATGAAAAAAAAAAAAAAGGGAAATTAGCAGGCTATAATCAACTTCTTTCCACAACTTTTAATAGAAAAAAACATAATGTGATGACAGCATTAAAAAAAATTTAGATTTTTCCATCTCTAATCTGAATGATTCACCTACAAGAAAGGAGTAGGCAATTTTGGATAGTTTAGAGCCTCTCTATGATACTCACAGATAACATTAGTTGAAAAAGAGAAAAGACTTAAAACTTTGATTTTTAGTTCAAAAGTAAGAAATAAAGACTGAGCAATGGAAAAACACCTGAAAAAGTTAGAAATGCAGTTCTTGCTACTGAAATCTGTCCTGCTTTCATTCTATTCATATATATGCCCACATCCACGTACTGGTTTTAGATGCAAAGACAGCTGCCTATTGCTCCATTTTCAGTGTGTTCATAGTTCCCACTGCATAGTGAAGTTAAAAAATTTAGCTGAAACAATGCAGTGTGGTGTCCTTTCTTTTCTATTTTTATTATTTTGTTATGTAAGGGCTCTATGTCTTTGGAATATGAGGCAGTTATAAATGCACGTAGTAGTGCAGATGAGGGACTTTTTCAATTTCATTAACAAGTAGCAAGGTCTGTGCATATACCTCTGATACAGAATGTTTTACAAATATGCCCTATTATGTCTAGTTAAGTCAACCTTGTGTCATTATTTCATATTAGTGTATATGACAGGATTGGCAAACTCAGAATAGATGCATCAGAACCATTACATGTCAGCCAAGAAAATGTAAAAAGGAACTCTATTTTTTGAAAACAGGGTTAAATATCATGTCATTAAATCTTTTGAGAAGAAAATGCTATATTGATACAAAAAAAAGTATGTTGCTTTAAGGTTTCAGGAAGTACTTCAAGTAAAGATTTTATATGAAAAACCCCACATTTTCTGAGTGTAAGCAGAGGAAGAGAGGGAAATGAGAATGAAAATCGGCTCTAGCAAGAGAAGAAAGCGTTGTTTAAACATCTTGTTTTAAAGCATATATTACAAAAGATCGACTTTTTTTCACAAGAAAATATTTTTGAACAAGCCTAGATTTTACAAAGTATTATTTTAGTTCCAACATCATCATTGTACACTATTAGGGGAAAGACTTCTGTTGTATAGGACTCCAATGATTTCATTTAAGTGTTAAGAACAAGTTAACCACAAATGGAAATGGTACTTCTTTTGATCAGACCTTATTTTTACAGCTCCCTAGTAATGTAGGACCAGAAGAAAACTCAAAACATCTCTACTCAAGCTTTGTACTAAAACAGATGATCTACCTAGTTTATCCATTCTATATGGTTGTTTGTCCTGTCCAGAAAGAAAGAAAAGGAAGGAAGAAAAGAAAGAAAGGACAGAGGGACAGAGGGACAGAGGAAGGAAGGAAGGAAGGAAGGACATGACCTTATTGTATCTCCCCTGCCCAAAGAAACTAATTGATTGTCATGTTTACAATGAATCCCAGAGGAGGTGGTATTTTACTTCATGTATGATCTTCTATAATTACCCACTGACACAAGATTCTTGGTCTTCATCATTTTAGTTTGTCCCCCCCTTCATGCCCTTTCTCTTTATAAAGAAAACAGCGTTCTAACCTAGTCATAAAAGAACACTTGACATAGGATTTCCCAAAGAGTAACACTAGTGGGAAAATCAAGGACTTGGGACAACTTCATGCATAGTCTCCTTCATCTTGTAACTTTGATACCTGGGCTGTAATTTGCTCACCTTTTCATGTTTGATCTTGCTGGTGAAGATGAAGCTGTAGCTCAGAATTTGGACCACCTCCTGCACATGCCAATCACAGGACTTTTGTTGTGTCACTTCTACCAGGTGACTCCTGTTTAGGAGAAGGAGGCCTAGGAGACTCATATGGGTTTATGACTTCTCATAGATTCTGCACATTCAGATGGCAGAATAGAGTGTCTCCTAATGCCCACTGCTGTGTAGGAAATAAAACTGCTCTGTGATATAAAGGTTAAATGTTGAAACTCTTCTGGTATAAAATAGCACATCTCCATTGTCTTTAACTGAGCAACCAAAAAGTACCTGTGCTGAGGACCAGGCTTCCTATCTCTAGATTACAGGATAATAATATCCTATCAAGGAGATATAAGGGGGAATAGAAAAGCTCATCAAAATGTTCAGTGACATGGCAGTAGATTTATGAGTAAAAAGATGTCATTATAAAGAAGCAAAAAAAAGAAGGAAAGGTCGCACTCATTAGTAAGAAAGGAAGACCTAAAGAAGGCACAGGAGATGCAAATATTACAGATCTTGTAGCACTTTGGACTTCTGTTGTTAAAAGAGAGGGATGTTTTCTTAGGGCATTCCATTAAAATGAGGTAGCGCTTCTCTTTATTTTTACATATTCAATCTTTTTATAATCATAGCAATATGTCTTCAACTGCTTCCTTAAGCATTAACTGCTGATTTATTTAATAAAACTGAGGACTGAGCATCACTGGAAATACTGCTTCCAATGGAATTCTCTCATGCTGTGATTGGTGAAGTGCTAAGTAATTTGCTTTTAATGCTAGCACATACCACTTAGCACTATATTTAACTGAATGATGAAAATCACTCATTTTTCATCCTCTTGCTTAACTGGTGCTCAGTGTAATCTATCTACTGTACTGTGAGCCTAGTGCCAGATATATTCTAATAGACCTTGCTCTCCAATCTACAACAAGCATTTTAATTTTTAATTCATACTTATGTCTTTATCCTTTAATAGAACAGAACTACAGATGGGGAGTATGTTTTAGATAATAAGAGCACAGTAGGTACCTAGGGAAACTACACCACTAAAAGGATTCTTTATTTACACTTTTCAGTAATGACTACATATATATAGCTACACAGGAGAAAATTGTTGTAAAGGAACACTACATAGACAGGCAATTACTACCCAACTACAGCTGAGCATTATGGGTGATGCTGCTGATAAGAGCACTTTAGAAAACTTCAAAGCTGATGCCACCTGGCGACAGAGGAACAACAACCAGTGGAACTCACATGAGGCTATAACCAAAGTTAATAGATAAAATTGTGATTTTCAACAAAAAATATAAGATTAATTTACTTAATGTTTAATTCCACTTTAAATTCAGCTTTCAAGAGTATGTACTGTTGCAGAATTGTATATCCCAGATCAGATGAAATTCACTAGAGACATGTTGATGTAACTTAGGGAATGAAAGTGGTGAGTCAAATCCTTCATGATTAACAAAATCTTAGCACCAGATCCACATATTCCAATCAGAACTGAAGATGTGGTGGCTTCGCATGTAAAGTCAGTCTTGTCATAATACTAAATATTAGCATGTTACCAATATGGAAGTCAAAATCTCACAGAACCAGTTGGGGAACCCTAAACTCAGTGGTGAGAAATCTAGGAAATTATATTGGCCAAAGAAATTTTTACCATTACATTCAGGCACATTCAAAGACAAAACTGAGGCCAAGATGCTGCCCACAGCATTGGGTCTTCTTGGTACTGCTAACCATAAGCTGCAGTAAGTTACAGATAACCACCATAACACATAGCAGAGGAAGCCCGTGTACACACATCATCCTAGCAGCCCTCACTGATAGTGGGATATCTGACATTACCCCAGATGCTGGAGTAAGCAGTGAAAAGCACAACTTCACTCAAGTAGAAAAGATACAGAGAAAAATTCTGGTACCGGACAGTTTCCCTTCAGTTAGTTTTCTAAGTACAGTATTTGAAAGTGTTAAAAGGAAAATATTTAAAAGACAATTCTTTTTCCTGTTATGACAGAGAGAAGTCACCCAAGTAGTATCTGATACAACAGAACCCACAGAAATCACATCACTTCCAGTACATACTCAGATTTTTAATTCAGTTTCTGCCAGGGTGAAATCCATACAAAAACACATAAGCACATGTACATGAAAGGAAAATGAAGTGGAAATCAAACTGCTATTTTGAAAACCCAAAGAAAAACTGTTTCCAGGAGTGACATCTAAACTTCCATGTTGTTATCTAATGTCATTTAATGATTGCTCAGATGGATGAGAACCATAGGTTTAGGTATCAAAATTAATCATCAATGTTCAGACACTGGGAAATGTTTTGCAAAGGTAAAGGCATCTGAAAAGTTTTTACAAAATCAGTGTGAAGAAAGGGACACCAGAAAAGCATTTGTATTAGAGAAATATTACTAAGTTAATTGGTTATAAGTGTTCTACATGAATGATTTAAAATACCAGGAAGGTTAGTTTTTTTCCCTTTCTCATTTCCATTTTCAGAAAAAAAGGGATCCTAGTCCAGGGAAGAATAGAAATCAGGGCACAGGCACTCTGCCCTTCATTTCTGTATTTGCCTCTGATTTTGGTGATCTTTGACAAATTACTTCACCTTTCTCGCCTTTGTTCCCCTTTCCACTTTCTCTTTCTTGTGTTTCTTGTAATCCTTGCCTTTGGGCCGTGGACTTCAGCTCTTATATATTTGTATGAAGCCAGATAGAATAGGCACTGACTGGTTCAAACTAATGAGCAATACTTTAATACTACTAAGAAAGGATGAGAATACCATACAGGTTGCTTCAAGCTACTGTAGCCCCCAAAGAAGCAGGTCTGACCAACATGAACTTCTCGGTAAAATGATCTACTCTTGGATCCTGTGAAATTTGCAGCCTGTTGGGACTTTGCAGAACTGGTAGCATGAAGCCATTGATTTTCCTCTCTAGGCATCTTCACAGCCTTGCAGTTACAATGATGCTGTGCTTTGAACAATTACTTAGAAGACTGTCAATGTTTTAATTGTGAAATTAGAAAGACAAATCAGGAACATTTTCCCCACAACTAGTAGGTAAAAGTAAACCCAGAAAAGCAGGAATAAGCAAATCAGAGGGGGAAAGAAGAGTGTCCTGCTATTTGGAAGGAAAAATTCATGTGAAATAATAGTATTTGCTTGATCTGGTCTGTGATATGATCCAGTGAGTTCACCACATTGAAAGGACGAATCAGGATGTAAACAACTCCATGAATGATGATGCATTACTGCAGGAATTAGCTCTTGTTGGAGATGTCATCTCCTGAAGATCAAAAAAAAAAAAAAAGATGTAGGGAAAGACATGATGTAAATAAACAGGCATCAGTGTACCATTAACCTCCTTCCCCTAAGAAGAGGGATATGGAAACAAGGGCTCATACACTAGATTTATCTCTTTTCCTTCTGTATCTTTTGTACTTACATGAAATTTCCAAGGTTTCTTTGTCAACAGACAAGATCACTGAAAAGTGTCTGAAAAGTAGCACAAGGTGCTTTTTACTGAACTATACTCCTCAGAGGAGTGACATTGTTAGGACTCAGCTAAGTGCAGGGATCAGGTGGAGCCAGATCTGATATTTGACTGAATAAGGAGTAATAGGAAATTTATATCTTGCAATAACAGTGACTTCTAAGGATACCAGTGTGTTCCATATTTTTCTGTCATTGGACACCCTGGTACTACCTTTGCTCTTAGCAACTTGACCTATGTGGTCTTGTTCCACTCTGCCTATACTTCTGTGGGCACTGGGAGGGGGTCAGCGGTTATCAGTACATGGTGGAAAACAAAATGCAAGTCTGAGAGATTGGGAAACATACCCAATTATATATCAAGCAGATGATTCAAGCCTCAGCATGCTTTAAAAGCTGGCCTTTGCTGCAGCTAGATTGCTCTGGATTGTGTTACTGTACTGAGTTTCTGAGCATAAAGTGGGATAGTGCCTGGGTGAATGACAGCTCTTCAGCCTTCAAGGCTGAAACTATCCAAGGATAAAGATCCATTGGAAAACACAGCTGTGAAATTTCAGCTCTAACTCATTGCACCCTTGTCTCTCCAAGAGAAAATGTGTTTTCAAACTATCTATGGGGACTGGAGTCGCTGATCTTTTGAGGTCCCTTCCAGTCCCTGACATACAGTGGTTCTGTGATTTCATTCTATACCTGCTGTGGATTTATGCTTAGGGATCAGCATTGCTTTTCAGCTGGGTGCAGCAACTGAAAATAATACCTTTCCACCTTGCTGTACTCTTTTTTCTCTCCCTCAGCTTGATAAATAAAGATTCATGCAGTGTGCTGTCCACTTTGCTTACACACTCCTGGGCTGTGCTCATTTCATTATTCAAAAGACTTTCTCCAGGGATATCACCAAATGCCTGAAAAACAGAACCGACAAAACCAACATAATATTATATCAGCATTCAGTGAAATATCAGAGGGAACATAGATGACTTTGATTACACTTCCCCATCCCTCTCTCCTTGCTTTCAAAGTATTACAGCTTAGAAGCTTGTGTGTGTGTGAAATCTTATTCTGTCATACTAATAACCCAGCTTTGCAGCAGCTTACAGTTTAGCTTTCATGGTTCAGTTCCACTCCTAGGCTTATAACAATTTTTCTAACAGTTCTGCCAAAATATTATAAAGTAAAAGTTATTGTAAACGCATTCACTAATACAGATAGAGTAGTGAGATTAGCAATTTAAACACATGTGAAATGTGAATTCACCTAATTTTTCGCAGACTCTAAACAGGAGAATGGGGATTTTTATGCCCAATGCTTTTTGTAATTTCTTCTTATGATGTTCTTGACACATGGAGAAGATTTGAGTGAATAAAGAATAGACCTTCATAGAAGAGAATCATGGCCCTGAGGAGGAGATGATGTGTTATAGGGCTGGAAACTGGTTATAAAGCCAAGACACTGCATCAGATCCAGCTCAGTTCATTAGCAGTAACCACATTGCATGTCAAATACTCAGCTTGTATCATGTGGGTGGCATTTTGCACCCTGGTTCCTATTGTTTTCACTTTCTGGAGTGTCCAGATTTGAGAAATTTTCCTCAGATTAAAGTGATCAGAAATCAAATCAAATGCTGAGAAGTAACAGAACCTCAGCTCTGTCTAGCTGCTGTTACTCAAATACTAGCACAGAAAAAGCAGATTGATCCTCTAAAACTTTAATGTTTTAAGAAATTTTACTATTCCCAACCTGGTTTAGCACAACTTTAATAAAACAATGGTTTATGTATGGGAATAATCTCTAATTTATTTTGTACTTTTGTGACCTTTTCTAATTTGTCAGATGTTTGTCAGATGTTCTACTTCAAATAGAGGTGAAGCTGGGGAGTGTTTTTACAAGGGGTAGTGTGTGGGATATTCCCTACCTCAAGTTAAAAAGTGAGCAGACAATGAAGTGGTCTTGTGCATCCAAAATCATAGTTTCTTCATAACAGGCTACTCTTTTATCTTAACTAGGCACCACTTACACAGAACACCTACTGCATTTACTTTCATTCTTTTATGATAACATGTACTTCAGCTTTAGATTGTCCTAAATTGTTTCTCTTATAATATTACCAAACTTCAGGGCAGGTCAGATGGAAATAAAATATCATGATAGGGCTTCACAGCAACACTTGCAATATATAAAGTCAAGAAGACAGAAGACAAAAAGAAGACATATAATATCAGTGAGCTAACAGAAACAGTGCCATTTTTTCTGTTGTAACAATCTGAGGAAAAATGTGGAAATATCCTCAGAGTATATTTGAAGATTCAATCCTAATTCCAAAGAATCTGGGACACTAACTTCATAGAACTATAGAAACATTTATGTTGAAAAAGACTTTTCCGATCATCCAATCCAATTGTTAACCTAAGACTGCCAAATCCACCTCTAAACTGTTTCCCTAAGTGTTATGGTTACAGGTCTATAAGTACCTCCCTAAGCAGCCTAATTTTCCTAATATCCTATCTACACCTCCCCTGGCACAACTTGAGGGCTGTTTCTTCTTGCATCACTTGCTCCTTAGAAGAAGAGACCAGCTCCCAATCTTATTACAACCTTATTTTAGGTAAAGAGCAACAAGGTCTTCCTGCAGCCTTCTTTTTGCCCCTCATCCACTCCTCAAAAGACATGTTTCTCTGCAAAAAAGAGGCTACATGGGATAGTTAGAGTTCAATGGAAAACCCTTTCCATTGGTGTTGGTGAGCACATACTAAAAGCTCTTTCGAATCTGCTAGTTCATATTCCAAATATGCCTAATCAAAGCAACAGAAACTCTCTGCTATGCTTAAGGTGCCAACATTTTCTTGCAAATTTTGAATTGAAGCTTGTATAGATATGTTAGATTTTTATACTTAATCAGATGTTGTGCAGTGTTCTGTTTTTAAATTACAGTCCAAGTTGTTGTTTCTGAGAGTGACTTAATAACAGTAACCTTATAGTTAATCAACCATGCAGTAAAGTTCTCTGTGCACTTACTGCAGTGTAATTATAAAGTGAGCAAAAATATAATTGATGTGTTTTGTCAATCTGAGTAGCTGCAAGGTACTTTTTCAAAGGTTATTTTTTTTTATTCTGATAAAGTAAGTTAATGCTGTTTCGGCAATTATCCTTTGACTTCAAATATTTTACTGCTGATTCAGGTAAACTTACATCTTGGATGAATAAAGATTGTAAGCATTTAAGAGTATAAAATACCTTCTGCAGCAATCAGTAGCTTTATACTTTATCCTTGCAGTATAAAGACATTCAGAAAATCAACAAAAACACAGGAAATTTGTGTGTTTAAAGTGGATTGGAACTAAAAAGGAAGTGTTTCAATACAAAATAGCCCTCTAAAAGTATCTCTTAATTATCAGCATTGATGTTTCTTATATAGCACATCTACAGTGACATGACAACATTTTTCACGTAATTCTTTAAGACTGAATGGCTGTCATTTAACTTGCCCCATCCCTTCTATGTACATTTGAAGGAGATAGCTCTAATTCCACAGGCCCCTGATAGAAAAATGCCCATAAAATACTGTCTGTGTATCTAGGTATGTAACCCTTTTTCCTAACTCTGTGTTCTCTGCCAGTAATAAAAAAAATCAGCATGATTTAAAATTGCTATTCCTATACAGAACAAGGTTATTACACTACAGTGTAGGTATTTCAGTAGTATCCTGGCTATCTGAAAGTCTGTGTGCCCTCCTGAGAGACAGTGGTAAATTTCTCTCACCACTTTCTTGGTCCTTCTATCAGAGAGTAGTCTGTGCTACAGATAAGTATGACAGGGTGTCTTGAGGGAAGTAATTTTTTCTTGGTGGCTCTGTGAGTTCCTGGAGTAGAGACTAGATCATACCTGGGATTTGGAGAAAACTAGGGAGGAAAGAAATGTTCACATGCTGAAAGGCCTCCTCCTGCATTTCCATCCTGATGCATGCAGCATCATAGCCTTGACTACAGTCAATAATCTTGATACTGATTAACAACAAACAACAGTTTCCATTTAAGACTATACCTCAATTTACTGAAAAGAATAAAGGATTTAATGTTATATTTGAAAGGGCAAACAATGTGAAACAGAAGGTATGTAGAAGTAATATGATATGTGCATCCTCTTCATCTGCAACATACAGGCAGGCTTATCTATCACAAGGGCAAGAAGCAACAGACAGAGTCCATTTCAGGACAAGATTCACATGTTGCTTGAGACATAAACTGGATCAGTTTGAGAAAAGCATACAAATGCAAGGTTTATCCAGGAAAACTTTGCTTTTTCTTATCCTCATCTTCTCAGTGGCATGTAAAGAGGCACCTGAACAACGATTTCTTAAACTGATCATCTCTAAATGCATTACAGACTTAAAGGTGAAATATATTCTGGTAAAGATAACTTAAAACAGTCTAGTTATTTGCAGAGGAACTAGCACTACTACTCTGACCCTCAACGAAAGGGCCGCAAGTCTGCAGGCTGTACTGATTTCATTGCCTATGTCATGGGGATATCCCTTTACTGAATTTCATCACATATGGTTCCCAACAGAACCTCAATCCATGTTGAGAAGGGTCATCCTCCTGCTGGATGCAGTTGCAAAATATCACTTGTTTTAAATGGGAGAAGATGAGATCTTAGAATTAGATGGGTAGCATATGGTGAAATCTACACAGACTGGGAATATGTTCATACATACATACATTAAGGGGGGTGGAATCACTCCTACAAAGGATGAATTTTTGCTGCTGTTAATCCCTAGCTGAACAGGGATCCCCATGAAACTGACATCTTGTGAAGAGGTCCTGAAGACAGGCTGAAGGAGTTGGGGTTGTTCAGCCTGGAGAAGAGAAGGCCCAGGGGGAATTTCATAGTAACTTATCAGTACCTGAGGGGGTCCTACAGAAAGGCAGGGGAAGGACTTTTTAATATGATATCGGATGGGAGGACTAGAAACAATGGATGTAAATTGGAAGGGGGCAGATTTAGACTTGACATAAGAAAGAAATTCTTTACAGTGAGGGTGGTGAAGCACTGGAACAGGTTACCCAGAGAGGTTGTGGACACCCCCTCTCTGGAGGTGTCCATGACCAGACTGGACAAGGCACTGAGCAGCCTGATCTAGTGGGAGGTGTCCCTGCCTGCTGCAGTTAAGAGCAAGGTGGCCCGACTCCAGAACAGCACGGCGGCCAACCCTCCAGGCCGCTCGGTCCACCAGCACGCAGACACCAACGTGGTGGATGGCAAAATGGCGTTTATTCCCTCATGACATGGCGTTATATAGCCCAGGTCAGCAACATCACTTCCGTCCACTTACATCATAGACTTAACGCTATTGGCTAACAAATAAAAACAATGGGGGGGGGGGGAAAAAACCTATCTTTCCATACAGCACGAAATCTTCCGGCAGCTAGACCTTACCTAGAAACTCATTATTATGCAACACCTGCCTATGGCAGGGGGGTTGGAACTCGATGATCTTTAAGGTCCCTTCCAACCCAAACTATTCTATGATTCTATGACCGCCATGATGTTGCTGAGGCCAAATTATGTGGGTCAGTTTACATCAAACAATAAACTTTGCCAGCCTCACCTCAGTCAAGAAGCCCTCACCCATTCACCTCAGCTGATCCAGCTTATGGTTTGAAAAGATCAAAGCTTTCCTTCTCTCTCTGTAGAGTCTGGTGAGATGATGATGCCACATGACGATGAAGCCATTATGTAATGTACCAACTACCTATTTAACTTCTCCTCTCCATTAATCTTTACTGACCACAGTGATGCTTTTTATGAAAACAGGCTTTTGTGGTAAACTTGACTAATTTAATCTCTTAATGAAATCAGAGCCACACAGAAAACATTCCACTCAGATTCATTTATACACTGCACAAAAGTCAACTGCATGACTTATGCAAATATGGGGAAAAAATTAGGCCAAATACACATAGTAATATTGTGTATATAAAAAGAATTTTTGGAATTAAGAGTAAAACATCAGGCAAAGTGTTGATTTTCCCAGGGAATATATGGTAGTGAAAGACAAGAATATTATTTTACGGTTGTTTTTTAGTGTCATTATCAGATTCAAGAACTGTGTATAAAAACACATAGTCCTTACATGTCAAAAGAATAGTTTGCTCAAACAATTGTAAAATATTCAGTATCCTTAAGATTAAATATCTAAATACTGTTTCTGAAGGAACAGCTGTCAGCTTAAATCTAAAGTCTAGTTTGTTTACTGACTGTATTTTATATCTGTTAGAAAATGACACCAAATGGCAATAAAATTGTTGTAAGTATTCTACTGGGGAATATAAATGCCCTTTGGTTACAGTGTACATATCTTTATACATAATTCCAGTATATTTCCCCTAGAATTATGTTAAATATGTAAAAAGCCTTTTCTCATAAAGGTAAAAATGCTAGATGTTTCCAAGCTGTAATTTAGCATTAGTGTCAAGATTGCTTCAGAAAATAAGCTACTGTTACTGTTTCATTCTTTTTAAGTGTCACTCAGCATACTGTATCTGATCTTGTATTCAAAATAAACTTATATGATTTTATTCACTTTTCCAGGAGTACAAGAGAGTTTAAACATAATTTATAGCATGTGGATTGATGTAAATAGCTCAAACTAAGTAATTGACTAGTCACCTAGACTGTCTTATTCTATTACTATTAGGTACTTTTCAAGTAATTAGGGAAAACAGATCTCTCTTATCCAGCAAGTTTAAATTGTGTGAATCCTTGACATTTCTGAAGGTTTATTTGATAGATAAAATCATCCTATACAAAAACTTTCTCTGGAGCTCTGAGGTTTACTAGGTCTATAATAGGAAACTAACTTTTTGCTGAGTTAAAGTGACTTATCTTTGCACTTTTAACGAGAAATCAACTCAGTCAGCAGAAGATAAAAATCAGCAAGTTGGTGTTATCACCATGTAGAGAGCAAACATGTACCACTAGCATTAATTTTTCTGTGCATGGATTTCAAATACATTTAAAATTATAAAACTCTATATTTTCCTGTATATTACAGCAACATAAGATTAATGAATAAGGGAAAGCATGAAAAGTGATTTATTTTGGGAAGGTCATTCCTTGGTTAGCCAACACCTAAATTGAATACTATAAAGGAGAAATACATTGTAAAAGATAAAAAGGAAAATGGGTTTTATGGCATGTGAATTCTTTGAGTTTTACAATGCTTATGATAAAAGGACTGCACTTAAAAGTTTAACCTCTATAATTTTTATGCTGCACATTTAAAAAAAAATCTTTTTGTTTAACATTTCTAGGGCAAATTATACATGCTACCTTGTACTTAATGTTCCTTTTTAAACCGTTATTTTTGCCTTACGCTTTGGAGACCCATAAAACTACTTTTCATACCAGACATGAAATTTCTAGCTATGCAAGCAAAGTCAGTCTTTTAATAGGAATGCTTAAAGTAATAATTATTTTAAAGCAGTTATTGCATAGAGAGACAATTATTCCTGGCTAGTATACTCCTGTACACATCTTTTACAAACTGGTCTTATTTACTGTGAAAGAAAAAAAAAAAGGAGTATTATTAAAGTGGGTGTTTTGGTTCCTTGGCTTAAATTAAGTTCACACTTATCTGCTTTGCTGAATTAGGGCTACAAGAAAATCTAGCTTTCACCAAAGTAAAAAAAGAGGATGAGACTGTGAATATAACATAAATTCCTTATGAGCATCCAAGCACTTTAAAGCAAGATTATGCAAAATTCCTTTTATGCCTGTCGAAGAATATCTCTAGATACATAAACATATCTGAGGTTGAAGTCACTGGGATCTGAATATATGAATTTCAGGAAGAATTTGTCCCAGTGATTTAAATACTGTTCTCAAGTCAGTGTGTTTGACAAGAGATATACTGCCACCCTATTAGCCCAGAGCTCACCAGCCTGCACATACACCTCAATTATTTTAATGCTAAGAACCTACAGCTCATGCTCATGCCCTCTCGACAAAGTCTATATTTGCACATGCTTTTTGGGTTATTATAATTTCTGTGTTGTTTTCTGTCAAATTGCTTGTTTCCTCCTTTTATGTATATTTCTGGACAATACCTATCTACACCAGCAATGGTTGTGCTGCAATTGTACAAACATCCAATGGAAAGATCTCAGTCATCAAATGTTTGAATTAAAGAAATCCCACTGCAGTAACTAGGAAAAAGTACGGTGGGTCTTTCAGATATGATTCCTCTAAGTTCCAGGATATAAGAATTCAAAGCCTTTCCATTTTGTTCTAGAGTTGCATGCCTTTAGAGCTGCTTTATAAAAGTGAACAAATAAAAAGTTATACTGAAACATTTACATTTTCACCCTTGTTAGGCTACTGTAATAAAAAGCACAATGTTTTGCAGGAAGAAATTCCATGCAACACCAAGTTGCTAGATGTTGTTGAATTACTCCTTGTACTAAGTGTCAGTGTATAGATTTAAAATTCATTAACTTATGGAATAGTCCTAATTTGTATCAGGTGTAAAAAGCCTTGACCTATAAAAAATACAAATGTATAATTACATTCATTATCAGCTAAATGTAAGATCTGTTTGTAAGTTTTATTACAATTATCATTTAAGGACACTTCTAACATGTAATTGCATTTAGATCTACAAGTAAAAATGTTGCAAAGCACACATTGGTCTCCTAAATTAGACATGCAGCTTTCAAGCTGATGGCATAAGACACAGCCATGTAGACTAGGGACAGACTACATTGTGATCTGATGTGGGAAACTATAATAGCTTGAACTATTTGCATTGTGCACAGCTCATTCACTTTGTGGATGCTGACCAGCATCATCTTGGAAGCAGGAAGTTTCTGGGAAGCTCACCTGGCAAGAAAAAATTAGATTGTGTGGGAATGCGATTGTCCTCTCCCTAAAATAAAGAAGGGATTAATGACTTGGATCACTGCAATGGATTAAGATAGTTTCAGGTGTTCAAAGACCCTCTTTCCACAGCTTTGTGGAAGCTAAATGAAACCTCACAACTGAAAAGCTCAAAATTATTTAACAGGGAAAAACTATACTGAACAGAGCTACTGTTTGTAATGGGCAAGAAACAGGAATGGTGCTGTGCTATTGAACTCAAATAAGGCAAAGGTGTTCTAGCAAAATTGTAGCAAACATCACTTGTACAAGGAGTTCCTTAAACAGACTTAGGCCTGGACCTAGATTTGCTGTTTTCTTTGTTTCAATAATTAAGTTCTATTTCATGTAGGCCACATGCCTTCTCTTGTTTTCTTTGGCCAGCTCCAAGACGCTGGTATCTTCACTCTGGTGAATCACAAGTTCCCGGGACGGAGAATGATGTTTGGATCCCTTGAGGACAGTTTCCTTTATATTAAGCTTGCTTTTAAAAGCCAAGTAGGGCAAGGACATTAAGAATGAAGTCTTTTAATGAAGAAAATAATCTTCAAAAAATAACCAAAACAGCAGAAGCATCATTTGCCTCATGTTGCAAAGACACACCCTGAACCTTCACCTTAGAAGTGAGCAGTTGAAAACCTTGTACTTCAGCATCATTTCTTCCCATTTTCTATGGTAAATAGACCTCTATGATGATATTCTCACTTACTATATGATTAGATAAAGGAATGTTCTTTCAGTCTACTTTCACTTATACACCAGTTTTTTAAATAAGGTCTCTCAACACAAGACCAAAGGTGACAAGGAAATGCAATTCTTCTTAGCACTTAGAGCAAAAATGGCAATGCATTAAATAAAATTCAGCCTATGAAACAAGAAATGGATGGTACTTCTTTTTAATGTTATCCTGTATTTTATAGCAAAAACTGCTAAAAATCTGAAAGTATCCAGGAATCGGTCTAACTGTGCCTTAACTCTGTGTACCTGAGGAAAAAATAAATGGACAGTATGAGCTGTATAATAAATGTGTATATAAATTGTATATTTATATAGAAATTAATTCCAGCACAGAATGACCTTATTCAGTTCTAAGCAATATTTATTTATAAATAATCTCTGTGTGCACAGTTTCAATGTATATCTTACATAATTGCCTTTAAATGGTTCTATAAACAATACCATTTTCTTCTTCATATTGCAAACACATTAGCTCATTGATTTTACTCTCCTGTTTAAGAGTGAGGACTTCCTATGGAAGATTTCAGTGTACATTTTGTGCAGGAACAGGCAGGTCAATTTTCCTGTTTCGATGCTGACCTACTTTTGAAGCATACACCTTTACCTTCCCAAACCTGCAGGTGAGGAGCCTGCTCTTACCTACCTCAACGATAGCCCCATCAGGTAGCCTGAGGAAGTGTCTGTAGAGCTCCTGGAAGCCGCTGAGGTGAACAGTGTAGACAGAGATGTGCACGGTGGTGCCACCTCTCCAGGTAGCTGCAGAGTCAGAGTTTTCATCCCGACGCTGGAGGTCACAGCTGGAGACACCAGGCTTGCTGGCGTGGTCCTTCCAGATGTAATCAGACACTGCCACCTAGTGAGACAGAAGGCCCCCCCCTCAGACACACGCACACACAGAGTCCCCCAACCCCCCACCAAAGGAACATATTTAATTAACTTCTGGCAGGAGCTTAACCGATTTAAAATGATTTTACAATAAATCTGCAAAGGCTGAACCATATGCAATGCTTGCACACAGTTCTCTACTACATATTCTTTTATGACATAGATCTAAATAGAGGAGATAGACAAATCCCTGGTGTATATTCTATAAAGTTAATTCTGCACAGATGAAGCTGTAATTGACTCCTGTATTAACCAAACGTAGGGAGATCACACAGGGTAGGTTAAACAATAAAATGGCAATGCTGATTAAAAAAAAAAAAAGAAAGCTTCCTGAGAATTTCATGAACGAGTGTTTGTATTTCTCTCTCTTTGAGAAGCGTTTGTGACTGTACCCACAAGCACTTTCTAGTCTCTGATCTCTGTACAATATTGAAATAACCTTGCACTGCTAACTGAATTGTAGATGAGACATAGTAAATAAGGTGTATTTTAGTGTATTGCATAAAGCTGGTTTATTGACACAGTTACCTAGTTTCCTGGTTTGCTCTAAACATATTTGCTTGGGTGTGTTGTGTTCTTCCCTTTTTCAGTCAGAAATTCCACTTAACCTATTCCACCTTAATTCTTCATACAGGCTGGGCAGAATTCAAGACTTCAGACATAACATAGCACAGAGTTTAAGCACCTCTTATCCTTAACTGGAGCCGATGATGAGAAGCATTATTTTTATACTCCTATGAAGCACAAGCTTTTTAACCCTTCACTTTTGCAAGACCTTTGTGTCACTCATTTTCTCCCTGGAGATGCTATTCCTATTCATAGTAGGAAGGGACTGGTGATACTGTTATGTCCTTACAATGCACTGGCATGTTCTTCCCAAACACTTCTACTTAATCCGGAATACTTGCTCTTTTTTCAGGAAAATGTATTACACTGCCTGAAATTATTGGAACACACCCATGAAGCTAGCCATAGAAAACATCTAATTAAAGCTAGGTGCATCAAAACCCTCTTCTGTATAATTTTGCTTTTTCTTTTTGATGAAATAAAGAGCTCAGATTCTTACAAATCCACTAAATCATCAGATCCAGTTTTGTTCCCCTCTTGGGAAAAGATGGATTTAGCTCACTTTGCTTGTGATCCAGTTCATGTTTCCTCAGGTGTTCTCATGAATTACGAGGAACCCTGTAACTAGCACATTGTGCCAACGTCACAATCCTGACATGCATGCTGCTATTCTGAGCAACTGCCTTAGGAGATTTTAGGTGAGTTAGGAAAGTAAGAACATGCACTGGAAATTATCTCCAATTCTTTTCTAGGAACAACAGAATAATAGGAAACTTCATTATGCTGCCAGCTTTCATTTGCATCACTCCTAGATAGTTCTATACATTTCAGAACAAGGAAAGGTCATCTGAAATTTAAGGAAAATTTAAGTCTGAACTTCCCACAACGAAGTCTCTGGGATAAAAAAACTATCATTGACAATGACTTTTTAGGGACAAACAGAAGCTGCAAGGATAGGGCAAGCCCTGCATTTTTTTCTGCCTACAACACCCACTTACCATATGCAGTTGCTCCATATGAACTGAGGTTTCCAACTCTTTCATGAAAGCAGAAAGGCAGTTTCTGTTGAAAAAGTGTTGGCCAGAGCAGGTACAAGTGGCTGCAAGAGACCAAAGACACTACCATGGCTGCCCTCCTCTCTCACTCCAGTGACTCACTACTGAGAGCTCTGACCTACACAGTCAAGAGCACCAAGCCCTTACTGGCCTCGTGTCTTCTCCTTGATCTCCTCCTTCAGGGAAAAGAAACGTCTGAGAGCCAGGTCAGAAACTTAGTCTTCAGGGGATCCACATACCAGGATGATCTCTGCTGTGATTCTTTTTTCCTGTTCGACACATTTTCCCCTGGCATGCTCACTCCCTTTTTTCAGGATGTTTTGCTCCCTTCTGAATCAATCCTGCATGTTCCCCTTCTCCTTCTCTGACCTTCACCTTAGTCCGCTTTCACTAAATATGCTTGTCCTTCTTCTGCGTTTGTCTCTACTAGCAAGTAGGGGGGGTTATTAATCATTTATCATGAGTTTTACAAGCCACAGATTGTTCATTGTGTGCACTGCATCCTTCTCTGCAGCCCTGTTCTGCCCGTTTGAGCCACCAGCTCTGGGGCAAGGATACACATGCTAACTTTGTGCAGCACAAGGAGAGCATGGACCTTACACTCACAGAAATAAATTGCAACATTTACTCTCAACCACTGCAAGAGCTGAGTGCAATTTGAAGCATATAATTAATTACCTTACTGGAAGCCAAAGCCATGTCACTCAAACCTTTGTGCTCAAGCAAACTTTCACCTTGCCAGGGCAAAGAGCTCCTTTGGGAGTTGCCAGCACTGAGTTCCATCCCTGTGACACCATATCCAACCCAGATGAGGTTTGATATCAGGAGTTCCTGCCTTGCCACCCACCCTGAGAGCCAACAGACCTGCTGAGTAGTGAAAGTCAACAAACTCACCTGATCTGTTGTCACATTTCAAGATTGTTTATGTGACAAGCCAAGAGGATGGGATGATGCTGATTGATGTGTTCTCCCATCCCTAAAACTATCAGACAACTCAGAATGAAAACTGATGGTGCTGTACTGAGTTGCATCACCTTGTCCCTGGCTAAGCACAAGTAGAAGGAGAGAAGTGGGATGCTGGGCAGAAGCATCACTCATTGACTCTTCCTCAAAGTCATCTGGCAGCATGAATTTGTCTGAATGCAGAGTTTGCAACACTTGGTGGGATATGGCCTCTAAAAATCAAACCCAGGAAAGGAAAGAGCAGTGCTGGGACTGACTGAGAATTTATACACCACAGATCTGAAGGGCAATTGAATTCACTCTTTGCTTGCACCATCTTAAAGAACATATTGGGCAGGCGGACGTCCACTGGCTTGAAACTTTCAAAATGCATTTCTGTGAAGTGATAGGTCACTAGAGAGCTGCTGTGGCCTACATAACCTGAAGTAAGCTCCAAAAGTAAACTCTACTGTCATCTGAAATTTCTATCATTAAGTTAATCAAAAATGTCCATTCATTTCCACACTAATACAATATGAGTTAATAAATCCACCGAGACAGACTAGTCAAGAGACTGTGCATATAGGACATGTCAGAAGAACTGAAGTTAGCTATGATCTAGATTCACAAAGGCTGACAAGAAACCACAAAATGCCAGAGCAGTGTACAGTAATCCTTAAATGAAATTCATCTTTCAGCAGAAAAACACATTACGGATGGTAATTCAATGACAAGGGGCAGGCCAGAACAGGTTCAAATGCTGAGTATTTCACAACATAACTTAATTAAAGCAGGAGTGTGAGGCTGTTAATCGCTTTATAATAGTTCAACTCGAAATGAGGTCTAATGTGAATGCCCTTATAGTTTATTTTTTTATATTGTTATAATCACAAAAAATCTTACACCAACTTACTGCAAATCTACAGTTTTCACTGGTATTTATTGTGTTGCTTTTTACTGCTTTCAAACCTCCTGTCTTAGTGCAATTATGCAGAGGGAAGAATGGGGAGGAAGGGTCATAAATTTAGGTCAGATCAGATGATTCAGTAAGTCTCATGTGGGTTTAAGTCTTATTAGTAATTTTAATACATTCTTCCTTGACAACAATGATTTCAATTACTGCTTCTTTCTTGTATGGTGTGACGTAAAACTACACACTTCTCATACAAAGAAGGTAAATTATTTCACCCTTTGGAAATCACAGAACATAACCTAGAACTAAAGATAAAAATACATTCCAAAGTAAAAATAGAAATTTACTTTGCTGTATAACCATATCATGCCATACCAAGTGTATAGAAATAAGTTTTTGAAAAATATTAATATATTAATAGATATAAATTTAATATGCTACACACATGATACACAGCCTACAAATATTAATATTTTGGAGGGTGTTTTACAGAAAATTCTGTGCTAGTGTGTAAAGGTTTTCTACTATTTGACAGTTTTATAAAATAAGAAGTGGAAAAAGAAATCCTCCAATTTTTTTAGCTGTAGCAGGAAAGAGAGGAAGACTGACTTCTAGTGCCTTAGAAAAAGACATTAGCATGAAAAAAACATTTTAAAAAACTTAAGAAATATATATATTTGTATGCATCCGAATACTTGATTACTAATTGCTATGATTCTTAATCGCTTGCAACATTATTACTAGCAATACCATGTAAATGAATTCCAGCTTCATGCATTGCAAAATGTTAAAAAAAATAGTTTGAAAGAAGCATTCAGAGAAAATGCATAAAATGAGCAATACAGACCAAGCCAACAAGCTGAGAAAGGGCAGAAATGCAAGTTGGTCATGACAAATAATTATCAAAAGTTACAAGCTGTTAACTTTAGGCAAAAGGGCAAAAGTGCTGAAATTATAGAAAAAGAAGACATCAAAAACTGAGGGTACTTTATTTACTTCAAGCAACTTTCATAAACATAATAAGTGCATTTTCTGTGGTATGAGTTGTAAACAGGGGAACTGATGTCCTGGAGGCAATCTGTGTTAAACTAGTGTAGCTCTAAAATAATAAACACAAAAGCTGGATAGTATTAACCTTCGAGGGAAGCTCAGCACCCCTCAAGTATTACAAATCCCATCTCTGACACACTGTTGCTAAAAACCTTGCCAGGAAAAGGAGAATCTACATGGACATGCCTAAAAACACGCTTGTTGCCTATGTAAAAGGCACCCTGATGGCATTCAGGTCTGGGTAAGGCTATTACTGAACCTCATGCAGAGCTGTGGGTAAGATTTTCCAGCCACTGTCAGAAGGATGGGCTGCTTTAGAAGAAGTGAAAATGAACTTTGTTTGAACAAAGTGCAAAACTGAAGAAATGGAAAGCAAAGATGCAAACAAGAGGAGCTATTAAGACTGATGGAAGTCATACAGTCATGAGAAAGTCACAACCAGTTACAACAGTGCCCTCCATAATTTATACTTAAATCTATAAATATGAGTTTGTACATGTTAATACATATACAGTGTACTTCGGTGGGGCGATAGAATGTGCTGTCGTACTTGGGGCAATAATAAACCAAGCAAACGTTAACAGAGGGCCTCTGCCAGGCATGTGTGGTGTAACAGCCATATGGAGCTGTATTAGCAGCAAAAGTCTGAACCAGTGTGATATTCCTACCTACAACTAGTTATAGTAACTCTGCAGACAGAGAACTAGTTTCTAAATCATCCTGTTAGTGAACATAATGGACCAACAGAAAAGACCAGTAGTATCTGGGAACTGTTTATTTCAGTCAAATTATGAATGCCTGAAGCACTGTTGTTAACGGTCTTCCCTGATTTATTTAATAAACTGACATCGACAGACTGAATGATGAAATAACCATATACAGAGAATAACTTCTTTGTAAATGACTGAGGATAAATCTCAGAATAGATTTGTAGCAAGCCACTCAGCAAAGTGAAACAAGGAAACGGCAGAGTGTCTTTTTGTTTCTGAATTGTGACAGCATCACGTTTATGGATATGTCCAAATGAATAGGGATGCAGATCTTTTCTATGAGATGATTTTGATCTCCTGCTTTTAGATGTTACAAAGTGCAGTCACTTTGTAATAGCTACCCTGCACCCATTGTTGCTATAGTCAGCTGCTTACCATCCCATCATTTCAGACCTAAATCTTATGTGGTTTTAAGTCACAACACTTGAATCATCCATAAATAATATACAAATGTAGAAATAGACTCTCCCACACAATAATAAATTTGGGAAAAGCTGTCATCTCAAGTATTCAGTTAAGGAAAATTGGTATTCAGTTCAGCAAAAACATTATTGAGTGAAAATTAAACAGCACAGCTTTCTTGCGTTTCCTTGTTCATAGCAGTGCCTTTGTCCATTGATTTGCCCCAAGGAAAAGAGATAGAATACATTCCCTCCTTATTCCAGAGAATCTTGCTATATACCAAGCCAAGAATGGGTTTGGTTCAGATGGGTAAGAGAAATCTGTTTCCATGCCTCATTTCCCAAATTTTATAAAGCATGCTGGAACCAGTTACTTAAGAAAGCATCTTCAGTAACTTCAGACAGGCAAGATTTTATATACAAAGGTATTTAGGAAAAGCTATTTTCACTATGGAAGTCAGGATTTTAATGCATACAAGGGCATATCCGTGTAAATAAGAGTGTCTGCTATTCATTATCTGCTCATCAACATTTGTTATTCATTACTCATCTGTTTACAAATGTAATGCAGTCGGAAAGCAGAAATAATACTATATGACTTGGGTGACCTAATATATACCAGAAACAACAAATAATAAATACATTAATGGAGCAGTTCATCTTATGGGACAAAATTTGCCCACAGAAGACATTCTGTAACAAATTGAGAAAATAGTCCCAACAGATCTGTAGAAAAACTGTGTGGTTCAAAAATAATCTGTAAACAGAAAACAAAGGAGCTAAGATTCTCAATTAACCTATTTGCAATGAACATTTTATTTTAGACTTTTACTGTTTAGAATAGATTTAAAGCAGCAAAATATTTTAAAGAATTGAGTCTGTGTTCACAAATTTCATTCACCATCTCCAAAGACTATGTGCATACAACATGCATGTCTGGGTGTAAAACACACTTTTACTCGTCTGTCACTTATGTCAGATGGACAGATCTGGCATCTAACCAACGTATTTAAAATTGAATCAGTATATGGGCAGTGCAAAACTGAGAAGTTAAAATTTCAATACACTGGGCTGGAGGTTTCTAATTGCATCTTCTCCAGCTTCAGAAAAATTCCTCCTGTAAAGGCAAAGGAACTGTGTATCCTTGTGCCAGTGAGGTGGAACAAAAGGTGAACTAAGCTCTTGAGGAGAATGTCTTTTGTTGGATACCTGAACAAGTCTTCCAACACTAGCAAAATTGCCATGAGGTTTTTCTTAGAATAAAAGATTTCCTAGTTTTCTTGCTTAGATGGTTGTAGCACCCATTTAGAAATACTGTGATTTTAATCTTTCAAAAATTCTAATGAGTATAATGACTACCCTGTCATGGATATTAATTATTAGCAAAAAGATTTGCCACAGAACCATCTAGAAACTCTTACATGCATTGAAGTCACTTTGTTCCAGCTGTTGTATAGACATGTATAAATGGGCAGCCTGCAGAACAAGGAGTTAACAACTCATGGCAAGATCAAAGCGATAGCTATATTAGCACATATATGTAGCTGTTTGCTTTAATTGTCACTAAATTATCATATCTCTTTTTTTCCAAATGATCACCAGTAATTATCTGCTTTCTTGCAGACACTACTGCAGAGGTATATCAAGAAAGGAGAACTGAAAGAGAACAATATCACAACCATACTTCTGGCAGGACAGTAGCAGAAGGGCCTGGCATAGGCACATAAAATTTGATGTTCCACAGCAGTAAAACAAATGCTGGTTCCATTGCAGTAAACAAGAAAGAAAATTAAGACAGCAAAGATTCAGGTCTTCCTTTGTGGTCAAGACTGGCATTCCTCGTTCTCTTTACATTCCCTCTCCTATCTTCAGGATCATTTTTCCTGCCTCCATCATCGCAATTCCTGCCTTCACTATCCCAGTTCTAAATTCAACAGTACCTAATCCCAAAGTTCTTCGATTGCAAAGGCATTTCCTTGTTGTCACTTTGCTCCCTCCTTTTTCACTATCAGTGTTTTATTTCAGGTCCTTTCAAACAATTTATCCATGCCCGTTACTGAAATCCAGAAGTAGAAATCTACTGCAGCAAGTAGAAAAGGGTCAAAGGTTCAGGGTGGTTTCCATAAGCCTTCAACAGGGCATGCAAACCAGTTGGATCTGCAAAACTTGTCAAAAGAACTTGCAAGATCAGACTGTCTCCAGGGGCCCTCTGATTGCACCAAAAGGCCTCCAAGCAATGCCTTATTCCTTGCTTGAGTTAAGAAACCAGATAGCAAAAATTCTTCTAACAATAATATTTCCCCTTTGTAGCATAGTATTGCAAAAACAGCCCCCTTCATGGTATTTTGGCAGTTCTGCCTTCAGTTCAAGCAGGAATCATGAAATGCACCAAAAAAAAAATTAAAAAAAATCACAAAGTGGAACCAACTGCTAGAAGCCCTAACAAATATTTCATGGCTCAGCTTCAAGTTTTGGGCAAATTTGTGGTGTGATTTTAAGTATGGGGAAAAAAGATTCTGTTTATATTTGATTTCACCTCAACTAGCTTGCCTTTCATAAGTTACCAAGATATCCAGGAACAATTGCATTGCATTATTGAATCTGAAGTGCCTCATTTGGAGAAAAATGGGTTAGTGTACTGCAACAAATTGTCTATTATAACAAAGCTTATTTTTAATCGAGTGTACTTTTATATCCTTATATTTTCCTCCTTAGAAGATAGCAGAGTTCAGCATCCGACAAAGATGTAAATTGCCTTTTCCTTTTCACACAGAACAGATTTCAACTTCTGAACCGGCAGTCAACAAAGATTCCCCCAGCTGCTGGAAAAAAGTAAGTATTTATGAAGAAAGGCATAATAAGATCAGAGGGAAGCCTGTCATAAAAATGCACATTGCATAATGCATGATGGATCAGTTCTATTATTTAACTTTTGCATAGATATAACAATACAGAGATATGCTAACCATCATAGTCAGCATTAATTTACAGTGGAAAAAATAATTAGAATCTCACTTTTTCTGAAGAATGGAGTGAAAATGTAAACAATGCTTCCCTCCAGGCAAGTGCTTTATCAAGTTGACAGGTGCATTTGAATTTCCATGGGTGGGGGACATAATAGGTTATTTATGTGTCATTTTAATAGAAAGGCCCAAACATCAAGATGGACAGGAGACTTTATCAGTAATGCTGTTTGCAACTAATCCACCAATTTAATACCCCATGAAAATACCTGCAACAAAACCTGGACATTTTTCTTTCCCACTCCATTATAGGCATATCAATATGGGTGCTATTCATCTCAAATCTTTGGCTCAGCAGGTGACTACAACACAGACCTCCTCACAACACTGGTGCATTGGTACAGCAGCAGAAGCATCAAGACTTGGAGTTGTGGTGCAATCAGTGACTCCAAGACAGGATCAAATAAGCACTCTTGGATTACTAATTCACCCCCAAATACTTAAGCAAGCAAGCAAAAGAATGCAAACCAAATTTTTTTGAGGTTTGGGGTTGTTTGGTTGGGTTTTTTTTGGAAAAGTTGGGAGATCACAACCCACAAAGTTGTGACATGGGCCCTTGCAGGGCATCTATGCCAGTCGAGAATCCTGCACTGTCTTCTTTATCCTCCTCTTGGAGCATGAAGCTTCCCACAACAGTTGTTGACCACACTGCAGTGGTGTTTCCATGTCATGACTGTGGGCTGACACCTGTCTTGTGTGAGATGATGTGAGAACTCTTGTGCAGAACAAGAAGACAGCTCCACCCCACAATTCAGGTACAAACAAGATCTGATTCTGACAGAGATTTCAACATCCCATCAATCTGGTGACAGATTTATCTAAGAAACCTTGACTCTTGATCAAGGTTACCAATTTCACAGGTACCTCTATGTCTGATTGTTTCCTGTGTGGATATAATATTTACATCTATACAAACATGAACATACTTTATTGCTACTAAAAAAAAAATGCTTAATTATTATACTAACAATTAAGTATACTAATACAGACAGAAATAGATTTTATTTTTAACATTCAAAACATCTAACACAACTTTTAGGAATTTTTGATTACTGTAATCAAGTGGAGACTCCCTAATTTTCATGAACAAGTGGCATATCCTAGGTAGTGAAATAGTCACAAGCCAGAAAACCATTATACATAATAGATATATTTACAGAGGTTTTCCATAAAAAAGGAAGATGATAAAATGTGTACTCCAGTCACACGCTCGTGCATCAACTCTGCTAAATGTTGCTCTTTTTCTGTCCTCTGTTGGACCATGAGGTTCATCACAGGTCTGACACTGAATAGCTATGCTCCAACTCCCTCTTCTTCCCTGCTTAATATACTTATCTATATCAGCACACAGCTTCCACTTGTATACGTCTACAAAGCTAACCCAGCCACATCTGTAACACAGATCATATGTTGACACCTCCCCAGATCATCACTGGATGCTGGCTGTCAAAGTCTGACCTAATCCACACAAATTAAAAATAAACTATTTTCCATTAGAGGATACTTTAAAAAACTTTTTCAAGAGCTGAAGGTTTTCATTATTACAAAACCATGCTCATCTGCATGCAAAAGTTCCATTTCCAGATTCATGACCCACCAGGGTGTACATGGACTAGAAAGACAGTCCCTGGGAGCCTGAAAAGATCTAAAGAGGATAGAGATAATGACATCATCCACAATTTCTATGTCCACTCAGAAGCATGTCCTAATTCCACAGAAACAATTCTTTCCTAAGAAACACAGGTACAACTCCAGAGATGTCAAAAGAATGTAACTGGGTGTATCTTCATGCTTCCTTGGAAATTCTTCAGACTGGCTACCCCTGTAACATTTTGCAAAAGCAAGCGATTCACAGCAATATAAATTTGATTAAAACCAGACCTGGAACATTTCCTATGCTCAGTCTGAAAAGCTCATGTATCCCTGTGGTCAATTAAGAAATATTACTCATAGAAGGATCCAGCTATAATAAAATATATGTTGCCTGAACATAGTGTCTTAATAAGCTTCAGAAACAGTTGCTGCCCTGTTTTCTTCTCACTTCCTCTAACTTCATGACCATGTTTTCTGCTAGGAAGACAATGTCGCTTCTCCCACCTGCAGAGAGGGACTGTAGAATATCTTCTCTCCAAGAGCATGTGGTTGAACCTCTCACCCACCATAAAAGAGGAGGTCCAACTCTGGGTTTGCCTGAGAACAAGCAACATGAGATCTTCAGCATGGTGCATTTTCCAGGCACTACCCACAGCACCAGATTGCAGAATTAAGCTTGGAACAGCCCAGAACTGCCTGGACAATTTATTCATGGCAGACCACTCCAGTGGGTGTCATTTACAAGCTTACAGGAATCAGGTTGTAGAGTAGATGAAATCTCCGGGGAGCATTGATGAGCAGTCACACAAAGGCCAGGCAAAGACAGCCCCAGAAAAAAACCACATTGAGAGAGCACAATTAGCAACACTCAAACCCTCAGTCCACAACCAAGAGGGACACTGTGTCTCTTCTGTCTGTGAAAGTACTTCATGTTTCACTTAAGCAAAAGTAGGAGTACACTAGAAATACAGCACAAGCAAAAATGGTAAAGTGTGGGAAACAAACTCAAATAAATTACTTTGCTTAGTCTTAATGCATCTATTAAAAAGCAGCTCAGGCTGTGTAGAACACAAAAGCAAAGATGTACAAATGCAGGATGTTTGTTGTGCAAAACGAACAGACGTGGAAGTCTAAACTTTAAAAGTTTTATACTAGTGTCTATTTTTTGCTCTGCCTAGACAGTGATTACTTTCACAAGTCACATAAGGAATGTAAGCAGCGTGTCAGTGCACCATCCTCCTTACATCAGACAGCAGGGACTGAAAAGTAAGATGAGTCTTTACTCCCTAATGTATTTACTTCAATTTTGGTAGCTTAATGGATGGCAAGTTTCCTCTCCACTCATTGAACTACTTAGAGACATTGCTCTCTTATACTTAGATTTATTATGTAGTGAAGATATTACTAAAAAAGGTGAACATCAAAAATTATTTTGGTGTGAGTAGAAGCAAGTTGATTCAGCTCACGCTACATGGGAGAATACAAAAAATGGCAAAAAAGGGCAGACTTTGAGAAAATTATTAGGAAAATTGACAGAGCTTTAAATATATAGGTCTAGTGTCTTTTCACCATTTGTTCTAAGTAAATTTTCTATGCCTTACAACAAGGTATCAGATTATATCAGTCTTTAATTTCAATGAAAAATGTACACTATAGAGTGGTTTAGATAATACAGTAATTTCATATTTCATTAAGAACTATTACATTTTCTGCTTTGCACATGTACTTGATTCACTGCAACTTTACCTCTTTTATGCTGGTGTAGCTTCTTTGAAGTAAAATTAGAGTAAATGCCAGAGGCACAGGAATGAATCATGCCTGTATATTTCATGTTATTTATCTGTAACCAGAACATTTCTCCAACTTAGTAGAACATATCAACCAACAGAATGCTAAGCATAGAAAAACATCAAATTTTTCTAGTATTCAACAAGAAAAAGGGGAAGTGTATCTAAGACTAGTGTAATGCTTCCTTAAGTCAGCAGAGTTTACTTAACACTTAGCTGACACTTTTCAAGTTTCTGTGTTTTCAACCAGCACATTCTGTACTTTCTTAGCTCTTTGCTGGTTCCATTTCTCATTATGGGGTCAGGTGAACCCCATTCAATGAAGATAAGAAAACAGTAACTAGGTGAAATTTCAAGCATATGTAGATGGATTTGTTTTATGGAAATAGTACCTGAAGACTGTTGACTACAAAAATTGTTAACAGGGAATGGGGATACTAATTTTTTTTTTCTCAAGTTAAAATGTATTTTGAGAGAAAATACTGAGAAAAAGTGTTTTGGGATCCTTGCTGTGTGTTAAGCAGGGGAAGTGATATTTACAGATCATTTTTCATTCATAGTGAGTGCTAATTTCCCATTATTAAAAGAGGATAAGCAATCTTGTTTGGCTCCTCCTTCTATTTAATCACTTTGCAGCTTACCTTGCAGTTCTAGTTAAACTTTAAAAATAAATATCAGGCTTTATTAGTAAGCAATCACCCATTAAAAACACTGCTATGTCTACCCAAACTGTTTGCCTCCTTGAAGCGGGAAGAGATTCAGACAAAAGCAAAGTGGGCAGGTTCCTGGGAGATGAGTTTTGCTTCTCTTCCTCCTTTGTCCTGTGCCCAAACAAGCCAATCTAGTGACTACTACTACAGCTGGGTGGAGTCCCTGTGCTGGGGCTGCTCCTCCAAAGACACTAAGAGCAGAGGTAGGTCGAGAATCTCCATCATAACTGCTGCCCAGCAATAGAAACCCACAAAATTCCTGTGGTAGCAACATCCCTTTTCACTTGTGCTACAAAGAAATTGTGACTTTGGAATGCTGTGGACATGGACTGAAGACAACAACCATTGCTGGATGTAGTTTAAAGCAACTTAGTGCTATAGTAAGAGCAGAAGGTATTTCAACAGAATGCTAATTTGACCCCCAGAGCTGGATTGTTTGATACCTTGGAAATGGAGCTATCTTAAAACCTTAAGTGTGATGTTTAATAACCTTTTACACACTCTTGTCTCCATTTCCTGCAATAACACCAGTATTTACAAAATAAATGGCCTCTCCAACTAACAACACAAATGAACTGACATATATATATATATATGTATGTATATGTGTATATATATATATACACCATAATTCATTAAACAGTATGGCTGGAAATACTGCTTTTATCTCCTGTTCTTTCAGATGTTCTAGTTCTCTCTTCTAAAAATATCAACATTTCTGTGCTTGATATTTCCTTGCATCTTGTTTGCACCCTACAAATGGAATCTGCATGTCATACACAACTCTTAAATGATCCATGTGTCTAGCCATAACTTTCAGAGATAATTCTATCTATTTACATCCACAGCTTTCATCAGCATATCAAGATCTTCTGCTCCTAGTACTCAGATAGGTGGCATAAGAAAATTCTCAAAATTCCCTGAACAGAAAGCATGCTAAGGAAAAGAAACCAGACTAGATTCTAGTGCACCACACCTGCAATTTTGTGTCTGTTACAGAGTCAGCCTCTATGTGGGAAGAAAAAAGAATACAAACTAGACACCAAGTATAATTATGGCACAGTGCAGTCAGCCAGTCTCTAGAAAGAGGGAAGACTTGCAGTGGGCTGAAGCCTCACAGATGTCTAACAAGTGACTACATCCACATTAAGAGCTATGTTATTACAGCTGAGGGGTATAATATGAACTGCAATAGTACAACTGTACAGAGGAAGAAAGATGCATAAACTCAAGCATTTTGATATTATCAGTTTAAATATTTCAAATTTATAATTGATGAGATCTGCTGGAAAAAAGAATGCATTTTTTCCATGTCTAACTCACAAGCTGTATTGAGTTCTACTTCTATACTGGTTATGTATGAAAAAAGAAAAAGGGTATATAATAAATTTACTATACATTTTATAGAGAGTTTAGACAGCATTAGATGTGCAGCTACCTAACAAATTACTTGATTTTTGCTTCTTGTTCCGGTAAAGGATTTAGAAGTGGCAAAGAATAAGGAAAATGCAATTGAGCTTGCATGAACAAACTAAGCTGATTTAGAGACCAAGCCAAATAAAAAAAAAAAACATTAGAGTTTCTAAAAAGTTATGTTTGCAATTTAAAACACCCATAGGGCAGATCTGACCAACACTTAATGTATAGTACGTGGTAAGATGACACATGCAGTTTTGAAACTTGGCAGTAATTCGGAAAAAGAATACTTTTGCTGGCCATTAACAATTTCTGAGCAATGTCTTCATATTTATTATGTATGTCTGTAGTTGAGTTCCTGAGTGATTATACTTATAAAAGTGTCTTCTCATGTAATCTTAGGACACCAAAAGCTGTACAGCAAAATGAAACTAAGGACTAATAAATGAGCTGTCTTTCTGCTCATGCTAACAGTAACACCAAATTCACATCTTGAGCTTGCTTACTGTTAGCAAAAGCAAAAGAAGAGAAACCGATCTAAAGGGGTGAAAATGATACAAGATTTGAGCTTGCACTTTTGTAAAGGCCCTTGAGGAGTCTGGGGCTCTGAGTGGAATTGGGGAAGAGAAGCAGCATGAGCATTATGCCAAAATATCATAATTTAATGTACCTAAATACTCTCATACAGGGAACTCAGACTAAAATAGTAGGCAACAATGAGCAATTACACTTTCAGTTTTATGCTGGGCAAGGTTTAAATAATGTATTAAGATTGAGATTGGGCTTTATGTTTTTGTTTGAGGAGGGTTTTTTCAGAAATGTATGCTTATTTTCCAGTGGAACTGGTGCTGTCTTGCAGCTGTTTGATATTAGATGCAAGCCATCAAACCTCACATTAGAAACAGACCTTTGGCCAAGTTGTGTCTTCATTTAGACCTTGGCAACCCTGCTTACATCAGTAGAGGTAATTTGACCTCTCATTTGAATAACACAGTCCAGTGATATGGTTCTGGTTTGTGTTTTCTATGAATGTTTCAGCAGAAATGCAGCAATTCCCTGGACTCTATGCCTTCCAGAGGTAATTGAACAGGTAGGAGAATTATGTCTGATCTGAAAAACTATGTGGCAGCAACAGGGTACAGCGCAGTGCCACCCTGGCCAAAAGAAGGTCTTCCTAGAGCCTCTCCTAAAGGATCAGAAAAGGTACTGCAGGCAATGGAAAGGCAGCAGAAACTCCTGGAGCATTAGGTTCAGCTTCCTGGCACAAGTAAATTATCTGTGTGTACATGATTTTTAGAAAATGGAAGTGTTCCTTCTCTCTCCCCCAGCTACAGTGAAATTTCATAATGGGAAAAATTAGGTCCAGGCTTGTGAAAAAAACTTCTAGCTGAGAGAACTGCATTAGAATAGGGTATACATGATGGTAAACACACTTTAGTGACTCATTTAAGACATATACTAGTTGGCTAAATCATTATTATTCTGAGTTTAAGGGACTTATGAAAATGGTTATTTGTGCATTGTCTCAAACAACTTTTGCTCTCTTTTGAAAAAAAAGGAAACACAGTATTAGAAGCCTTCAGGAAGTGAGCAGAAAAGTGTGTAACTGATGGTAACTTTCAATTCCACATGTTTGATACAGATATGAAAAACAAAATGTCACAGGGTTGAAAACACTAAAAAATACTGTAAAGTCTCTGTTTATTTTTGTTGGCTTGTTTGTTCCATAAATCGTCTCTTTGCCCAATTGCAATGATACTGATCCCTGAAAAAGACTGGGCTGAGATTCTGAATCCTAGCTTTTAAGCCAGAATTTTTGCCTGGCTACACATCAACCAGAAAGAGAAACAACAAACTCTAGTCATGATGATTCCACATCACAACCAAAACAGAATGAATGTATTTGGATTGCAGCATTTTTGCTTCATTCAAAAATTTCCATTATGTTTTGTTTAAACTGTACAACATCTTTTGTGCGGGGAGAAAAGAGTCTTGTTCCATGAAAATAAAGAAAACTAAAACAAAAAAAACTTTGAAAGCCAAAACATTTAGCTTAGTCCATCTCTAAATCCTATTACACATTCAACAGTTGACAATAGTAACCCTTAGTGCCCAGACATGAAACAACATATTGCAGAACAACCAGAGTTTCTCCAGGGTTAGCCTGAAGGCCACTGTCAGTTTCAAAAAATCATTAATTCCTTCCACTTTGTGCACTCCGGCCTTTTTCACACACTTCTGGAACATCATTTTATCTATGCTCCAGCTTTGTCAAGATGCCAGAACAGCATAAAGGGCTCAGATCCCAGAAACTTAAACCAGACAAAACTTCTGATACCATCAACAATGTAAAAAGCAAAGGCATTTTTTTTCCTGGTAAACCTGTCTTACTTATTTTCATGGTGTTTTTCGTTCAGTTTCGATGATGAAGTAAAACCTAACAGGCATTTATAGTAAATAATAGTGAAGGAAGTTTTGCCTCACATTCAACTGCTTACCTTCTCCAGTGCCCCAGTGTATGGACTGTAGACACTGTAGAAGAATTTTATATTTGCATTTGGTTGAGGGGGTTTTTTGTTTGGGATTTTTGTCCATTATCGCTTTTTCCCCTCCTTCTCTGCCCCCTCAAAAGCACATTCCAATTTCCTTTAGCTTTCAGCACAACATTTGAAAGCTACCTGAAGGGTTAATTTCAAGTATTTAACATCACATACAAATAAATTAGCACCAATGAGGCACTGCAATTTATATGAAAAATTCTTCTGTAATATTTAAATGCTCCTCAGGCTAGATGTATACATGAATGACAGGAATTTCTGATCCACATGCACGTGTTCCAGAGGGTAAATGTGGCAAGAGGAATTTGAGGGTAGGCTCCAGTCATAATCTGCCATCATTCTCGCTCATGCACATGTGTTTATACTTTTACTTATAAAAAAAGGAGCAAGAAAATATTTTTAGTACTTTGCTATTGTTGGGCCTTCTTTTCTTTTAGTCATTCTGTGCAAGATCCAGCTGTGAGCCTTGAGATTCTTTGGATGAGCCTTCGTGGCTTGGGGCTTCCTGGCTACAAAACATGCTGCATGGGAAGTGGTGGCACCATTAAGGACCTCCATGATGACAAATGAGCATTTCAACCTGCTAGGAAGTTTTTCCAATAGACTTGTGCTCTCTTCATGCAGGCTAAACACTGTCTCAGTTATCAGCAGGACATCTGGTCAGTTTAAAGCCATTGTGAACATTTGCTGTGCTTTCCTGATGAGCACTACTGTACTCCTGTGCCACAGAAGGTGCTCATCTTGCTTCAGCTATATGATAGCATGTCTATTTTCTTTACAGAATGCTTCTCAAATTTGTAACACCTTTACTGGGGTTCCTCTTCTGCACAGCCATACTGAACTGGCACCACCACAGAGATCAGTGCACACTTGTTCATGTACAGAGCTAAAAAGCTGCTTTGGTCCCTAGCTGCTTGTCATGCAGCTGGGAAGCAAGAGATTGCAGAAACAGCTGAACATGTGCAAGGAAGCTGTGGTATTGAGAAAGCTGACCTAAACCCAAAGAACACACCAGTTCTGCAGGACTCTGCATCAAATCTCCCTTGGAAGACTAGAACAGGGGGAACTATGGTGGAAAGATCAGCACTTTTAAGAAGGCACTTTTAAAGTCAGCTCCCAGGACCTTTTCCCATTTCAGAAGATCTTTTTCCTGTCACCAGACAAACAGACACCTCAAATTCAGATGTTTTCAAATCAGGAACACTGACAATACCAGGCAGCACAAGCTCACCCCATAGAGGCAGACACTGAGGATGCATCAGGCTATTTGTCAACATGATGCTCCAGTCCTGGCACTGCTGTGTGAAGGTCTGTACACAGGTAGTGGTTAGTGCCCAGATTTAACAGTGAGGTGGGATAACATTTGCCAACAAATGATTTCCCATCTGTCTCAGCTATTAACAGTCACCTGAACTTCTCAGCAGCCATTTGAAAAGTCACCAGTTCTCAAACAGCAAATTAACTAACATCCTTCAAGCTGTTACTCAAGCTGCAGTACACACTGCTTCAAACAATGCCATTTATAAAGCAATAATGAAAGGAACTAGTCTATAAACCTTTTCTTAGCAGCAGGAGGGCTTAGGCTCCCAGGTTTGCAAGCCTGCAGTTTATTTGAAGCCCGTCAGACTTCAGCAAAGAGGAACTAATCAAGGGAAAGAGTAGAGAAATCCTAAAGAAGCTTAACAAGGCAATATCAAGTATGGGTTTTTCGTTACTTATGTTAACTCTGAAAGAACCAGAAACAATCTTTCTACCTTTGTAAATGCAAAGTGGAAATTAAAATAAGCATCCTTCTTTGAGAATAATCAAGTGAAGTAAGGATTCAGCTGTCAGGGTTGCTTTCCTTGCTCTCTCGGGTAAGGCCCATTAATACAAAAGAAGGTTTATCTGAGAAAAGTCTAAACTGCAAGTCCCAAATGAATAATCTCAGCTGCAAAAGAAAATGAGGCTGGGGAGATTTTATGCTGTAAGTGGGTGTAAGATTCAAGCCCTGCATGCTAGCACTAATCATAGTGTTTCTGATGGGACAATTTTCTATGGAAAAAACCTGATTCATCAGAGTTACTCATGTCATGACCAACATTTTAATTTAAATGCCTGTTTATCTGACAGACTCAACAAACCCTTCTGAGATGTTTTAAATAACCAGGTGCAATTTTCCAACTTTTAAATAACCCTTCATGGTTACTCTGGCCAGACAAATGTTCTGTAAAACCAGATGGGCTGTTCCTATTTCTGCAGTCTGGGCAGGGCCTGACAGTAAAACTGAAAGTTTTACATCTATGCATTGATGGTCACTAGCTGTGAGACGTACATTTATGGCTGTAGTTGGGGATCCTGATGTGCAAGTAAGTTCCTGCATCCAATCAGGGGAGAGAAATAAACACCTCAGAAGTTCTACCAAGGTTATCATAAAGCTTTAGGTTAGGCATAGCGAGAGGTGCTCAAATGGAAAATAGCTCATATGAACAACTCCCATTAGGATCAAGAGTTGTGCGTCTCTAAGTTTGGCCATGAGAAAGTTAGCAGCTGTCCACCTTTTATCCCAATCATTTCTCTACACCCTCTCCAAAATGGTAGGATTTTATTTCAGAAATATTAATTTTTAAAAGTAATTTTGAATAGGACAAAATTGAGTGCCTTTTGAAACAATAAATCCATAAAGCCTGCTGTACTTACATGTCACCTGAATAGCATGATTATTCCTCTGACCACCTGACATTTTTCATAAATATTAATGCACTAATCCTTGCAAATACAACTGCCATTTAACTGTTTAGGGTAATATTTTGCAGGATGAAAAGAACAGCTTTCAAAATAGACGAAAAATCCAGAGGACACGACCACATTTTACAGGTCAGTGGCTGGGATAGCAGGAGCTGCTGAAGGAGAGCTGAAGGAACACACTTGCTCAGGGGCATTTTAGCACTTTTGTGATATGATACCCATATTCATCAGCATGCAACAATCCCCTCTCCAGATGAAAAACACTACAGATCATGTTCCTAATAAAACAGCCAATTTGCCTCCTTCTCTTTTTTGTTGTTGGCAGGAATTCCTTACAACCTCACCTCCCTGGGGCATGGCTTCCTCCCCCCTTTTGTCGATCAGGAGAAAACAAGGCTCTGTGCAACAACAAAGTCTTGCTGGCCAGCCTCAGAGACATTCATGCCAGGTTTCAGACAGACACGGGAAATTACTGTTGTTTTAGATGCCCTGATTATCACCAAGATAGGAAAAAAAACCCTCAAAACAAATGTAGATGTGAGCCAAGGCAACAGCATGTTTTATGTCCTGACAAACACATCATGGTGGCAATCATGACCCCTTCAGAAAACTCCAGCAAATAAGCTGTGGACAGAGCTGTCAGGCATCAGCAGAGGAAATCTAATTCAGTCCCTCCTATAATTTCAAAGGGTAGATGTTTCAAATCTTATGCCAGAGCTGGGGTTGGTTTGCAGCCCACTCTAACACCAAAGGCTTTGTCTGGCACACCTGTACTAGGAAGGACTAGTGCATTCTGACCACACTTGGCTTTTGCTTAAGTCAAAGCTCCCCTGCTGGCTCAGGCATACATTTTATTCACTTCTTAGCTCAAACTGAGGCAGAAAAGAGGACTGTGTGAGACGAGCTTGAGAACAAGGGTACTGCTTTGCTAATTGCATCACTCAAGAGAAGCACAGAGTGGTAAGTACTCAGAATTTCCCATGGAGTCTCCTTATACACACGCTTTCCTTGTTCAGTGTTTTCCATATCCCTCCAGCTTCAGTGAGATTTTGATCTGCTATACTCAGAGAACTTCAGTAGTCTCTGCTCCTTACGTGGGGAATTTTACATTTAAAGAAGAAAATACAATTTCATCCCAGAATATTTAAAAGTCATTACTTGAATCACAACTACTTCAGGCTTCAGTTTTGTAACACTGCTCAAATATTCACTAATGCAGTTAACATCTAAAGTAATTCAGTGTTTGTTAGCAGCCTTTTCTGTGGCAATCACACAACAGTAGTAAAACCATTTAGTCTAAAGGAAGAAATAAAGAGCCTGATCTGCAAAAACATGCTTGCAATTACATACATAATTGGAACATGAACTTCATACATTTGCATATGCAAGCTCACAACCACATAGTGATTTAGATATTGCATTGTAGAAGCATTTTAATTACCCATTGTCTGACTAGATCAATGTGCATCAACAGTACTCTGACCAAGCTCAGAGGATGACTGATGCTCTAGCTCTAAGAAGATGAGGAGAGTCTAGGAATTAGAGGCTGAAATATTTTGAAGTCATATAATTGGGAAAAAAAATCTGTACAACACCAAAGAGAATAAATCATAAATAAATAAGCAAATATTACCTTTTAAGTAACTATGCTGACATATGATGGACAACAATACAGTAACTTTTCCATAATGTGAGTTTGTTCACAAGTCCCATCTGTTAGAAATTACATTATGTCATTAAGTCATCAAGGCTGATATTTCATGTAACACTTTTACTCTCTGTTGTAACTTAGAGTGTTCTCATTACTCAGTTAAATTGCTAATTCTTTTCAGAATCCCGAATGAGTCATCTGTATTTTACACTCAAACAGAACAAACAAGTACAGGGAGTCAAAGGTGTTAAGGTAACTTTGTTTACTGCACTACCCGAGACCTAGTGGCTGATTCTGCTTTGTGCAGAAATAGCTGATTTTTGTTACAAAGAATAAGAATCACCATTGTTAAATAAGTGACTGTCCTGGGGGTTTTCAAACTGATCACATCATACTTCAACCTACCAAGGGGAGAAGGGAGTCATTCTATGAATTACTCCTGCAATATTTCAGGAGCTTGTAAATTTTCTATGGAAATTATCCAGCTTGATGAAAATGTCTGCATTTTAAACCTCACAAGAGTCTGATTTAGAAGAGAAATAGTGCTCGTTTACTGCAGCTTCATTGAAGACAAAGATGGAGAGAACCTGAAGTGTTGAAATGTTAACATTCCAAGAAAACTAATTATCATATTTTCACTTGCAAACTTCAAACCTGCTGCTAATTAATCTCTGTGGAAAGGCTGTGTATGAATCAAATTATAATGTAAGTCAGATTATATGGGGTGAGATGTATAACATGCCCTGCTGCTGAGGAAGAATGAAATGGATTGCTTACACAGAAATGACAAAAAAAAACCCAAAGAGCTTGCTCTTCATTAGTACACTGATCTGTACCAGCCGGCTGATGACAAATTCACCCCAATGGAGTTCTGCAAGCCACCTTGGATTTTCAGAAGTTTGCCTGTGGTCACAAATTATCTAGATGCAAGGAAAAAATAAAAAACTTACACGACTGACTAAACCTTGATGTGGCACTTGCTGAGTTCTGTTATGAAAACATCTTGGGGCAATCAAGTGCCATGAGCACATGTCAATGAAGCTTCCCATAAATTTCTACAAAAATTACAGTTAAGTGTACTCCTCCTCCTCCTCCTCTCTGACAAAACAGTTTGGGTATCTATTGAAGTATTACACTTTTCTGCCTGCATAGTCATCAGAAGGATGTCAGCAAACAATTAGTTTGGTCCATCTGCATTAATGCCTTCATATAATTCACATATTGATTATAGAATTAATTTTTTACCATTCACTGTGGAAGTACTGTAAATAATGGGAATAACAAAGGAGAGTTGTGTAAATCAGTTCTCATTGAAAAGGGAAACAAAATGCATGTTTTCTGTACCCATGTTTGTTTACATCCTCCAAAAGTAAATTCCATGGTGTTTGAATAAATAATTATTTTCCCATTTATAGTATTCTCATGTGAGATATTGCATGGCAACCCAAAAAAAAAAGGCGTAAGCAGGTCATAATAGCTGCCCCTATATAATTTCACTTTATTTTTATCTTTATTCTACTAACTTACTGACACATAGCTTTCCATTTCAGAGAAGCTTGCATAGCTGATCAGTATTCTCAGTGTTTTTATCCATTTTTCATCTCTCTCTCTATTTTTTTTTTTCGTTTTTAAGATGGGTTGCAACATTGTTAGAATTTACTACAAGTCTTCTTTTTGTTTGTACATCTGTTAAGGAGCTCCACTTGTTAGACCTACCCAACTAGCAAAAGAAACTTTTCCTTTACTCAGACTGCATTACCTTGTCTTCCACAGTTCAGTCTTGCACACTTTGTGGTGAGATTTAATGTAGTGCCTGGGTAAGCATAGCTGGCTATTCCAGATGCCTCCAACCATCCACTTTTCACCACTCCCTGGGGACTAAATGCTCTAAAAGAACAGTGAGGGAAGTGTTTCAGAACCATCTGCCAATTTGATCCTGCACAGTTCAAGGCCTCATTGTTTCACACAGAAATAATTTTATTTTAAATCCAAGAGACAATGGAATCTTACACTCTTTGCTGACCTTACATTTTGCACTATTTTTATTAACATCCCATTGCTGGACTGAGCCTTCCCTCCCCTCAACTCATGGCTCTCCATCTCTAATCTTCAAAAAAATACAGACTCTGGCTTCAATAATTTATCCCAGATGAGAATCTGACCTTATTTACACAGATCATATAGAAGTTCAGTGAGACATGGCCCTATTTCCTCCCTTCTCCTCTGCTTACACAGACAGATGAAACTTCTGGCTCTAATGAAAGCAGTACAAGTTTTGCTGCTGACTGCAAAGTAGCTGTCATTTCCCTCCTACAATTTTAACAGCAGACAGGTAGTTATTTCTCATTACCTGATTTTGTCATCTCAACATGCTGAAACTAGTGGAGTGGTTTACTTGTAGAAGTTAAGAAAATTGTGCATTACCCCAGATCAAAACAGTAATTTATTCATACTAGCACTTAAGGAATTAAATTCTGTATTATTGCTAATTCTTTTGGATAGCCTCAGAATAATTTCTGCTACTGCTATTGAGTTTCCTATTGTCCTTTCACAGCAAACTTCATTTTAATTCTTGGTTGTGGGAAAAAAAAACATAAATAAAAATTATCAGGCTGAGTCTTCTACTGCAGCTTGAGTGACCTCAGCCATTCACTACTTTAAAGATATAATATGGAGTATATGGGGTAGACTTACACATGTAAGGTATAATGTGTAGTCCTTGTTTACAGACAAAAGAGTGGAAAAACAAAAAGGAAATTTACACTTCATAATTTTTTGCTTTCTAAATATTGTCATTTCTCCATTTGCAGACCAGTGACCCCAAATGAGAAATTTCATGAGGCTCATGAATTATCAGGAGATAATCATAGAATCATAGAATAGTTTGGGTTGGAAGGGACCTTAAAGATCATCGAGTTCCAACCCCCCTGCCATAGGCAGGGACACCTCCCACTAGACCAGGCTGCCCATTGCCCTGTCCAGCCTCGTCTTGAACACCTCCAGAGAGGGGGCATCCACAACCTCCCTTTAGTGATAATGACTTTAGTGAACAAAAATAAACATGACTGAATGTCTCCTGCACAAATTTCAGAACAGCTTTCTAATTTGTATTTTGCTGACTTTTCCTTTAGAACCACACAATTACATACCATGGTATTACCCCTTCTGGCTCATTTTGTTTATCTGCTATTTTTGTTTTTCAATATATTTTTAAGACAAAATATCATTGGAAATATTCACCTATGATTTAGAAATCAATCTTCCGGAAAGGCTGTAACAAAATTTCCCTTTGTGTTCATGGTAAAATTTCACCCTTCATCTTCAGAGAAAAGAAGTTTAAGATGAACACATGTATTAGATCCACCAAGACAATCTGATGTCCTCATTAGGAATCTGGTCTGGCTTTTCCATTCATTTGTACGTGTTATTCTTGTTCAAGAAAAGGCAAGAAATCACACCCCAAGTAATGTGAAACCTTTAAACAGAAAATATACCAATTATAGAATAAGAATCACAGTGTTAGGACAGATATTCAGAGGCCATCTAGTCCAACTCTCCTGCAGTAAGCAGGGATTTCTTGCACTAGATCAGGTTGCTCTGTACCTCAGAAAGTCTGGTCTTGAGTGTCTGCAGGAGCAAGGCCTCCACCATTTCTCTGAGCAACCTGTTCCACTGCCTCATCACTTTCATGGTGAAGAACTATGCTGCTAGTGGGGTTTTTTTATGCTTTTATTCTCCTTATACAAGGGGAACCAAACAGTTTAGTTCTGAGACTTTGGATCAGGGCAGAGTAGGGGATTCTTCTATTTATCTTTACAATATCAAACTACAAGAAAGAGATGTGGCTATTTCCATTTCACAGCATGTGCTGCATTTTCATCAATGTAGCATCAGCTCTGAGGACTTCAATCTTTGCCCTTGACTTCTCCCTATCCACCACTCAGATGTCTACCAGCAGGGTCCAAGCTCCATCATGGGAGCAAGTCCAGGACCATAAGGAGTAGCAAACTGCAGTGACCTCAGGTGTGGTACCACCTGCCTTCAGCCTCCTCCACCTGTGGCCAAGCAGCTTAGATGTAGCACAGACTACCTGGAGGCTCATGAATCTTCCTCCAAGATAAGATGAAAAGTTAACCTCCTGATGGTAAATGGGAAAACTACTTTTTCTCTACCAGCTTTGATAATGCCAGCACTGTCTGACATCTGTTTCATGTCTTGTCATTGATGATTCCTGCAAGGGCAGGATTTTGCCCTCAACTGTTCATAAGTAATTAATGCATTATTGAACAGAAATAAATAGATAGCAATTAAATAATGAGTATTAATGACTTATTTATTAACATATTAATAGTTGGCCTGAGAGTAATAAATGCAAATTAGTGTAAAGTGGTACCCAAAATTGTGTAGATAATAGGCCCTGAAGTAATTTTGTGTGTTCAAGATAATTACAAATATATTTTCCCTTCAAAAAAATATTGCCAGGTAATTTTTTATGGTTTGCTATAATATCATTTTAGAATTAGAAAATTAGCCCCAATCTCATTAAAATAATTTTGCAGTGCATCAGGCTTTATTTCAAGTGTAAGTTTCACATTTATCATCTTGCCTATAGAGCTTGCTTTTTTTTTCAGAAATCCTCTCCATGTACAAATCTTTGGAGCCTATGCTTGGTATATCAGTGGTGTAGACAGTACTTAATGCTTGTACAACTCTTCTTATCACTAGCAGCACTATGCAAAAAGTTCCACTGCAAGCAGAGATGGTACCTGGAGGGCTAAATCTGGTAAAAATCATTGAGGACAGGATTGTTTCCTTTTTACTTCTGCTGATAGCAATTCACCTGACAACTAGTTCAGAGACTTTAAACATGAGTAAAGTAATACACTGGACACCACACACCCAACAACTGATCCAACCACAACAGACCCCATTCAGAAAGTGATCCCTGGTCAAACAGGAAGTACTTTTTTAAAAGAAAACCCAAAACCATTCGGCTTGGGCAGAAGAAAACCCTATATGATACTTTGTCTCTGAACTGTCACCAAATTTTGTGAGACGGAACATTCTGTCAGGAGAACAAGTCATTATCACTTTTGTCATATCTACCATTAAATACAAAAAATAAGTTTTGGCTAAAATCCAGAGTCCTGATGTTACCAATGACAAGAGGATACATTCCTATCTGCCACTGGTGTCCTGATAATCCTGATTATGGAAGTTGAAATAAAGCTGATATATGTCCACTGCCAGCTAAAGATCATGAGATATCCGGTTTTGTGTACATATTTGTAACAGGTTGGGGAATAAGGATCCAGACTTACTCCTAGCACAGGAGGCATAGAACAGTGTTTCCGCAATGTTTGTTTCTAAGGATGTTTCTGTCAGTGGCATTTTCACTTCTTTGCACATTTCATCATTAAAGGCATTGTAAATTATTTCTTCCAAAATAGTCTGTGTGGCACTCAGCTTTGGTGGCTCTCTCCCTCCAGTGCTTTCCAAACCTCTACACAAATGTGATTGTGGGCTTGTAATCTGTGTACCTGAAAATATAATTCGTTTTGTTGCTAATGAAGGTCCTACGGCACAAATTTATTAAAGGTATACTTTTTCCATGGGATAATAATTGGGTCAATAATATTAAACTCATAGGCTCATTATTTAATTGCAAGGGCAGATTATGAATACAGCTTCTAAAATGTATTTTAATGAAGAACACTACATCCTGACCTAATCATATCAACCTTATGCTATCTAATTAAGGATGCAAAAAATCATTAGAGTTGCAAAATATTAGTTCCAGCTCCATCAGGCTGCTAGCTGCCCCTTCATGAATATATATATTTTTTTACTCTATGATAAATAGTTAATGAGGTAAAAATGACAAAATTTGCATGTAGGGAAATTAGTTTAATAGAATGATGTCTTCCCAGTCTACAGAAAGTGACCTTTTTGCTACCAAAAGAATGACTAAAAATACTTGGAAGCGATGGCATGGATGTCATTCCACAAATGACAAATCGCTTCTCTCAACAATATAAAAATTATAAAACGCAATAACCTTAAATTCTCATCACACTGTAAATGTGTCCTCCGCTGCTGCATTTATCAATTTAATAAAAGGAAATTAAGCATATTATAAAATACTCATTTATGGGGCAATTTTTAATCCAGGGAATAAAAATGAGAAGCACATGGTTAATAGCAAGAAAATATTGCAAAAACGTAGACCTATTTTTTCCAGAAGGTTTGACTGACTATTTACTTGAATGACCTCCATTTAAAATGTATTTTTTATATGGAATGATGTAAGATATGGCAGCCTCATGCCTCCCTTTATAAAAATTGCTCACAGTTAATTCGGTATCTTATTTAAAAATTAACACATTAATAATGCACGCAATAAGGCCTAGTGATGTGTATTCCATACTGATTACTTTGTATGATTAGAGATACAAAAAGAAAGGGATAAGATGAATACCTTATGCAAATTCATGGCAGAAAAAAAGAGTCTTTCAGTATCTACAATGCCTAGGAGCATTAAAGACCTGAAAGCATCATTCCTAGTCTTGCAGGGAGATGCTCCATACTGGAGAGTCTATTTCTGGAATGAAGGAGGTTTCTAATACAAACCTAGATTTTCCAAAGATCTAATGAAATTTTGTTTTGATAGCTCTCCTCTTCATCAAAATAAACAAGAAATACATAAACAAGAAGGGGAACATTTCAAGCCTATGAAAAACACTGGTTGTATTTTCTCAGTATTTATGTTTCATAGAGATAATCTGGGAGTTTTTGCACAGTTAGTCTCCCCTCACAAATTTTCTTCATTGCGAGGCAGAACCTACAAGCAGTGAAATAATTGACAGAGATCTAACTGATTCCATGGATGCAAATTTCTGTACAATTTCTACATTACTCCTGTCTCCTTATAGTGTATAGTCTGCACAAGTATGCTCCATAGATAACAGGAATGCTGTTACAGCCTGGCATTTGGTTAGGGCTGATGAAAAGCAAAAGACATGCAGATGTAGATGCAATAGGAATTAAAAACTTGGGGACTTAAAGTCAAAAGTGTGCATCACTCTGCTATGTGGAATGAATTCTGCATTGCACTCTGGGCAGCACAGGGGAGTCCTCATTCTGCATCCTCAGTCCTGCTGGATCTGGCTGAGTCTCAGTCCATTTTAAGGGACCTCAGAGTAAGATCAAGTACTCACATTTCAACGTGGAATTTCATGCATGCCAAGCTGCATACTGGGAGTAAAACTATGAACTTGCATATGTCTGTAGCTATGGGTCACAGTTCTCAATGTTCTGACCTCTTAATGTCATATAGCAGCATATCAATATGCTGCTCTACTTTGCTCCATTGAGATCTCACTGTATCTAACTCTGGAGCCCTCAGCACAGGAAAAGACATGAACCTGTTAAGGCAGGTCCAGAGGAGGGCCACAAAAATTATCAGAGGGATAGACCACCTTCCCTATGAAGGCAGGCTGAGAGAGTTGGGACTCTTTCATCCTGAAGAGAAGGTTGCTCTGGAGAGATCTTACTGAGGTCTTTCAGTGTTTAAAAGGGAACTACAGAAAGATAGCAGAACCTGTTGTGATTGAACAAGGGGTAATGGTTTTGAACTAAAAGAGGGTGGATTTAGACTACATAGAAGGCAGACATTTTTTACAGCAGGATTGGTGAAACACTACAACAGGTTGCCCATAGAGGTAGTAAATGCCCCATCCCAGGAAACATTCAAGGCCATGTTGGACAGGGCTCTGAACAACTTTATCTACTTGAAAATGTCCCTGCTGATTGGCAGAAGGGGTTGACTTAGATGACCTTTAAAGATCCACTCCAATACAACCTATTTTATAATTCTACAATGATTCAGAGTTCTTCCATTCAGAACTGGCCGTTTCTATAGAGAGAAGTAATTTGAAATATATTCAGCACCTGAAACAGAAAAGTGGTTATTTACAGTTGCCTTACCCATCCTTTTTTCCTATATGGCAGTAGTAGTCCTGCCAGGTCCCATATATGCTGCTTGTTTGACCTTAATTAACATGTAACAGAAAAAATATAAACCAGCCATACATGGCTATGATTTGAATTCTTGTAGAGAGTTTTAAAGTGGGAAAAAAAAAAAAGGGGTGATTTTATGTACAGGGAGGTAAAGAAAGTCAGTGTTATCTGTGTAAAAATTGGGAATATCTAAGGCAGGTGGCTGTGGTAGCCCGTTCATACCTTTCTCTTCCCCTTTGTTTAAATGCAGTTTGGTGCTCTGTGACGTCCCACAAAAATTAAGCTTTCTAAGTATCTGCTTTTTCTTTCAATTGGCATATCAACCTTTTTTATTTTTCCTTTCAGGGTCCAAGCTGTCATCACAAATAAAAAGTGAAAAATAATTAGAGCTGTGCCAGATGTTTACATCAGTGACAACAGGCTATGTATTTATATAAACTGCTGATCTTTCAGAGATATCTATAGGGACTTTAATAACCTGGAGAAACTAACCTGAAATCACTTGTTCCAGCAGGCTAGAAAAGAAAACTCATATGACCTAAAGAGGGCTAGTTTCTTACCTGTCTGGAATCTGTTCATTTTTACATTGAAGCAGGAAATTTATTAAGCAAAGAAGTGTGTATAGAGGCAGTCATAGATACATAAATCAAATTGGTGAGCACATTAACAATTATGTTTTATGAAATAGGCCCGTGGAATTAATAATGCTAAGGCAAAGCTAGAAAGTGGGGAAGAAAATGTCTCTCACAGAAAGAAGACAATGACCCTCAGACCATGTTACTTCTGTTATTTTCAATTCTCTGAGAACAGTTATGACCAGAAGCCTCATTTTTAGCATCCCCAACTCTAAATGCTTTGGAAATACTTATCTCCTGAACAACACAGCTTAAAGGGACTAAAGGCTAGTAGCTTAATGAAAAAGAAAATGGAATTCTTTTGATAGTAAAAGTACAGCTGATCAACTTCAGATCTCTCCTTCCTCACCCTGCCCATTTCCAATACAGTGCACTCCTCTGGCCAATCCTGGAAGAAAAGGGCCAGGAAGGAGAGCGTGACTATCACATTTGACTCACCAAACTCATTCCCCTTCCTTAGGGCATCACCATCCATGCCTTGCAGGGACTAAATTCAACTTGTCTTTTGAGCAACCTAGTTTCCTGATCTGGCTGAGAAATTATCTGGGATGGTAAAAACATTCAACAAGAGTTTCCATGATCCAGTCAATTTTTGATATCAGTGATGCTCCTAAGCCTTTGGATGCTAAGCAGATTGTAATCCCTCAAGATATTCAGGCAATGCAAATACAACCTTCTCACAGATTTCTTCTGAACATGCTTCTTACATACTCCATTCAAAGAATCACCCTAATTTTTGTGTGTACCTAGGTCCTTTTACACAATTCCCATTCTTCACCACTCACCATTCGTCTTTCACCATTGATTCCCCTCCACTGCTCAGCCTTCTTGATAATGTAGCTCAGTTCCTGACTGGAAATCTCCAAGTCCAGTGGAACGAAGAACGTGTCTTCCTCACCATGAATGCGTTGAAATACATCCAACAGCCAGCCTTCACTATGGAGCCTGAGGGTAGAAATGACATATTTGTCCTTCTTTAAAAGGATTCATAATGGAAAAAAAGAAAAAGGAGTTTTACCCTTTTGTAGACTTCTAAAGCATAGGGTTCCCTTCATGACTATATTCTCTATCCATGAGTGAAAACCTTCTTTTCCATAAGTTATCCCACACACAACTCACCACAACCCTCTGGAGACTAAAATGCCCGATTCAAATCACAGAAACTTAACCAGCAATTTCTTTTAATTATTTCGAGATAATGACTTACAAAAAAGATCTTGATCTTGCTTTGCTTCATAAGTGTCAGATGTCTACCCTTAGCACTGGCCTTGGTAACTATTTCCAGTACTTATGTGGAGTAGGTCAGTTAGGCATGAATGGAAGTTCTGCTGTGCCAGGGTTCAATAATAGGCAAACCACTTTGCTTAGGAAGGAACCACTCACCATTCTTTTTGACTCCAAGCCTGACATCTAAGCAATCTAAACTTCTCTTGATTTTCGAAAATATCACTTTGTTTGTTGGCTTTGTTTTTCCTATGACATTTCTGTGCTGTGGTAGGGAATTGAATAATCACTCCGCAGTAAAATTCTCCACCACAAGAAAAGCTTGCTGTGTGGTATTTCTTAATGTAGGTGAAACCAACAAATATTGTGAGGCTTTTGAAAAGACCAATGTCACATTTTTAGCCTTAAATGAACTTTAAAACTTCAAAACATTGCTGTCTAATTCAAATGGAATCTCTTCAAGTTAATCTGTTTCTCACTCCACTTTTTTTCCTAAACAAGGGGTTCTGAAATAAAGATCAGAAAATCTGGAATCTCAGTCTTGGATATTGAACTGAAGTCTTTCCTTTCGTACCTTCTTCCAAGCTAACACCTTATTACAATTTGGCTCTTTCTTGGTGGCAACCACAGCTTTTCCATACTTCCCAGAGACCATCTGGGTAGTCATGAGAAGTGAAGGGAATACTCTGTGGCACCACAAACATCAAAAAGCCAACAATTTTGTGAGGCAGAAGTGGGTCTTCATTTCTTGGCAGGTGGAAATGAGAGCCCACTCACAACTCCTTTGACCTACTGAACTTGTGCTTCTTATGTACAGAGGCACTAGATGCAGTTCTTGTGGAAGTTCTTATTCTTGGGTCTTGTATTGTGCCAACCAATGTGTGAGTGAGTGGAGAGCAGTTCAACCAAATCAGAATGAAGTTTACATTTAAACTAGCTTTAGATCTCACCCTACACTGCACACATTAATTGTAGAAAAGCACATTTGATAAGTTGCTTAGTACAGTTTAGCCCATAAATGAGGCTGAGTGTGGAAGAGTAACAAGGAGATGCATAAGCACGTGGTTTTTCAGTTTAATCTCATGAGAAGCTCTAGCTCTCTCTTCAAAGGAGAATATGTACCTTAGGGTCAAGCTCTGTTTCCAAGAGTTGTTGTGATGGAGAAGCTGTTCTGATACTGAAATCTGGCAACCTGACTCAACATCAGATTAGGAATTAAAATCTCTTGCTTTGCCATGAAGACATTCTCTGTACATTTTTCCCCCCTCCTCTCTTCTTTTTTGAAACACTCCTTTTTGAAGCTGCAGCCCTAGATCTGCTGTAGTTTCCAATATGTCATTTTTGGATTCTCTTACCAAAAGCAGAAAGCAGCTTGAAGATAACTTAGTCAAGATGTAGCCAATCCTGGGAATATAAACAAACCAACTACCAAGAAATAACAGAACAAGTTTAAAGTACTACAGAAGAAAAGATTGTTGAAAAATAACTAACACCCGACATTGAGTAATTTTCCAAATTCTGCAGTGTCTTCAGAAAAACTTGGTCTCTTAATCCCTGGATCTAGAAGATGCTCTTTCAACACAAAAGATACATTTCTGCAAAGATTGACTCATAACTTAGAAATGTCTTGTGCTTAGCTGAAAAACTAGCAAACAAGCTGGTAGGATTTCTGGCCTTCCAATCCTATTGAAACAATAGTATTCTATTGTGTTCATCTTTGAAATTCTAGGTCAGCAATTTAAATGACTCGCCACTTATCTTGCTAAACAAGAAAAAGACCTTGCCATTTATTGAAGCTCACTTAACGTAACGTTCTTATTTCAAATGAAGTAAAATTTAATGCTGTTAAATTACTGTCTATTTGCTGCCATAAACATTTTCTGTATGAAGATTTTAAGCACATGGTTATAAACAATATAATTAACTTTGAATTAATTAAGATCCATGAAGTTTGTCTTTCAGTTTTGTTCCTTTCACCCAAAAGTACTCAGCCTGCTCCTGTTACCTGCTTTAATTTCTTTTCTTTTTTACAAAAACTAATGAAACAGTTCTTGTGTCTTAACATGGCTTCTTACAAACACAAGGGTAATAAATTCTACTGCTAATGCAATAAAGAACAAAACAGAACTCAGATGCCATTGTCTAGAGATATGAGACCCAGTATAATACCTTACAAATTAGTTTATTTGTCAGAAAAAAACCCAGAAAACACTGACATTTTTGCTATCCAGAGTCAGATCAAAAAAGAGACTTCTCAAAAATTTGCACAAACCAAAAATTGAAGGGCAGAGTGGTTTAAAGCAATTTATTAGATATTCACTTGAGGCTTTCTCATCCTTATTTGGGAAACAACTGTAAAAATACAAAAGGAATGTTGCTGTTAATGTTGAAAAATGTAGATTTTTGAGGCTTTTTCCAAAAAAGTCTTTCAATACCAGGAAATTTAGACTCTTCCCAGCAGATGCTTTTAGTTGAGATGTGTCTGCATTTTCTCACAGTGCAGAAAACATTTCACCAAGCAGTTTCCAACTGTTCCTAATGTCTAGTGGAATTAAGATGAAGGAATTGCAAGCAGTGCCACTTCATTTTTCCAAAAAGTAATTAGAATATCTCTCCATGCTAGATGTACTATAGACTCCCAGGACATCCAAGGGGAGCCAGATTTATTGAAGTCTGTTAGTTTACAAAGACACAAATAGAAGCCTACTCCTGCCTACTCCCTGCCCACGATTTTTTAAAATTGCTTGTTCTTCGTCAGTGCTACCAGAAAGCTTTCTAGTTGTGGCAGGAACAAACACTTCCCTTTCTTGCTTTGGTGGTCTGCTGAATACTTCTCTTAAATGGCAAGTTACTGAGTAAATCTAACCAATGCCACCAAATCAACCATCCAAGAGCTAAAGTCTTCCCTATGGACTGCTTTAGGGCACAGAAGACATCCCTAAATATTTACATTGGTTTACATTACAAGAGAAGTATGTGTTGGGTGCCTGTGGGTGCCTGAGTCAAGCAACACAACATCTCAATAACTTTAAGATACAGCACTTGGAAAATACACAAGGGAATACTACTGCCTTGATCATAATATTATTTTCTTTTGAAAAGAAACGTTGTTATAGAAATAGCTAGGAAATCTTGTTATGAATTGCAAGGGTTCTTTCCCTAAAACCATTTTTAAAAATTGTAATGCTATCATTATTGGACTGATAGTGTGCTACTCAAAAGTCCTAGCCAGGTCCTAGGTGCTAGGCTGAGGACATAGAAGGAAAAGAAAGTTGATCCAACTTCAAAAAGTCATAGCATAACTTTCTCTCTGCACAGACTTCAGCATTCAAAATGTTTGTTTTTGTTATAAAGCAATGAACTTCAAAGACCTTATGCATTATAACAGATTTTGTTATCTTTCCTTTGCTTTTGTATGTTACTATGAATCATTTTTAAAATGTGTCATACTAAACCAACTTTTTTCCCCTAGTAACATTCTCCCTCCACCCCTTTATTGGAAAACATTATGGGAAAATTGATCCAGAAGGAAAGGAACCTTTGATGATCTTGCACCTGTTCCCCAGACAATGAAGATGTTGGTAATATTCTCATAAAAACCTGCCTTACAAATGTTTTAATTTAAATTAATTTTCCTGAGTAATAAACGACAGGAGCTAAAACTTATGAAGCTATTCAAAACTATTAAGTCAATGATTAAGAAGGCATTAACTTCTCAAAAACTAATTAACTAGACTACCAGTACATTGGAGTTGTGTACAGCTTCCAGGAATGCAGGAGCTTTGAAATACTTTGCAGAAATTTAGATTGCCATTTATCTTTTCCTGTCTACTGCAGTGCAGCATGCAAAAAAAGAAATAGAGGAATGATTCTGTCAGATGGAGGGCATGTGCTGAACTTTCCTGTTCTCATACCTGACCTATATCTTGCCTTTGCATACCACTTTTTATTGGTTCTTGTCACCACTCAATGTTCATCACTTGATAAGCCAAGGGTCAGCACAGCATTCATACTGGATTATGAATTAATCACTCAGAAAAAAGTAAATACATATTTTCATCCAATATGTTAGACAACCTACTCTGTTCATTTTCAGTATCCCAAACCTGCCCTTTTTGTGGTTAGTGGTGCCTCACAGAAAGGTGTCAAGAAAGGTAGCTGGACAAATTTCATGATAAGCTGAACATTGACAATGGTCTAGTCATGGAAAAATTATTTGGATTAAACTATATCATGCTGCTGGTTACAGCCTCAGTCCCCTCAAATCAAAAATCTTGTGTCATCAAGGTTTAAGATTTTGGGGACCACTGTGCATTCAGAGAGATTTTTCACTTTATGGAGCTTTCTGAAATTTTCCTCTTTCTCACAAAAAATTGTGCTTGGAAAACTAAAGACAATAACTTGCAAAGTACCTAAATAAAAGGTACACACACTTTAGAGCATAAACCCCTGACACAGGCACCACAGTAACAGAGCCTCTTACAAAAATCATGGTATCAGTTGTATTTCTGTTGGGGAAATAAGTGGCTACTTCACTGACTTTTTGTAGCCACCAGATACTAGTGCTTTAAAAGTTAAGTAGGACCTAGTCCCCCCTTGACTGTCTGCAATTCCAGGATATCTGGATATGTGAAACTGGTATATCTTTTCTGATGCCACCTTATTTTATCTTACAAAAGAAGGAGCCTAAGCTCCTGGGTGAATAATGAGATAAGGAGACATACCTTAAAATGTACAGGTACAGCACTGTTGATGAGAGGATGAACAGAATTGTATAAAGCATCACAGTGATTAAGGCACCAGGAATGCCTGACTCCTCTGCTTTTTTAAAGACCCAGTAGAGCTTTGCAGCATCAGCAATGGGTTTCTCTACACTGTTCCCAAGTCGCTGTCATGGGGAAAGAAATCAATATAAGAAAATGCCAAATCTGATTAGACTATTTATCTATAGAAACAGAAGACACTGAGTTTCTTCATAAGAAGGATTTAACTGTAATTTGTGGGGCAGACAGCTTGAAACAGGAGTCTGCTATACAGGATTTGAAATTGACCATGAGATGTGAAATAAATTTATTTTCTGGCTTATTTTTAGCACAATTAAAATCTACCTTATATACCTCATTTATTGAACAAAACAGTCAAAATACCAAACATCAGCTTCAGCAGCATATTTCAGGATAAGTGGAAGGGAAAGGAAAGAAGGCTGAGATTTGCCTTATTTCAATAGCAGAGAAGCACAATATGGAATGAGAGGGTTTTTTTCTGTTTTTAGTAGTGTATAGTGAGCAAAAAACATTTGTGCCAGTGCATAATTCCAAACCATCCAGTCTCAAAATGGTATGTCCTTGCCACAAGAAAAATCTTGGTTCCTACCAGACTCAGCAAGCTACATTATTTTGAACATGTGCACTTTGGAGGGTATATATACACCAGTACCAGTTTCAGATCAAGTCAGTGTTTGGTATCACCACTGGAAAGCAAAAGTAACCACTGAAATGCTAAATGGAAGAAGCATCAGGGCATAAGCATGCATTGCTAGTTGGCACCTAGGATCGTTTTTCCACTAGCCTTACAAGCAACAGCATCAGCCAAAGAAGGCAGTAGATTCAGAAAGCTTCATTGAGACCCAATGAGGTGAGAAGAAAGAAGAAAGCAGCTACAAGTAGATCAACAGGGGAGACCAGCAGGGTTTTCTCCAGTTTTGCCCAAAGGGGTTGACCTTTTTTCAGTGAAAAAGAGATGAGTTCACCTTTATGAATCTGTATTTTAATTTATGTACATGCATTATCAAATCTCCCTTCAATGATTTAAGTCAGAAAACTGGATATTCCCTCCACTCCCTAACTCCTAGTGTCCAGTCAGTCCAGTTTGGGAAGCTGCAAAGAGCAGCCTGTAACCAACAAGCATTAGCATTACTTTCTGGTATGTTTGTTCTTTAATTTCTTTCTTTCTTGAAAAGGAATAGATACAAAAAGAGACAAATATCTCAGAGATCTGTCTGTACCATACTCCCACTGTTGTGGTGGAATTAAAGATACCTCTTAACTGTACAAAGTAGCAAACCTAAACTGTATCCTTAGTAGCTTCCCCTAAGATATGTGACTCTTATTTGTCCTACTTAGCAACACAGTTTATCTTCAATTTATCTTCAATTTCTCTGTAAATGAATAAACATATATAACAATTTTAATTATATTGAAGGTGGAACAAATCTTTAGCATAATAAATATATTCATAGTCACTGAATAAAAACAGTAATTTAATTTGGAATAATCTGGTTTCTGTAGTTTGGCAAAGATTCACAAAGAATCGCACAGCACTCCATGTTTCATTATACTTCCAGTAAAACATGGAAAAAGACTTTCCAAAAATCTATTATTTTCCTTTTTTTTTCCCCAAATCTTGTTCTTAAGAACTAGGTACTGTATTGACATATTATTGCCCTCTGCTGGATCAATTTAGAAGAATTCAGCTAAATATCATGAGTCTTCTACTGCTCAGAGATAAAATAAATTCCTTTCTTCACCTTTTTCTTTTTAAAGTGCCACAATGGCAGTCATATCTATATTAAACCATGTGAACGCCAAAAATTCCAGCATCTATCATTCAGAGAGAGTCTGTAACCTCTAGGCTTCAAGAAACCTGCATCTTCCTGAGCAACTTGCCTGGACTCATACTTAGAAGAGTCAAAACTTTCTCTCTGTTTTTTTTTCTACCTTTGCAGAGACATGCATAATAAAGTAAAGACAGTTACAGCTCTGATGATGGGCCACGCAAGGATTGAGATTCTTGAGGATATTTATGTGCTCTCTCCACCTTTTGCAACACTGCCCTGTAATATCCTACTACAAACTGATAATAAATCAAGCCTAGAATCACACACTTGACAGACTATCTTGAACTGTGAGTTGATACCCTTCAAACATGAAACTGGCTCTTATGTCTTCCTTTAATAATAATTTTGAAACAATCAGCTAGTAAACAGAGAAAACTTTGTCTCTGGGGCTATCTGTTGCCTTTCATAAGTATTAAGGCCATTTAGGATACCAAACCACATTCTATCACTAAAATAACTTGCATTACCACAGCACTACATTTTTAAAATGCCTGATCTAAAACAGATTGGCAAGTAAATCTAAATTAGCTGCTGTCAAGAGAAAACAATTACAAATGCAATAACAAAAAGACATGTAAAGAGATACAGTTTCATTTTGGAAAATATATTGTGTAATAATTGAACAAATTAGTTTTTACCTAAGATAAACTTGGTGGGTAAAAATTGCAAAATTTTCAGCATGAAGTACAGAGAGGTGTGTTTTTCTAACACTGTAATAGAAAATTTTGTTTCTTTATTCATATCTCACTTTTCTCTCTGACCAAGCAAAAAAGCCCTATTTGAAAATCCAGCTAGAACTGAGCACAGCTCCACAGCAGTCAGCAGCAATAGTTTTCTCAATACAAGTGTGGGAAAGACTAGGTAGATCTTAGCCTTTCTTCCAGATTTTGTGAATAGGGGTGAGGAGAAACCATTTAAATATTTAAGTATTTCTAACCTGGATCTTGGGGAAATACCCCATTTTCTCCTAGGAGAATTAAAGATCATCAACAGAATAATTACAATTACAATTAAATTCAGTGTGCAGTTTACACCACCAAATTTTAAAAGAAAAAGAACAACAAAAACCAACAGCAGGCAGTCCAAGCAAAAACTAGTGTGTTGCCACATGCTCAAAATATTGTTATTATCTTCCAAGTGAGCTGAATTAAATTTCTTGAAGAGCTAAGTTTTAATTTTCAAAATTACTGCAATGGAGAAAAGCATGTGAAAGGTGTAAAATCACATTTTTACCATGAGTTCTTAAAAGCAGAGCACAGTTTATTGAATGAGGAACCAAGAGACCTGAGAAAAGTCAATCCACAAAGACTTTCTTGAGCCAGGAGAAGCAAGAGAAAAAAAGATGTCTCTGAAAGGCAGAGAAGGGCAAAAGGACAGCAATATTGTGCCCCCCAGAAAAGCTGGCTGGGTCCTGTACCCATCGCAAGGAGCAAGTGTCATCAACAGTGTCAGAAGCAAATCTGAAACATGTGATCTGCAAGACTGGGCATTTCCTCAGATGTGGGCATTACGCCAGCCACCAGAATACAGATGGGCTACTCAACATGTATGTAGGCACAGAGAGAGTTGGGAGCTTTTTACATGTGGTGAAGCCGTTCCCTTAAAAATGTCTGTCTTTCACCCTCATAGATCTTTCTAGGTGTGCCAGCAAGTTGCATCAACTACGCTGCATATCAAAGAAGTGTACAATAACCTTGCCTTTTGGTTTTGCTGGTTCTTTCAGTTTGTCTGTTTCAGCACTTATAAAAATCTGAAGTGCTAATAATCAGGCCTGCTTATTAACCCATCCCCATTAACATCTAAAATTGCTGTAATCCGTTTCAAAGCAGATGCAATCATTCCAGTGGTGGATTTACTTTCTTATCTCCATATATGGCTTGTACAGTGCTCTTCATTTTAGGCAGGAACACTGACTCCATTAGATGGGAATTTTGTTAATAAAAAGGTTATGTATGACATTATTATTTAATTTCTTTTTAACTTTCATGTTCCACTGCCAGAGGTGGAATTTCTTATCTTTCAGTGATTCACTGAATAAAACAAACTTCTACGTCAAGGTCTCATGTCCATGTTATTTTAAGTGACTTACCCCCAGGACTGAATCCACTATGAACACTGCCAAGGGGTCTAACACTGTCCAGAGTCCCAGAGCTATGATAAACTTTGACAAGAAAGAAGGGAATGAGTCAAACAGCTGTTGACAGCCCCATCTGATCAGGACCATAAGAAGCAGTCCTGCATTCAAGGTTAGTGGTCCCACCACGACCATGACCAACTCTTCACTCGTCTGCAGCAAGGAGTTCTGGTAGCACAGTTCAACAGTGTGTGGGAAAAGCTGGAATCTGTAAATAAGCAAAAGGAGAGAGGTCATTTGTGCTCCTGGGCAAACCATTTTCAAAACCCATAGAATAATGTATACTGTTTGTTGCATTGTAAAGTTGGAAATTTATCTTGATCACAATCCTCTGGCCAAAAATTATGAAGATATTAAAAAAACCTGATTGTTTTCTCTCCTTTCTGGCTCTGTGTCCCTTGATCCTCTCTGACTCTGTTCAGTGTATGCACACTTGGGCCCTTAGGACTGTTCTACAGGGCTGTAGGAAGGTGCTAGCTCCCAGAAGCTCCAAAGTGATCTCATGCCCCAGCACCTCACCCTTCTCTGTGTACTACCATACCTCTGAACAACGCACAAAAAAGAAAATGTGGCAAAGAAAACATAGCATTTGATATCCCTAAAGTGATTGAAAATTCCCTTCTTGCCACTGTGGGATGGTGGGATTTGAAAAGTTTGCACAATGAGAAAATCTGCTAGCACTGTAAGAGACAGGAAATACAAGGTACTGTGAGCAACATACTGAAGATGAAATTGAAGTCAGGATTTTCAGGTAGAATCCAACTGGCTTAAGTTTTGCTCATGTGTAAAGGTGAAGCAATTTGATTCTCACTCTAGCTCTGACTTTTGTGTCCAACCACTATGTTTGGTGAGACTAGAGAGACCTCATCTCAGTCCCTTCTGTGGGTGCACAGCTACAGCTTTGGACGCTGATCTGGGGCATCTTGGCTGGAGAACATTATCCTTTATGTAGCTGATTGCCTGGGACAGCTGCAATTAGTGGCTTTGAACATGACCACTTCTCTCACACACCTTGCTTCCTTCTGTTGTGTCTCTTTTGCTTTCACAGAATCTTGACGCTTGGCCTCCCAAAAGTTTTAATGCCAGCTGGCTGAGCCCATCTGGTCTGCGCAAGGCCAAAAGCAAGAGATGGCTGGCTTTACTTTAAGATCTAGAAGACTTTCACAATACCCACTGATTGCCAGAGTCTACTAAGGTCCCCTGTTACATTTTTAGCCATTAATCCCAGTAGCACAGCAACACACTGGCCACAGAGCTGCATGTTACTGGTTCCTAGTTGCTGATGCAGATTTTCATGATGCCTTAAAGCAAGGAAAAGACAAAAATAGTATCTGCTGGAGAACCCCTCCATAAGCATGACTGATCTTTTTTGCTCTGTAGATCCATTCTCTACCCCAAAACAACATATGGAGAAACAGGTATATATCACCTCGTGGATTTGTTCTTCATCTTTTTCCATTTGTTCTTCATATCAAGGAATAACAATTAATGATTTTCCTGGAACTCTCTTAGAGAGGTCTGATTCCTGAGCTAAAGTTAATGTATCATATAGTTAAAATATGTCAACTGATTGTAGTTCTACTGTAAAACTGATACATCAAAGCTAAATTCTTCAAAGTATTTTACACATAGATCATTTTGGTAACATCAAATGTGATTTAAATGCTTCTTCAATTTCATGTGCTTTGTAGGCACTTTGAAATACTTGATCCAAAATGATAAATTATTCTTGTGGAAGATATGCAACAATCTCAAAGGGGAGAGAGGATACAAGTTGCACAAATGGACACATCCTGTTCTGAGCTGAAAATTCACATTATTAATATTTTCACATTTTTGTTAGTGTCACATATACAAATCAGATCACCTGGCATCTGGAGGCAGTCCTTGCCTGCAGAGGTTCCCATCAGGACTTGAATGCCCTGTTATAGTCTGTTTCCTTCATAGTGCAGAAGAATTAGAATCATAGAATAGTTTGGGTTGGAAGGGACCTTAAAGATCATCGAGTTCCAACCCCCCTGCCACAGGCAGGGACACCTCCCACTAGATCAGGCTGCCCAGTGCCTTGTCCAGCCTGGTCCTGAACACCTCCAGAGAGGGGGCATCCACAACCTCTCTGGGCAACCTGTTCCAGTGCTTCACCACCCTCACTGTAAAGAATTTCTTTCTTATGTCAAGTCTAAATCTACCCCCTTCCAATTTACATCCATTGTTTCTAGTCCTCCCATCCGATATCCTATTAAAAAGTCCTTCCCCTGCCTTTCTGTAGGACCCTCTCAGGTACTGATTAGTTACTATAAGGTCCCCTCTGAGCCTTCTCCAGGCTGAACAACCCCAACTCCTTCAGCCTGTCTTCATAGGGCAGTTGCTCCAGCCCTTTGATCATCTTCGTGGACTCCTCTGGACCCACTCCAATAGCTCGAATTGCCTCGAATCAAGCTACCCATGTATTTAAACAGTAAGAAGGCAGCGTGACTTACTTCATAACAGGAACTGAGATGGTCTGAAGGAAGAGCCATTGGCTCAGATAATGCAGGTAAAGTCTCACAAACCAAAGCAAGAGAACCAGCAGCATGAGCAGCCAGAAGTCCCTGGAGCGCCAGTGTGTGGCTCCCAGCTCTGAGAAGGCTGCGTAAACTATGAAATGGAAGCGTTCGATGACCCGTCTGGACAGCTTCACTTCAGCAGTTGAACGGCAGCTGGAAACATACAGAAATAAAACAGAGAGTCATCCAGAAAAAAAGTACAAGAAATAGCAGTCCCCAAAAACATTATAGAGTTATGTTGTGTAGATAAATGTGACACACGCTCTGATCAGAACTCTCAATGGCCTGATGCACCTGACAGGAAAAAAAGGAACCATATTTTCAATTGTGGTCTAGATGACAGGAGGCTTGATCCCAGAAGTCATGCTGTTATTTTTGTAGGGAAAAATACAAATCACATTCAAAACAATGCTTTAAGAAGTATTTCACTTTCATTTTGATTTCTGTTTTCTCACACAGTGCTCTCTGAGGAATATTTGTTTTCCTTCTGAGTAAATTGTTAAACATCTTGTCATATTTAAACAGAAAAAGTATTCATTACATTGAAAAGAAGCGAACAGACTTTAGAGATTTGCATAAGAGAATTTTACTCAAGTATTTCAGTGCACAATGTGGGCTAAAACTTCCCTTTAAACCAGTTTCAAGTGAAAGAGAAAACAGAAAGCAACTTGCACTGCACAGTATTTGCTATTGAGTGTGGTGTGATTTGCCCTTTAAGGTAATTACTGGACTGCTTCAAAGGAGAAAAGAAAAAGGAGACACAGGGATGCGGTCTTGGCATTATGTTTCCAACAAACTGGAGTCTCTCAGCTGTTTCAAAGCTGAAAAGACAGAAGCCTCTTTGACCTTTGGAAACTTCTAACTGCTATACTTATTTCCACTGATTTAAATGACTAAGCAGCTGAGATGCACAACTCTAGGACTAAACGACATCATGTTCAGACTGTAAAGATTAAGACTTTTGAAAGTTCAAAAAAGTAAAGATTTTTTTGTGGAACAAAACGTCCTGGCTTTATGAAGTATAGCATATGACTGGAGACAAAGTGACAGCACTACTTGCACGGTTTTCCTAGTCCTATAAAGCATTTTCCTGCCTACACATACAAACTTCTTTGCTAGTTGTGTACATTTCTTCCTCCAGCAGTCACAAAGAGAATTTCAAATAGCAATGGAGAAACTTTAAAGGATTCTGTATACAGTCTAGGTTTGAATGAGCAGGAGAAAAGAAAATTCGACTTGCAATTCATAGGTCTGGATTTTGAGACCAGCCTTGGCTGTTATTCCTGACCTTCAGTTTTGAGCAAGATGCTTGCATGTGAGTAGGCATGCTGTCAGACAGTTCCTTTACTCATTAGAAGGCTCAGGTTTAAATTACCTGGTTGGTTGAATAATAGGAGGAAAGATTGTCAGGGACACACCACAGAACATGCTTTTTGGGTCACTATGAAGGCCCCAAGCACAAATCCCCAAAACTTCTCATAGAAGTTAAGCTTACACAGGTGATACTTCAAGGGATTATGAGCAGATCTGTCAAGAGTTTTGAAGGACTTTTTGAAACACTGTTTTGCTTATATCCATATCAAAGTTCTACTTTGCAGACTTAAGGCTGCATCATACCTTCATCATATTGTCGTTATTTACCGATATTAATCTAAAGAAACATCACAAAACCTTTCATTAGCATTACAAAATCATAGTCTAGGCTTGTGTGAGAAAGAGACAAAGAAAAATGTAAAGTAAGGAATATAATTGACTGTGGTATTATGCTACAAAACCCATGGTATTTTGGATATTCTGTACTGTAGAACTAGATTGTATTACATTTCTTTTTATATGAAGAAATTTTTCTCATCTTTAGTCATTTCCATCAAAGCCTACTCTTAAGGTATTCTCTCCCTGAAGGGAGTTAATGGGGCAGAATTGTTCATATAGTCTATTTAGTCAGACCAAATAGTATGTTGTTCGTGCAAAAAAGAAGGTAGAAGACACAAAAAAAGGATAAAAGAATATCTTAGCTCATAATATTCATCTCATCCTTCATCAAACAAGCAGAATTACACACATGTCGCACCCAGCCTCACCCATGTCAGAAATCCACATCCTGTAGGGATCACTTCCAATCCTCACCTCTTTGCTGAGTGCATGAGTAACTGTGTATTTGCCACAAAAATCTGTGTTAAGATAATTTCCTCATTACATTTACTACCAGAGCCATTTACCACTAGATTGTTTGTGCTCAGTTTCCTAAATAAAGCTACCTCTAAGCAAGCAACACTGGAGTGAAATGTTCAATATACCACACGTAAAATGTTCCAAGGCACAAGTTCTTCCTCTAATTCAATGCCTCTATTGAGAAGGAAGAAGCTGAAAATATTGAGTCCTCTTTCATTCATGGATGCCCTGGAACACCAGAAACACAGAGAAATGCTAGTGACCAAACACTGGATTGTAAAGGTGAAGTAACTTCTTAATCAGAGGTGGAATTCTGGTGATGCAATCAACACTTCCACTGGAGTTTCATAAATGCCCTTACTCCAGTCCTGTCACTCACTGTGTGGGCGCTGCTCCATGAGCACACAGTACAAAGTGGGACTATCAAATCTCCCTGGGATCTAGGCAGCAATGAAAATATTCAACCTTCATCATTCCACTGCTCTCCAGTCAAATCCACTTCCAAGAGGTCAAAACAGAGCTAATGCCTCCACTTGTGAGTGACCAAGGAAGTCACACCTTTTTAGCAGAGAGCAGAATTGAGGTCTGTTTGTTGTTATCCCTGCTGAGATACTAGCTCTCAGCCACATGAATACACCCACTCAACAACCTTCCAAAGTAAAGTACAGAAATTTTGGCCACATTTGCTGTTATTATAATCTAGACATTTGCCACTAGCAACAACCCCGCTTAAAACATCAAGGCAATACCTGTTATCTCTTTGGGTTTTTTCCTGAAAAAAGCAATAGAAGCCCAGAAACTCCACAAAGGCTAAGCTTGCTGGAAGTCAAAGAAATCAAGAAAAATATTAAAGAAACCCAAAATACATTCTTTTTTATTTATTTTTATTTTGAAGCATTTCTGCTTCAAAAGACTTCAGGATTTTCACCACACACCTTGACCATCGTTTCCAGCTTTTAAATGTAAATTAAAGTCTTCCTTACTCTCTTGCTTGTCAGGCAGTTCAGACCACCTTCTATGCTGCCCTGTACTTCCTTGTGACTGTGTAGTACGTTGACATCAATGTCATCAGGCAGTGGTAAAAACTGATGGAAAATACTTGGTGAAGATCCCAGTCTGCAACTGGAATATCTTGATTTATTTGAAAACAAATCCAGCAGGCCCCAACTTAGTACTTAGAAGTTACAGCAAACCGAGTACTCATTAATCATTAAATAAGGCTGTTTACTAGTTGTCACTTCAAAATGATGGACTTATATGACATCCCTTATTGATCTTTTTGAAGAATGAAGAAAGGAGGGAGAAATATGAAATGAAATGCATGAGACAAGTGGAAACAGCCCCTTTAAATATTTGTAGCTGGCGTTACTAGTGAAAGCTCGTGGGTGGAGTGACAGTGCTGGCAGATACAGTTTTCAGAAGAGATTTATATAAACTTGCTCTAGGCTAGAGAGCATGAGTATTACCTTTCAAAAACAAATCAACCCCTCTACCCACGAAAACCCCAAATCTCAACCCTTGGGTGAAAAGTATAAAAAGCTCCAAATGAGAAGCCACTTGAGCAATGGATTTATCCATGATTCCTTGGATTACTGGTAAGTAATTTGGCTGAATGTTTCTGTTCTAGGGCATTAGTTTTGCATTTCTCTTTGCAAAATGCTGCACTAAGAAATGGAAGAGACAAAATTACCATAAAAGCAGGTCAATTATTTCAATGGAAATTGTCAGAAGGAAAGAAACGATGCACAGATTCTCTTAAGCTACAGTTGATGATGATGACAGAAAAGTAATGGCTGATAGAAGGCAGTGTATACTGTTGGGTGACAGATTTGCTGCTGACAAACTATGGTGAACATTTGTATAATGCACGCCAATACTGCCACTTAGAGCTGATGGAGGGGGTAGATTCTCAGTTGATGCAACCCTGCTTGTTCCAGAGCTACACTGTATACAAGCTGAGGTATTTGGAATCTAGTCTTGAATGTGTCTATTATTTACATGGCATAAAATAAGGCAAAATACATGTTTTATGTTACCCATACATCCAGAGAAGACTTAAAGAGCAAATGTAGACATCAACAGTTTTATGTAAATTGCTTCCCGGGAATCAAAATACTTGCAGCCCAAGAATCTGTGCAACGTATTTACTCAGTTCAGAAATTTAAAAAGCCACCTCCACATCATCACCATAATGGCAGGTATTTAAACCTAACCATAAAATCTTTTATAGCTTATCAACAGTTACAAAGATGTGGGAAATGTAGCCCACATTACTACAATGAAATGCTATCACTATCAATGGAAAAGCACACCTGTATCTGAAGGTTCAGCTGAAAATAACACACAAATACATATGACTCTTAGCATGGAAACCAGTTAAGAGCACCACTGATCAAGCATGAGGCAGAATGGAATTGGGTTCATTTCACTGGGCACAACATATTCTTTCTGCATGATATTTTTCTCTTACAGATCTGATATTGCATTACAAAGAGATTGTATGAAGATGATACAAATTAATTTGCCCAATAAGCCAATGGCAGAGCTGTGAATTCCACTGAGTTACAGTCCATTATTCTATCCACTGGATTCCTAATAAAATATTTGTTTATTTGTATGCAAAATGAATACAACCAGGGAGAACATTTGCTAAGGATGAAGACATTGCTTCTTCTCATCTAGAACACATTTACTTCATTTTGCAAGTATCAAGAAAGTGGGTGCCATAAAAAGTTACAAGGGCTGTCTGCTGTAAGAGGGATGGCAAAAGACTTTAGATTGGAGATTAGGGGACATTAGATTATTCCTTAACATACAAATGCTTGCAGGGGAATTTGTTCTATAGTTTGCTGAAAAATCTAAAATCGTGGTACAGAAGAAATGCAGAAAATCATGACAGGTTGATTTTCCAGGTATACCTGTGGTGGAAAAAAGCTGCAGCCCGAAGCATGCAAAATCCAGAAACTGAGAAGGAAGGTTTTCTGAATTAAACATCCTTGCAAAGCAGGAAAAGTACTCTAGCCAATGACTGCAATAATTGTTTTGGGTTGCTGCAAAGAACATGATGCTGATATGTGATTGCAGTGCACCTGGCAGCACCCACACTGCCCCACCAAGCTAGAGAGAAGGAGAGTGAAGGTGGCCGAGTTCCCTCCAAAGTCCAGAATGTGCCAGCTCACAAGGAGATGGCCAGGAGGCAGCAAGCTCTGGATCAGCAGCAGCCCAGGTGTGTTTGCATCATATGCATAGCCAACAGCCAGAACAAACATGCCAGTTGAATTTTTCCTACAACCCATTTGTGCCAGGAAGCTCACAGAGATATATGCTGGCACAGCTGTCACCTTTGAGGGACTGCTGTGTTTTTTCATACTGGGAATGGATAGTGAGGGTCAGTGGACCAAGACATGTTCATTAAAGAGAAAGGGAAGGAAGTCCTAACAGCTTGATATTCCTCTAGATACATCTGTGCTACCCCAAAACGGCAGACACACAACTCCTACTATAAAAGAGTTTATGGCAACAGAAAACTGGCAAACAACAGCAGATTTACATCCAAAGGCATGAGACTGGCAGGAGAGAGAGCCTGTATTCTGCCTTTATCTAACTCAGAATTTCCTGAGGGAATTAACAAAGCAAGTCACAAGATGAGATTTCTTACCAAGCTGGGAAAGGAAGCATAGGAGGAAGGAGGAATCACAAAACCTAACCAGAGTTACAATAGTGCTGGAATACAATGTGATTCCTTGCAGAGAACTGGCAGAGCTTTTCACATTTCTGCTTAGAGCAGCATCTGACACTGACAAAGCAAAAATGCAAAAAAACCCAAATTATTATTGTCATGGCTGCATTTTAGGTAGGCAACTAAAACTTTGCCTATTTCATGCTTAAGTGCATTTTCATGACCCTATTGGCTTGGCAAAGGAGCTTGGAAATCTTACACTTTGTTAGAGTATTCCAGTCTGCCTGGTTCCAGCTCTGAATGGGAGCAAACATGAAACAAGGAAACTTGAGTGCAGTTTTCAGAACTTTTAAGAAGCTCTGGTTTATGTTTCATTCTAGAAAGGAATAAAAGGCAGCAGACAGTCTCTGTCATGACTAGGTCAGTCAAGAAGGAAAAGAAAGTAGGCCAATCCTCCCTTACTCCTTGCCCTCTAGGAAGAGCCACAACCCAAGCAGGGGAGAATGCAAGAGGTATAGATTTCAAACACATCACCACCTGTAAAGTTATTCTACAAGTATGTAACTATGAATGTTCAACCTTGTGCAAGAGCAATATGTTAGCACTGGAAGAAGAACATCACAGGGCATCCAGAGTAATAAATGCACCTTCAAGACCATCTCAGTTAAAAATAAAAACTAAAGGCCTAAAACACTTATGGTACATTAGATTAATCTGGATAAAAAACTTTACATTCATGTTAATAACAGCAGTCCTTACCCAGGAGAAAACCTATGTATTTAGGTAGTACTCTTGCTTAAGCTGAGAGAGTCCCCTGCATCTGATGCGTGGAACAGTTTCTACCTTGACACAGAAAACATCCCCAAGGACATTTGCTCTTTCTGGAGGAAAAATGTGATCTTCCTCCTGACCAAATACATATCTAATTCTGAGAGCCTCTAAACACTCAAACACCATCTGTGAGCTGTGCATTCATCTGTAACACACCATTTTAGCTGGCAGGCCATTGGGAAACAAGATTCTGAAGTTGCCAAGTTAAAATGACAAGCCAGTACCAACTGAAATTCTACCAAGCAAACAGGTGAGGTTTCCAGTGAAAGTGGCAGCAGAGAGCAGTGAAGCTTCAAAATAAGAAACAGTCTAAAGGTGTGATAAAAACAGGGGAGTGAGAGGGGGGAAGGAGGAAATAAAAAAAAGAGCAAAACTTTGATCTTTTCCATCCTGGGCTTAATTAGCAGCAGCATCAACACTATGCAACTACCCTCCTTACTTCAGTGAAAACCAACAGGCTCATGTCTGCTGTGGAGAGAGCATGCTGAAGATAAATTGCACAAGTTGGTCCTACATTTCAGAAAGACCTTTTTCTGGCTGATGACAGCATAGTGATGAAACTTCACCTTATACAGATATAGTAAAGGCGTAAGTCAAAGCCCCCTTATTTCTTCAGTTGTGCCTTATTTTTCACAGCAAGAGGCTGGAATAGAAACTGGATTGCTGCCTGTTTGCATTGCTTCCTTTGCCACAATTAAATTGTACATGTGTGCCAGCACTGGACTTAGGATGCTGCTTGTTAAACTGAATGCACTCACTGCTTCATGTACAGGTTTATAATACATGTGCACCATAGGAACAAATAAGTATAAAGATGAAAGAAAAAAAGCTAATCTATGGCTATAGGACTATTAGTATTATTCCCATCAGACCTCTAGAAGCCTGTGTACCAACATGACAAAAATGACCTTTCATTTTCATAGCAAGTTTTACAAGGAAAAACTTAACAAGGAAAACAGGTAGAGTCTAGGGAAAGAGTGGGGCAAATATTTAGAGCTATTTGATATTGAGAATTAATTTTTTACTAAATATCCATCACCTTTTTTTTAGTGAATATTATTTTGTGCACCAATGTGTATGACACAGAAAATTTTGACACAGGAACAGCAATCCATGGAGAAAGTGAAATATTACGTGACACAGCTAACCGCAATTAGAATGCAGAAAAAATAAATCCTTGCAGATTTTAACAAGGCCAGATAAGACAATTCCTGAAACTACCATGAAAACTCAATACACTGAAAAATAAATCTGCAAACAGAAAATTTCTTGAAATTTTCATGAACATCTACAAGCAATATTTATCCCAATGTAGCTATAATGAACTACTTTGGATTAACTCTTTCTTAAGTTTTTGATGAAATGGGACTATCTCAGGTCTAAGCAGATGACTGATGTTATAAAACTGCATTTCAAAAGATCTATGTTTATTATGTAGCTTAACTAAATCTTTCAGAGTCTTAGAAAAAAAGGGAAGAGCAGAAGAAGAAGTTAGGTGGCATATGCAGAATACTCTAGGATATTATTACATTTCAAACATCATTCAGCAGTTATCAAGATGAGAAAACTCAGGTACTGTACAGATATCCTAAAATCAATTACATTAAGGAAAAAAACACAGCAATACGAAATGTTAAGCTGAAATCTTTTTTTAAAATCTTTATAAACACCACTGAAATTATGATGGAAATTATCCATACAATTTAGACAAACAAAATCATCACATAATAACAGTATTAACTTTTTCTTTTCAGTTTAATGCTACGTTATTATATTTAGCTGCCTATTTTAGAAAGTAATTTGTGTTGATGGCTCTGGAGAAAAACCAAGCATTAAAGAACTAATTTAATTCCTTCTGAGCTACATTCAATCCAAAAATATTTCTTTTAGAATGTCCCAGTACTGCAGAATCTGACTAGAAATCCACCTTGAACTATGTGCACTTTGACTAACTCTCTCCCCAAGGCAAAATGATCCTGCATTTGGCAGGGTTTTATCCCAGTCTTCTAAAGAACTTACACAGAATGTACCTGATATAACTGGACCAGAATGTCAACCATGATAGAAATTATGATCAAGACATGGAGGATACATAATGAGAACCTCATCTATTTTACAGTGGGCTGCTATTGGTAGGGGAGTACCTTTAGGGGGTTGTTTACAGAAATCAGGTCTCCCGCCTTTAAAGGAAAAAGAGAATGAAAAGAAAGGAAGTGAGCAAGGGAGGGAGGAAGGGAGAGAGAGAGAAAGAGAAGAAGAGAGAAAGAGGGCAAGAAAGAGAGTGAGAGAGAGAGAGAGAAAGAGACAGAGAAAGGGAGAGAGAAAGGGAGAGAAAAAGCAAGCCATAATTCCTTGGGCAGTGCTTCTTGCTTGTTATGCTGTATGACACAATGGATACTAGCTGTGTTTAAGGTGTTCAAGTACTGTTATAACAGGCTGCCTGACTGCCTTTGGAATGAAATTTCACAATTTCTTTCTTTCAACCTGAAGACATGGCTTCATTCCTCTAGTTCCACAGTATAAAACAGAAATTTAAAAATTGCCACAGCTTGTTTCTCAAAAATCAATGCGTGATTGCTAGCTGCATTGGGAGGTTGAGGGATAACCCCTTATCAGAGACGATCTCTAGATAATATACCTTCCTCTATCGCCCATAGCTGCATGTAAGACATGGCAAGACAAATGCAGGATTCCTTTTCTCTTGGTGTCATATATTGATCCAGTGAAATGCTCTTCATCTGAAATTCCTTTCCCAAAGGGAACATTTTTTATGAGGAGTAAACCTTTCTGCTCAATGTTAAGAAATCCTGAAAGTTCCTGCTAATTATAGCACGGCATCATACAGTACATAGCTCTAAAAGTGATATAATAGCATAGCTCTAACAGTGTTTAAAAAATAAGCTCTGATGAGGCATCCATTTCTATGTAGAAAGGCTGCAATGCTGAAAGTGCTCTATAATAAACTCATTTTGTGTTTTCCGCGTGCTTTCAATAAAAACATGCTCTGGGTTTGTGTTTTTCTTTGGGGGCATTTCCTCTCAAACACATTCAAAACCGCTATCCCAGGTGTGACTAAATGACCTCCAGTATGAGCCAAAACAGCATCGGTGTGAGAAACACCAGAGAAAAATGAGAAGCAGAGTGGCAGGTAATGAATTTTGGGGTACAAATAGAAGACTGCCTACAAACAAATACCTGCACAACCATATTCAATTGTACATCTACACTGCCTGTGTTGTCTCACCTGTCTGTGTAGTGTGCTAGCCTCAAACATCAGCACCCTCACAGAAAGCTTTATCTTCTGAGAGCACAGAAAGTGAGGACACAGAAAAGACACATTCCCTTAAAAAATTACTCGAAAAATACACAGCTAATCAACATCTACATGAATCTTTCCAAGAGGATTAGGTATGGCTCCCAGGCAATTGTAAATTTATCAGATTGAAAAAGATCAGAAAAATTTATTTAAGAAAATCAAGTATTTCAATAACAGTAGAATATTTTTGACTCGGTGCTCTTAACCAAAAGAAAGTTCTGTTCAGAATCAAGAGTACTCTGTACATTTTAAAGATAGTAGTAAACTTGTTCCTTCAATTAAAATGTAAAGCATTAGATTATTTTTCCATCACACACATAATTGCTAAAAAGTGCCTGTCTGTGAGTTTTCACCCATATATAAGGTTTTCCATGAATGCAAGAATTAACTTAGTATTAGGTTCCACCTTAGCGTTTCTCTCTTGATAAAACTGTCTATCAGGCTCAGAAGTTACTAGAGGTAGAATTATGGGCAGCCTAACAGCATACACTCTGCCTTCCTATAAAATTTGGCTAAGAAACAAACCCTGATGTTCAGGAGCCTTTTGAGAAAAGCTTCCAAAGCAGAATAAAAGTGTGTCTGGGGAGAAAAAAAACCTTGTTATATTACTGTCTCTGATAGACAGTTAGCAGGTATTGAATTTACTACGGATATCACTTCTCTATTTGTTTTTTTCCTCCTATTTATAATTTGTCTGCAAGAGTATTTGTAAAAAATTAAGTTGAAAATTTTTACAAATACTCTCAGAAAATGTTTTTGCAGTCTTTTTATAACGACCATAAAGCTTTTGCTTTTTCTTGAAAGCTTTATGTTTCCCATCAAAGGACTCTAAATACCTAAAAGACACTACAGTTTTTCAAAGAGCCAGGTTAACCCATACAATAAAGATAAGAAACACTTCAAGAGGCACCATAGAAGGGGTTCTGAATTTAAGCTTCCCTTATTCTGCTGAGATGTTAGATTGATTATTGGGAGGGGGAGGAGGAGTAGGAAAGGGTGTGAGTTTGTCAATCAGACCTAACCCCTACTAATTTTCTGCTTTTCTATCTGCAAAAAAGAACAGCCACACAATTACAGGACAAATTCACATTATATTACTGGCATAAAGTTTTAACTCAACACAACCAGTATTAATGCAAAGTATTAATTAAACTTATATTAAGTAGCCTGCTCACCTCCCCATGGGTCCCTATGAGTTTAGCAGCACTGTATGGATGCAAAAATCTCAAGAAGCCTCACCTTGAGGTTTCTAAAGATAATGAAGCAATTTAACTGCTGAAATGCAACTAGAAAGAGCACTGTGGTTAGAGGACATGCTACTTTGAAAAGCCCTGCCTTAGTTCAGGCGGTAAGGCTCTCTCAGCCCCTTGCTTAAAATGTAGCTTTTAATAATCTTTACTTCCTTAAAGAGCAATCTAAACCTTACTTGATCCACAATGCATCAGAACTTGCATGAAAATTTTAGCTTTTGTATCTCCTTACTTTCTTGATCGTGATATTTTAGTTGTGTAACCTTAAAATTGCGTTAACACGCTGTGATATTTTTTTATTTTGTTTCTGTTCTAACCTGAAGGCAAATTGGTTCATGGGTCATATTTGATGTTATTCTTTCAGCTTAAAGATTTAAAATCATTATTAAAAAAAAAAAAAGAAAGATATAAGGTTTTTGGTGGTTTAGGGTTTGGGTGGGTTTTTTTCTGCTTATTAAATAGTTTTTGCTTGCTGTGCTCAAGGTTTAAAGGTAAAATTTACAAAGACTACGTTTTTTATTTGTGAACCTTCTGCTATATTTTTAGAGGCAGTCAGCAAATTCCAGCAGTGGGTTTCTAGATACAAAAGACAAATACAACCACTCCATGATTCGGATTTGCTTTCTGTTTGTGGGTCATGAGACTTGCTGCTGAGTACGTCAGAAGCTGGTTGTGGCATTTGATGAAGGTCATTAACGACTTCTTAGCTCTCATGTTAAAAAAAGAGTGTTCTCTGAGTTTAGCTTTGAGGTATTGGAATTCATTTCCTCTTCCTTCTGGGGCTTTGAGTGGATTTTGACACTGAGTTAGTGGATAAACCCAGGTTCTGCAAGAAAGTCAAATTAAAAGTATGGAACAAGCTAGTGCTTTGACAAATGTTAAATTGCACACATACCTTTGTTTTTAGAGACATCCTCTAACTTTCAAAATAAGTGTTATATTTCCCTTCAACTCAAACATTAAGGAGCATTCACAAAATTAGGATCAATAATCATAATATACTAATCAAGTCATATATGTCTCAGGGTGGCTATGACTTGTCATAGCGTGAAGGAACTTGGAAAAATTACTGCTTGCTGCTTTAAACAGAAGATGCATAGCTAAGATGCTCATTAATGAGGCAAAGGAAAATTAATTGACATGTCTAATAGTTCATTTAATATAGCCTCTAAGCCTTGGCGTGTCAATTCCCAAATTACCCTGACATTCTCTCCTTCTCTCAGAGATCTTGTGTCTCTTCACTAGGAGAAAAAAAACCCAACATTTATTTTCTTGGCCTGTTTCAGTGTATTTCCTGGGCAAGTGGGTTAGAACTCCAGAAAAATTACATGCATTAACTTTGCTGGCTTAGCCTCTCTCCAGATTAAGTCTAACCTCCCCAACTGCAGTACTCCAGCTTTGTGAGGACTCTGTGTTAATGGTTTGTCTTTCCTGGGACATACAGTTGTGAAAACACATGCTTAAAAATGTCTAAATCATCTTTTTTGCATGTCCACACTGCTCTTGAGCACTCTTTAGACTGAGATCAGTATTCCTTTTAGCATGGTAGGATCTTCTCTGCCTCTTCTTTCACAGCAATGATCACCTCCTCTGAAAGAAACTGCCTTTCTACCCTGCAATAATCTTTCATACACTTTCCAACATGGCCAGTGACAGAACATTTCTCTTAGCACTTCCATTCTTTTCACATTATTATCACCCAATTCATGCTGGAAAAAAACCTGTTTCTAATCATTTGCCAATCCTTTGATCAAGACTGTTATAGTGTGTATATAGGCCTCATCTAAGCTTATTTAATGAACCTTAATGATAGCCCCTGCCATTTCATCATTTGCTATTTGTGTCCTGTTAGGAAGAAAACAGCAAGGAAGTGGATGGTCACATATTACATCTGTCACAAAAATCTGTGGTACTCCCAATATTAAACAGCAGTTGAGAACTTTACACTGAGAACTTTATATTTGACAACTTTAAGCCATAGTTCCAGAAGCTGCATATATACTGCTTAAAATGTGATTTGTTTGGGTGTGTTTTTTCATCCGTAGATTAAGTGGAATGATTGGGAAAATTAGGACAGATCATAGGAACAAAGCTCCTAATACAAAGCCATACTGGACAATACAGCTCTTTGTACAGAATGAAAATCACTGCATAACTGTATGAAAGATCTTTCTAATATTGTAAAAACAAGTACATATAATCTTAATCTTTAAGATATTTTTCATTTTGTATGCAATAATCTCAGCCATTCTACTTAGAGCATTCATATCTCTGGGCCATAAGAAACAGATCCACAAGCACTGCAGAACATAAACATGTTCTTACCAACAGTCAAGGAAGTAAAGTGCTACAGAAGTTTCGTCCATAGAGCTGCATGTGTGCAGCAAGTCCAAGGTATCTAGAGTGCACCAGATTTCTTGCACGTTTCAAGGCTACTCATCCTTAGATCTAATATGTCACAGGCACAGAGAAGTCCCTTCTCTTGTGCTGCAGAGCAAGTCTGTGCAATCCAGAGGGTGAATTTGGATTTACCACATGGACTATCAAAGGTCCTGACAGCTTGAATAAATGTTGAAAGTTTCCAGGTCCCACTCAGGCTGAAAACAGAGAATTCAAGAAAACTCAGGTACCACAAAGTTGAGTGAGAAATGAACATAAAATTCAGTAATGTAGGTCTGTGAATGTCTATTATCTGATACTTTTTGAACACACCAATCAAACATTCTATCACCAGCATGAATTCTTGATTTTGACAGCAAGTGAAACAAGAGAGCAGACGAAATATAACACAATTGGCAGAGAAATGGCAGCGGAGGGTTTATGAGCAAGAATTTTAAGACAAGTAAAAACCATCTATGGAAAACAGAACAAGCATGAATGTCTGAATTTGTAATATTTTTCCATTATACACTTAATAATATTACAATAAAGGATGCTGAGGCATAGATAGCTAGAATACTCTCCATGATAAAGCCAGTAGCAGGTTGGGGATTGATTCTTACTGTTCATTTGTTCTTCTCTCATGCTGAATCTAATTCTGCATGCTGAGGTGTGGGACCTACTTGCAGCCATAGAAACCTGGGACACCACTTTAACTAGGACATCAAGGTCACTTAGAATTTCTTAATTGCAGAAGAAAAATAGATGAGAATTATCTTTTCCTTCATGGGAAGGTTTTAAAAGAAGAATTCTGTTCCCAAATTGGGATGAAAATCTAGAAAAAAGTTCATGCATTGAAATTCTGGTTTATGAAAAGACTAATTTAGAATATTTAAACTGCTTTGAAATAATTTTGACCTTTTCAATAGATAATGAACCCTTGTCTATATATTAAAACATGCAAAACAAAAATCCTTTCAAAACACATATTCTATTCAAAACATCAAGATGGAATATTTCAAGACTGTCCACACTTTGTTCCAGTTATTCTTTCCTGACCTGGAAGAGTCAACACCAGCTCTTCCTACAATTTTTTGAAAGTTTTCCAGTGAAATAGTGATGTGTCACCCATTTCATCATGGCTCTAACAAGCATTGTGTCAGACTACACAAGGCACAGGGATTGCACTCATGGTGAGGAGTTTCTTCTCCTACATCTCCCATTGTGTGATCCAAGTGATTTGGGTACTGTGTTTATGCTAAAAGATTGTGTTCTGATTCAGCCAGAGGGCTGCTGGAGGCTGTGTGGAAGGACTGGAGAATGCTTGACAAGTCCTGGGAAAGAAAGAGAAGGGGAGAACTCCACACTGAGCAAGTCATCTCCTCAGATGCCACCAAAAGGAGAAAAACAAGATTTCTCCACACCAATGAGCCAGCTAGAACACCGAAAACCCTGAACTGTGGCCTGCGCTGAACATTGAAAAAACCTTTTCCTACAGATCTTCTTTTTCTCCTTTGTAACAAGTAAACTGAGACGCTGGTTAGATTTATTTTGAGCAGAGCTGGATAACACAATGTTGGAAACCTATGCAGCCAACCAATGAGACTAGACTCAGTTACAAAAGCATGCACCACCAGTTTATTAAAATTCAGAGCTAAACATGAAGAATTTTCACAGTGAGCTACAGTGATATGGTCTCCCTTAATATAAATATGAACAAATCTGCATACTATCACACATAAGTTGTTTTTCAAACTTCCTTTCTTTAAAAAGCACTTGTAAAAAGTGCAACTAAACTTTATTTTCCAGTTGACATAACTGGTGTGCTGAAGCCACCAGATTTGCAAGCTAATTTACACTAGCGATGTATCTATTTTATTTTTCTGAATATGATGGGTTTTATTCTACCACTATATCTGGAGATTTTTAAATTAATAGTAAGCTGGTTTTGTAGTGCTGTGAGTGCTAAAATAATACATTGCCTATATTTATCAGAATTATCAGTGTTCAATTTCACTAAGTTAGTAGGAGGGCAGTCAACAAAAAGGCTCTTCCAAATACAAACCTGTTTAGTTTCCACTTTCCTTGTGTTCAAGCTTCTCCACAATAAAAGTAATCTCTACTGAGTGAAAACATATTATCTCTAGTCTTTGATTGGAGATCTCTAATGAAACAAGGCATGAAGTTCTGCTCTGGATCCAAGACTCTTAAACTACCCAGACCAGCAGACTCAGACCCGTCAGGAAAGAAGGCAACACTGAGTAAGCCTGGTTCATGTGGAGGCTGCAACTTCATTAAATGTAAACCACATTATAGGCTTATTTAAATTAACAGGCACAGTGGGTGCTCAACACCTCTGAAAGAGTCTGCACTAGGGCTGGCTATAAAATTTTCCATTGAGACCGTTGTGTGAAGGAGAACTGGGACTTCTGACTAGCCTTTCTTTGAGATTTTTTTTTCATAAAATAGATGGGTTTTTTTTACTCAGAAAATCATGCAATTTTTTATTTCAACATTCTCTCTCATAAGAATCAGTAATTCTCTCTTCATTTTCACAGCCCATAGTCTATGTGAAGCCCTTTTGCCAGATCACCTCACATGGATGCAAGAGAATCAAATGTCCCAATGTGCAAAGCAAAGGCTGAGATCCTAGTGCCATCCCCTCTACCCTCACCCCATATATCCAGGTTTACATCAAAGAAACCCAGAAGGATAGACAAGGTAGGAGACCACCTCATGATCTCCCAGAAGACTACAGACCTGTCTTCACAGTAGCAAACATGCAACCAAGGGGCAGCCTTTCCAGAATGAGCCACTTGAATGCTCTGGACTGGATGTTTCAACATTGTAAAAAATCTCAGGGTTTTTGAAGGGGAAAAAAAAAATTCCCTTTCCTAAATTCCATCAACAAATTATGGCTGTTAACTTCAGAATAGCTAGGGGAAAGTAGTAGGGGGTGTTTGATCAGCTACTTGCCGTGGTTATTAGCAACAAAAATCTCTACAAAATACTTATCTGAAAACTGAAGGAGTCATTTTTCTCCAGATAAAAGATAGGAGCATTGTACTGTAATTTATTCTGGCAAAAAGTAGAAATATCTTTACTGAGTGAATGACAATTACTTGCATTATTGTCATACTTAAAATGTCAGTGTTCAACAATTGGTTTCAGCTCACACTAATAAATGCTAGATTTTTAAACATCAGAAACAATAAAGATACAGGGAGAGAATGTTTGTAATTGAGACAAAAAATATCCTAGATATAGGCCTGAAGAATCATTTTTAAAAATAACAGAAATACAGCTGAAGTAATTTTAATAGCAAATAAATAAATACAGGAAGATCACACAATTTCGAATTACATAAATTAGTACATTGAACTGTATCAAATGCAAATGGATTTACACACAAATACTTCTAAAATAGACTGATTTATGTTTATTGCATCACATTTTGAATAAACCCCAACCTTGTGGATGTAAAAGAAAAAACACATCGAGGATGGCCTGCAATCTAAAAATATAGTCCTTTGATTTAAAGTATTTCGTATTCATATTTCCAGTCACTTATAATGACAAGATAATGATTCACAGAACCACTGATAAACAACAACTGTGTCCTTTTTATTTGCTTCCTATCACTCCTGGAAAGCTTTATAGTAAACAATTTAGAAGATAATGAAAGGTAAAACTTCCATCTGAAAAGGTTTGATTCAACAAAATTATTGGGACAATCACTTGGGTTAAGTGTTTAGCCCAGAGGGCAGTATAAAATTTCATCAAAATTCAAACCATGCATAAATGATCTCAACTTGCAGTGTCTATTTATACCACACAACATGTTAGTCACATTTTTCACTGCAGATTGAAAGTAATGATGAAGTAACAGATAAGGATGAAAGACTGAATATGTGCTATGCCATCCATGTATAATTCAGTTAGTGGCAAACATGGATTAAAAAGTATCTTGCAACAGCACATGGTTTTCAACTGCCTGAGAAAACCTGTGAAGCACTAGTGAGGCAAAGGGGACAGCAATGTAACCAGAAATATTTCACACATACAAATTAGCCAGATGAAAAAGAGTTAATAAATCAGTGGATCAAGGTTTAAAAGACAATGAGAAATGCAGCTATGGATCAAAGCAATGTCATCATTTAGTGTCTTTAAATTTGGTGGTTGTCTAAAAGTAAATTGATAGCTTTTTAAAAACCAGAGAATAAAGTAGTGTCAGTGCAAAAGGCATCATTTTCCTAAAGACAAGATCTTCACATTTTGGTGAATATCATATAAAGAAAACTTCAGTGCAGACTCTCTGCTTAATTGTAGAATGTTGTCCTCAACCTCCAGGAATGAAAAAATCATAGTGGAAAACTTACTTTCCAGTTGAAATTACTGATTTAGTTATTTTGGAAACAATCTTTGAGCTATGAATTTCTAAAGAAGATCTGTGATTTTTAATTTTCATCCTAAACAAAGAAGAAATCTTTACTTGTTGACAGTTGCTGAAAGAAAATAACAACTACAGTACATAGTGTTATTTATCAGCTGATTATAGGTCACTCCACTGAGCGTGTCAAACATTCTCATAGGCCTACTACAGCTTTTCTTAAACTGTTAGAATCAGTTTCTTACAGTGAGCCTGACCTTCAGCTGAAGTTCTGTTATTGCTAAACACAAATTGTTAGTTAGCATTCCTTTTTTTATTATTCTAGAAGCGACCAACACTCTAGATGAGCAAATGATATAGCCAGTTCATTCTTCAGAGAAATCACAAAGTCAGATTGAAACTGGATGATGGAGAATAAAATACAAATGTAAACTGAAAGCCAGATATGGGCCTCTGGTTTTGTTCAACATCACATTAGGCCTTGGCAATCTCAGATTATCATCACTCTAAGCAGAGATAGATGCTAATGATTTGTAGTTGTCTTTTTGGGGAAGATGAGATTAGAGGGAAGACTTCATTGATATCATTGGGAGTTTACTCCAAAGAAAAAGACTAGATTAAAGCTGCAAGTGGAAGTAGCAACAAGGGGATATAGAGCAATATCATTCAAGACACATTACTGAAAAGTAGAGGGAGGCTAAGTGGTAGGGGATCTTACAACTGGCTGTGAAAGATTCTAGCATGACATATTACTCCAATGATAGGCTAATTTAAATGCCATTAGGTACATTATATTTCTTGTGTAGACAGTCTACAGTGTGATGGAAAGTATTAGTGTAGGTTACCATACAAGTTTACACTCCAGTCACAGCAAATTGTCATCGCTTTACTAGAAATGGCAATTCAATAACTTACCTCAGCTGAGGATCTGCCCCTTTGGATTTCTGCAGCATTCACTGTCTTTAGCAAAATACTCAAGCTAAAGCTGATGGAACTTAAGTTTCTGCTGACTCATTGCCAGAAAAGAGAAATTAGAACAAAGTTAATACATGTTCAAGCACTAAGCAGAGTTTTTTTTGCTGTTCAAAACTTTCAATTTTTTTTTAAGAAGCAGTGTTATTGGATTTTTTTTTTCCCCGATTCATATTTTTACATCTTTAAATTTAGTGTAATGCAGACATTCTTCCAACGAAATCTATGAAGATGACAGAATTTTTCTGGAGTACATTATTTTTAGCTGATTTCCCTGTGACATTAATAAACAGCCTGATGCATGATGTCACCGGTAACACTTGTCTTCCCCCACTTAATGAAAATCTGTGAAACAAATGCTACAAGGCAGCACTACTGGCATGACAAATTCCAAGCAAGTAAGGCTTGCAGTTGCCAAGATGTAAACTCTGAAACTTGGCATTTGGCATTCAGAGCTAGATAACCTTACTAGAGCAACTACACTCACTGTATCTACAAGAGGCATGAATAAATCAACAATAATTGAACTACTAAAAGTGTCTAATTTCCAGCATAGTGCTTCAAGCAACAACTGAAATTAAAAAACTGTTAAAACACAGCTACATACCCATACAATCTTGTCATGAATGCACTGAAGCAAAGGTTAACTAAAAAGAATGAATATGCATTTTTTGCTAAAAGTAGCATTCTTTGATCTACAGTAGTGATGAACTGTATAAATGTCAGGTCCCATCTAAGTCCCACAGAGCTCGGTGCTCCCAGTAGCAAGAATTTTTTATTGTTTCTGTAACATTACTCAAAGAAGGGAAAAGGCTACTCCTGGTGCAGACCCAACTGATGCCTGGCACAGTTTCCAAAGTTAGCAATGATCATAAAACCTTGAAATGTGGCTGATATTTCCAGGGTCTAATCCAAAGTCCAAGTGAGAGGAAATGGGAAGATTCCACATGGCTGCAGATTTGTGCAGGTCAGGCTTAAATTATTACTTATCTTGTCACTTGGTCCCATAATTAGGAATTTTTACATTGTCCAAGTCAGATTTCACTGGGTTTCCCATCTTTTCCCACTCCATTAATTGTTATTTAAAGGGTACAAGTCTGAAAATCTTTAGGAAAATAACTATCACAGTATGTTAGATGGACTGAATGCTTTAGAGAAATGGGATAGTCTAATAAACAGTTTTTATTGTAATACAATTCCACACTCATACACAGGGGGGAACATACCACTGGGACAGCATCTTGCTGCTTGCTGCTGTGAAAACTCTCTCCCAGAATTAATTCAGACTGATTATTAGCATAGTATGGACACACTGACCTGGGGAACTAACTAAAAATAATAGCCAATTTACCAATGAAGTAGGGTAGGCATTTTAATCTCCCATGACATTAAAGGTTGGTGGCAGTACACTAGTCTCATCTCCCTGTGCTTTGGGATATATGCAATCCCATGGAATGGCTGTGAGCTACTGAAGTTTTGGATGAAGCCACTCCTTGAGTCATCATTTAGACAGTCCTGCTACAATCTTAGTATCTGGTCCATTTGTTTTTTAGGAACAGAATTGGAATATTTCATATTTTTATTTAAATTCAGTGAAAGATCCTTACCTTGGAGAAGAGGATACTGAGGGCTGACCTCATTAATGTTTATAAATATGTAAAGGGTGAGTGTCAGAGGGATAGAGCCAGGCAATTTTCAGTGACATCCAATGATAGGGCAAGGGGCAATGGTTGCAAGGTGGAATATAGGAGGTTCTACATAAATATAAGAAAAAACTTCTTCACAGTGAGGGTGACAGAAGACTGGAACAGGCTGCCCAGAGAGGTTGTGGAGTCTCCTTCTCTGGAGACATTAAAAACCACCCTGGACACATTCCTGTGTGACCTAATCTAGGTGTTTCTGCTCCAGCAGGGGGATTGGACTAGGAGGACCCTTCCAATCCCTGACATTCTGTGTGATTTGATTTCTTGGACCCACTCTTGACCTTCTTTTGGGATGTCAAACCTAGAAATTCATTATTTATTCTGTGTTGGCCTGGTGGCAAAAATATAGCATTCCATTTTTTACACGTTTAATTTCTTTCATCTTTCCTGAAGATGAAGTGAGATAGCATCAGACACTTCTTACAGCTCTTTCCAGGAAAACTGGAGATATTTTTCATGTGTTTACATATGCAACGCATGTACAGACAGGCGTATGTACATATTCATATGTCCTGTGTGAGATAGTTTAATGCGTGATAAACTGGGCTGAATATGTATATTCCACCCTCTGACATTGTTTAAATCAAACTCTGTATCTGATGTGCATATATTAAAGCCAGAAAGAGCAAGTAAGATACACAGAAAAGAATCTTTCCTTTCCTCAAAATTTCCTGACATCTTTAAGGCTAAATTAAATACTTCTGGCACAAACATGTCTTTTAGAAGATGAGAATCACAATACAATGTTTTGAAATGGAAATTATAGCAACTTTGAAATCCTGTAACTTACTGAGGAACTGAAGATGCTAGAAGTCCCCTGTACTACATTTAATAGAAAGAGGCAAATACAAGCAGATAGTTATTCTACATAAAATGATACACATGATAGTTAAGGATGGCATTGTTTCCTCTACATAAAGCAAGCTTCAAAGTGTAGAGTAATTTTTGGACTAATGGGCAAACAATGCAGAACAAATTACATAAGTAGTTAGTTAAAAGCTGTGCAAAATAGCTTGCCCTCTATTTCTGAGTAAAAGGACTGGTGAAGGAATGGGATTTATTTGTTTTTTTCCATTCCCAGCTCTTTTTCCCTGCAATTGTTTAAACTGAAGGAGGATTAGCAGTCAGAGAAAGCGCCTCTGCACACTGTGAGAAAGATGCAGCATTCAATACAGCTCCAAGAAAGAATAGCTGAACCAGTAGTTTAGTCACTGTGAATCCCATAAAACAAAACATCTGGCATGTTTTCAGTCATTATCTCTCAGCAGAGACCTAAAACAAAAGCTGGGATAGATCTAGGTGATTCACACCTTCATAACATTCAAGCATGACTATTGCAAATTCCCTGTTTGCTGAGCTTCCTCTTAAATCAAAAGGCAGACAGACCACATTTTATTCAGAGTTTTATAACCAGATTCCCAAACCTGGCAGACAGGGTTGTATTTCTGGATCCAAGGCCAGGCAAATGGCAGATGCCCTCTGTTCTCTCCTATTCACCTTTTCGCTCTCCTTCCTGCCCCAATTTGATATTTCTAGTGAGGGAGATACTGTATTCTACCTGAAGCAAGGATAAAATACATGGGGTGAAGTAATGGTCCCATTAGGTGACAGGGGAGGAGGATTTTGACAGTCATTTACACTTTTATCACCATCTCTGAGATATGAAACAAGAGTATCCAGTTATAATATCCAAATTTGCACAGGCATCCCTGCCCCTACTCTTTTCTTCTTATTTTTCCCACCCTTTGTGAAGCATCTCAGTTTGGACTGGGGACCAGTAAGGGCAGAGACCATCCTAACTCATCTGGCGGTTCTGTCACACATTGCTGTATATTTAATAATAATTATGCCTCTGAAGAGGTATTTTATTCTGATAGATTCAGAACTATCCCACCAGGATCTTCAGCTACTTATTCATTTTGCTACAGGCTACAATAGAAAGAGTTAGAGAATTTACTGAAAAAAACAAAGTAATTTTACATACATATGGTCTATGCTACTGTGTCACAGCAGTGACAGATAAAAAAGCAGCAATCTATCACATTTTTCTCTCCACACTGTACTCAATAGGTTCCAAATGTGGTACCCATTTTGCTACTAATGCACATGTATAACTCCCACTTATTTACTGTAGTGCCCTGGAGAAGTGACAGTTAGCTGTGTAATGCGCTTATTATTTTTATTCATTCTATTCATTAGAGATGACTGTGTATGGCACACTTATAGCTTCGCTTTTCTCCACTAGTCATCAGTAATGTCATCTTTTCTAACTCATGAAAACAAAATGTATATTAAATGACAAACAACAACCAGATCTCCCACTCCATCCCATGCTTCATAGCCAGTTTGCCAAGCCTTCTGCCTTTACATGAGTCTGAATTAACCAAAAAACAATTCGACTTTGTCCAAAATCCTAAACGATCCCTTTCCTGTGAGGGATAAATATAGGTAGCACTATCTCAGAAGCACATTGACTGCCCCCATGGCAAAGGCCACAACAATTTTGCAACCTCTTTCAGCTCCTTTAGATATAATCAGGTAAAAACCACACAAATCACTTTCTCAGATCTCTAGAAAACTCGGTTTTCATAGTGAAATTATTTGACAGCTGAGCTCACTGCTTTTTTCTGCTCAAGAACATTAAAGCCAACAGAAAAAAAAAAAACAGATAAAAAAAGAAAAAAATCTCCCTGGAATCTTCAGTGAGTGATCACTCATTGATGATGCCCAACTCACTTTTAACTGAGTGATCTGTATCATTAATTTCCCCTTCCATTGCCCAAGGCCAGCTCTCAGCTAGCAGAGTTCTGCAGATCTGGAACCTGCAGGAGGAAGGGCAGCAGCTTCTGAGTCATTTCATCATCCTGAATGTGATGAAACATTCTAATTTTATTTAAGGTTATCATCAAGCATAATTGCACTGAAGTCCATAGGTAACCACAATAGTAGATGTTCCCCATCATCCTGAAAACATAAAATCAAAATCGATTGAATGTGCAGATATTGGAGATTTGCAAGAGACCCCTGCAAAAGACAGTTCTGATTAAAATCTCACATTTCAATCCTTAAAATTTTGTTTCCTGGGTTTTTTTTCCCCAGCAGTTTAGATAAATTCTCATTTTAAAATTTTTTCTAAACAGTTTGATCCCCCGGTCTTCACCTCTGAATCATCAGCAAGAGAGACATCTTATTTCTCATTCACCTTTTACTTGCACCATTTTTTCAAAAATCCCTGACAATCCTAGGAATAAAGCAAAAACTGCACAGAAATATGTCTGTCTGATGTAAAAATTTGATCTGCAAAGATATGAGGACATGCACCAATGTAAACACCAATCTGACATCTGAATACATGAAAAATAAAAATTAAAATCCATGATCTGTGTCCTGCTGTGACTTGCCTGCAAAACATAACTCCAACCAAGAGAATAGAATCAGGACCAATCCTGGTAACACACTTTCCTTATACAGGCAAACCTTAAGCATTTCTAGGAATGAGGTGAAAGATTTGAAGGCATTCAAAGAGAACAGTGGGACTTCTGATTTCTCCTGAGAGATAAAGTTTGGCCTGCCTTTAAATCTTCATGCTGAAAAGCACTAACTAGATTACACTACATACTGGAAATAGAAACAATGAAACTGAGTTTAGGGGAACTATTAGAAGTTAGTGAGAAACGGTTTCTTGAAATTACTGAAGCAATTTTTGAATTATTAGCACTTTAAAAAGTAAAAATGAAGAGCTAGTCTCCTTTTCTCACAGAGACCTGAATGCAATATTTTATATATAGTGTATGAAGCAGAACCCACTAGCAAAGCCATAATAAACTGGTAAAATTTGACCTTTGATTTTAGGTAAATGTTACATATTTAAATAAAAGGTCACATTTATAGGCAGCTACAGATTTTTTTATTATTTTATTTTAATGAAATCTTTAGGAGAGTTCAAGGAAGAATTCAGGGAAACTTTTTAAACAGGCAGCGCTAATTTTGAACAAATTTTAAACACTCAGACAAGAATTTTTCTCCAACGTATAATTCATCATCCTCCTTACTCAGTGTAAATTCAGTCTGTTCTATTTGTATGACATAAACAACAAGCAGTTTCACAGGAATGAGGGAAACCATATGTGAAGGTGTTTTAGAAAGCACAACAGGGAATACACCAAGCAAAGAAGCATCTGCACTTATTTCAATGTCAAATCACATGTGTATTATAAAGGGAAAGTTTATTGTTTTTATAAAAAAAAAACTTGGCTATACAACGCTGTTTACAGTTAACTCTTTCTGTCTCAAGTGTCCTCATTGATTTGGTAAAAAAAAAATTCCAGTACAGAGGTAGGGTTGCTAAGGATTCTTCAACACTCTTACCCTGCTCAGGCTGGTGTATGCTGCCATGAGACTGTTTTCTCTCCACCCTCCCCATGCTACTCCTCTTGGACCAGGTCTGCATCCATGCCTGGTGTCTGCAAGAGAGAATCAAAGCCTGGCCCACCCCTCACTGTATTTCAGAGATGAAAGAATATAAATTTAGATAGGATTCATTTCTTACAGATGTCAGGATGCAGTACTGTCTTGTTTCCTGTCTCAAGATGTTGCCTGATCCTCCACTGATACCGACCAGCCTGCAGCCAACATACTGTGGGCATCTCATGACACTGTCTGTGTGGGGCACTGAGTATTATGGCACAAAAGGCAGTCCCTTACAATAAATTATTTTTATTGAAGCTGGACAGAGTCAGCTTGACACGTTTGGAGTTCAGGAGGAAATATTTCAAAGCAGCATTTATCCTGGATATGAGCTACAGGCACATTGTTAAAAAGCTAATTGCATGGAGACAAAAGATGATTGTTACTTTTATATTAGTGTGTAAGATTAACCCTTAAGAGCTGTGCTTGATGATAAGTTGTTGGTGATTGAAACTCCTAGTTTGTTATTTATATTTAACTCAAGTCTGAAAATTCCTAGAGTAACAGAAAGTAGTTTATTTTGTATTGACACTGATAAAGGTCTTTCGAATCTGGATTGTTTCCCCATCTCCTCTAAACCTACACATAAAAAGCAATGTTAAAGTGCTGAAATACTCAAATGGTTTTTCAGAGCTACATACTTTCTTACACATTTTCAGGAAATCAAGCTTCATAGCAAAAAATAGCCATGAGGGACATTGTATCCTCAAGTCTTACTTGCTTCAAGGGAGAGAAGTACAAGGCTGGAAAGCTTCTGATTTCAGGTTTTGGCCTGCAAGGGTCAAACTCTCCAAAATTTTTCTGTCTCAAGGTTATAGATTTCACCTGCCTTCCTTAGATCATAGACCCTAAAAACATTCATATTCTACTGCAGGTAACATGGACTTTTAGTTCCAGAAAGTCAAATGTCTAAGAGAAGGGATGTTCAGAGACACAGTGGTGGGAGGCAAGGTCCTAGGTTTGGCTTTTGGCTCTCCATGAAGGTCCTCAAAGCACTTTATGTTTGTTTAGCACCAGAAATTACCACATCAACTGGACATTCATATGTCATCCTAATCTCCTCTCTCTCATCTTGTGTTTTGCCCTCATCCCCCTCACCAACAATTCATTTGATTCCAAGCTAATTCACTGGATTCTTAGCAAAAGCCTGTTGCTGTCAGCAAGGCCGTTCATGGGCACAATCATGTGGGCTGCAAGATGCAAGCTGAAGGCTGCAGGCTTCTGCAGCCAGAATGATCTTTTTTATTACATATGTGTATAATGGCCACTGTAAAGAGGTTTGACTATGACTGACAGATGTGAGACACCACTGTCAAATTAATATGAATGGAAAAGGACAAGCATGTTATAGCAATGGAAACAAAATGCAAAAGACTATTTTTGAATAAAACCTCAACGTTTGTGATCACAAAGGAATATTTTCCTCATGCTCATTGGTCTCCCCTTTGGCATGAAAAGAGTACACAGGAGAGAGTAAAGAAATAAGGAGAAAATAACAGGGAGAGGCAAGGACAGAAAGAGGGCATAAAAAAGAGAGACTGAGACAGAGCGGATAGTTTTAACTTGTCACAGTACAACACTAGCTTTTAATTAATACAGGGTAAGTACAACTTTGAAGATTGTTGGTCATGCAGTATTTTATGATAAATACATTTTATGAGATTTTGTTTTTAAAGAGGATTTTGTAAAATAAGCTAGCCCAATAAATGATTTACCAGCTGCAATAAAAGATCAAGGAAATTGCTCAGATTGCATCTTGTAGCATCTGAAACTCTGAAGTTTATGGAAATCCAAGCTCCCCCAGATCCCCAGTCCTATTAAAAATTTTTGTAGTAGCTAATTATCTTGCATTACATTTTTTAAAAGGTAGCAATCCTAGCAGAGAGGTCTGGAAACAGACAAAGAGGAGATGATGCCTTTTATTGCAGAAAGTATCAGAGAAGGAAAGGAGAAGAGAAAGAGAGAAGAGGGTAACAACTGAAACATTGTGCTGCAGAGTCACAAATGGAACTCATAAGGTATCAGACACTCCTTCAGTCACATGGGGAAACTGAATTAATTTTAAGTTTAAAAAATACATTACTATTAAGGATATATTATTTACATGGCATGGTAAGAGTAATATCTATTACTTGATCAAAAGTAATTTCTTTTCCTATTTTTTTACCAACAGTTTTACCACAAGTGAAGCAGGAAGTACAGAAATTCTGTTTTGTTCTAACCTCACAGGACTTTTGCATAATAAAAAAAATAAAGAAAGCATCCTTACTTCAATCAGGATGAAAAAGACAGTAAGTAGAATAGCATAAGGAAATAATAAAATACTAGCATCAACTGTCTTCACAGAATGATGGACAGCACAGTCCCCATGATAGATGCATTGTAGTCTTCAGTTCATACCAGGAAAATACAGTTCATGCCCTGTAACTTCTTGTGCTCAGACATACCTTTTTCTTCCCAGGGAAGCCTAGAGAAGCCAATGTCCCTGCAGGCATGGGGGTTCACAGTCAACTGGGCTTCCAAAGAGAGGATGAAGAAAGAAAAAGAAAGGAAACAAAGAAAGAACCATTGTTTTTTCTTGGTCCAAATCAGACAGTGTGGTGAATGCCAACTGAGACAAATGACTGTTCCCTCTTAATTCTCTGGGCACCTTGTGCAACCTTAGGTCACAGGGACACTGAGCAGAAACCACTTCCTCAGCGCTGAGAAAGGATGGACTTTCCCAGCACTTTCAAGCTGAACAACTTTGAGAAAAATAAAGGATTAATCGTGGTAATTTTAAGCATGAATGATATCACTGTATCTCTACAAGATGGGAAGTTCACCACCACACCTTGAGATATCAATTTGGTTAATATAATTTTTAAATTTAGATAGGTGAAATAAAACAGTGAGAGGCAAACTAGATGGACTACTCTAAAATTGATTCTTAAATTATGTGTAGGATGGGAAAGTCCTTAATTTTCCAGTAGATTCATTCAGTAGAATTAGTCTGGCATATAGTGTCTCCTCTTGACTGCTGCCTCCTGCAGTAGTCAGAGTTGACCATATCTAGATTTGAACTCAGATTCCTACACTGAAAATACACTTTGCCTCTGCAGGGTCTTTACCTAACTTTCTGCCAGACTTTAGAGTCATCAAGTAAAAGTGGCAAGTGAGTGCTGGGAACAAAGCTAGGGATGCTGAAGGCTGCTTGGTTTGCCTGAGTAGATAACTTTCTTTTCAAATTTTTGGTAGGGAAATCATTTAAAACTACATTTACAAAGATACCCACCCTATTCTGATGATCTGATTTTCTGGATGCTTTACTTGATACGCTACAGTCTGATCTACAGAAGCCCATCAGTACCAGAGATGTACATTTCCGCTGCTTTTTGAACAGTCAAAACACAATACAAAGCTATACAGAAGAATATCAGCTCACTTAATTCAGTGAAGGATTGAGTCTTCATTGTTTTCTACTAATGACAAATAACTGCCCAACTTTTGCAATTACATTGCAGATAAAATCCCAGGAAAAATAATTATAAGTAAAAGATTTCATTTCGATCCATTCTTTTTAATTTGTCTTTAGTTTATCTTTCCATTTAAGTCATTCTCCATATCTGTAACATCCAGGAGAGGCAGTGTATTGCTGAAAAGATTTTGCTAGAAATCACCTTTCATTTCTTTCCCTGACACAGCTTCTCAAAGCAACCCAGTAATGCCAAAAAATTAATTCTCAGGCAAAAAATGTTTCCAAAGTTTTTCTTATCACTCATAAATAATACTAAGGAGCCAAAGGAAATCCAAGTCTTTGGTTACTTATAAGTAGTAGCAATATCTTGTCTGATAGCTCTGCCTGTGAAGGTAGAGCTATTCCTTACTTCACAATGCTTTTGCAAAGAAAAAGGTATTCCTGTTTATGAAGTTCTCTTGTGAAAGAAGGTACAAGGAAATGAGTAATTTTGAATTCTGGGCAGAGCCTGCATGCTGTAAATAAGGCCAGGGGCTATAGTGACTAAAAAGTAGGAAATAAAACACTTCATACTCACAAGAAGAAATAACACACAGAGAAAATAGCCTATGATGTCATGATCATAACATATGTTCACAAAGGGGACAAACTAACTTGTCAACCCTTGTATTGGATTTTGCAGCCTTAGAACATTTACCTGAATGTAGATACCTCTATAAAACAGGAATAACAAGGCATACATTTAGGTTGTGAAAGTACTTGACATTGAGATTACTTACCACACAGAAAAAGTATATTTCTCTAATTCCTCCAAGTGGCAATTGCTCTCTGCAGATTCTTTCACTTCTTCTGGGCTTGCATTGCTCCCAGGACATGATTTTTCTTGATAACATTGGTCAGGTGGGTTATTCTGGTTGATCTTTATATCAAAAGAAAAACCAAGGTAAAATAGTAAGCTAAGAAACAGAGCATAGATAACAAAATATAAGCTGCCAGTTGGGCCCTGTTTTGATCTTCTAGCTGGACTTTAAACCTCATTCTATAACAAACCTGGAAAACAGCAGTGTCAAGGCTGGCTCAAAGTACTTCTGAATAGAACAGACTAGATGAGATTATTTCAGTTGGAGGGACCTACAACCATCACCTAGTCCAGTTGCCTGCCTAATTCAGGGCTGACCAAAGCATGTTATTAAGAGTACTGCTCAAAATGCCTCTGACAGGACTGGGGCATCAACCACCTCTTCAGGAAGACTGTTCCAATGTTTGATTACTCTCTCCTCAAATAAATGCTTCCTAATGTCCAGTCTAAACTTCTGGTACAGCTCTTAACCATTCCCGCACATCTTGCCAGTGAATCTCGGGGAGATCAGCACTTTCCTCACCCTTTCCCCTGCTGAGGAAACTGCAAAGAGCAATAAGGTTGCACATCAGCCTTCTTTTTCTTCTAATTAGACAAGCCCAAAGTCCTTAGCCATTCCTCAGGGGACATGCCTTCCAACACTGTCATCAGCAGTGTTGCTCTCCTCTGGACATGTTCAAGGACTTTTACATTCTTCTTCAATTAGGGAGCCCAGAGCTCCATAGAGTAGTTTTGTGACTTGATGTATGTTTCTATAAGGCTGTGGATTGGGAAAGCCTCTCACAGAGGTTCAAAACCATGGTGACATCAGAAGAGACCATAGAACCATCTTCTGTTAGATGAGTTGCATTACATCAGCACAAAAAATTGGACAACCAAACAGTGAAACATTTGGAGAGAACTGATCTGGGAAGGGAATTTATGCTGTTGGCCTTTTTCTTTTCTTTTCCTGTGATATAACTGGGTTAGCTCTCAGCTGGACCCATCCTGATCCAGGCCACCTGGCAGTAGTGCCAGAAAAAGGGAGCAGAGGGAGTGCTGCATCTTTCAGTGCTGATGCCAGTTTATGCTGATTTAAACTACTCCTTGAGCTATGAAGTACAGAATCTTAATCCGTGTTCATCTCTGGAATAACATTTTTGCATACACAGGGCCTGATTTGGCACCAGCATCACCTCTCTCTGGAGTGACCAGCAGGTTCCTCTCATGTTCAGAGTTATTACCTCTGAAGAGAGAGCCAATCATCACTTTCACCATGAGACACAATGAGGTCATAACTTCCCAGACATCTGCAGATGCCCTCATGAAGCTATCTATTAATACCTTCCTAGGCACAATACCAAACTCTGTAAAGTGTTTGTTAATGTTAAGTGAACGAGGCCAAAGAGAACAAAGGCATGAAAGTTAAAATCAGATAGTTCAAGCCAGAAACAGGAGTCTCTTTTTGTTCTTTCTTTCATACAGGAAAAAGTATACTGTTTAGAGGTAAACACAAAGGGAAATTTTGGTTCCCTTTCCCTGGATGCCAATTTTACAGAGAAAGTGGTTGAAATTTTGTACCCTGCACTAGAAGCTAAGCTGAATGATTGTCCTGTTTTCCACAGTAATGACTTAAGGTCCTTTTTGACTTTGACACTTATTAAATCTGCAAAGAACAGATCAGCCTAGACTACACCATAGACATCAAAAACATCAGTTTCCAGAGAACACTGGTACTAGACAAAGTCATATTGCTTTATATTATGCTAGTAATGAAAACTACAATGTTATGTGGATTTTTTGACTTGGTAAACTATTTTGGTCTAAAATGCAAATTGTATTCTGAAGCTTTGATTACAGACATCAGGCAGTTTTTTAATTTTAATTTAAGGCTCATGGTCATAACAGATAGTTATGCCTAAAAGTAAATACAGCTATCAGTAAACACGATACAAGCATATTTTCAGTGGTCATCGGAAAAGCTGCCACGGGCATTGGAATTTATTGTCAAAAAATTATTCTAGGTAAACAAGACTAGCTAAGGCAGAGTAGAAGCAGGCAGAATGTTCAAAGCTGTTTTCAAATACAAAGTGCAGGCAGCTACTGGCAGCACTGGATTTCATGTAGCCACATGACTGCCCAACTTCTTTCCCTAGAAAAAGTTCATTTCAGCATAGGTAGCATATGCAAAGTACCTTGTTTGCACTGACACTGTGTCCATGAAAGTATCCCTTTGAAAGCAGATATAAAAACACTGGCCACAAATCCTGGAAGCCTTAGAGAGTATTATGAGCTAATTTCTCTGAGAATGTGTCTGAAGTGCAAAAGCAAAAGAATGGGATTATGGCCACAGAATATATTTCACTTCTCTTAGAAGTCACTGATTTCTTCATAGTCACTGTGCAATGGTTAGCAATTGTACAACAAAAACTGAGTTGTCACTAATGTCCACCACTCAGAAGATCCTGAATGAGACATTATTCTCAGTATAGCTGAATTTAGGGGCAGGGAAGCTAAAGCAAGAACACACTTTGGTTTTGCAGGTATATCTTACATGCCCCAAAATGGCATTTGGATTCAAAGGGGGTTTTGTTTGCTTTTGTTATCAAAAAAAAATTAAGAAAAACATTTTCAAAACAAAAAGGGATAATCTGCTTTATGACCTTCTGTCTTCTGCCTTAAACCTGTTCTTTACATTAGTTTGCAGTTTTTTCCCATTTATGATTGCTGGGTAAAATTGTTTCAGAAGATGGTTTCAGTTCCAGCGATACCAGTAGGCCAGGCATCTAAATCTTGAACATGCTAAAACAAGGATCTCTGTGAACATTTGGGCTCACTCATCCCATTAAAATAGAGGGGCTCTTACAACTTTTGAAAGGAGATTTCACATGCTCACATTTCTTTTGTCAGAAGTAGTCTCAGAAGAGGCTCAGTACAAAAATCTATTAAAACATGTCAATAACTGTAAGCTTGTGAGTCATTTCACTGAATCCAAAGGGACCAAACAGTGCTGAATTACCCACAGGCTTACACACCTTGCTGAAACCAGGTCACTTTAATGTGGCTTTGAGAGCCACCCACAACTGAGGTTCCTATAAGAGTGTGGCACTTTGAACAAAGGCGGTGTGCTACTATGGGATTGTAGGAAATGAATTTCACTCTGCCACTTCTATGGGCTGGGTTGCTTTGCCCATTACACCCACTCCGTCAGACTTTAAATCAGTCTTCCTATAGATATAAGGCTACACATAAGTTTGCACACATCACTCTGCAGGTATGTTTATATCTCTGGTTTCTCCAAGTTATCCTTACCATTCTAAAGAAATAAATCATGTGAATACTTAGTCATTTTAAACAGAGATAAATTCCAGGTGGACAAAATGGTTTTGCCTATAGATATTTACACATACATCATGATACAAAAGTCAAAGTTGTGATAAGACTTCCTAGCTATTTGTGCCCCAGTACCAGGACAGATATAAACATGGAGCACAGAAGTCGTGACTGCTTTGAAATCCATGATGACTTCTTCCCATGGGCAACTAGAAGCAAAACATTTCAGAGTACACCTGAAAAATGTTTCAGAGTACACCTACAACAGGGTGAGAAAAATTACTAAAACAATTATTTTGAATTTTTTTTTGCAGTTATAGTCCACTGCAGTGCTGTGAACTCCTTGCTGATCTGAGGAGGGAAGTGGAGCAACACTTAGAGAGAAAAACCACATCTTTCATTGGAAAATATCTAACTTAGAATAGATAACAAAAGTATCTTCTTTGTGTTTTAATTCTCAGGATTTATATTAAACCGGAAGTTCCAATAGCTCTCACCCAGAGAGTGCAGTCATGATACATGTGATTTTTTGATAACTTGCACCAGTGACAAAATTTTTGATCACAAATTAATTATATCCTTAACCAACATAATACAAATAAGGACACTAAAAGGAGGGGTAGAAGGGGTCTGCTCAAGGATGCGAGACGTTGAAGGTTACAGATGCACGGGAGCTCTATCTTGTGTTTAAATATTGCAGAAAGAATATTAGGCTGCTATTGTCTATTTACTGGGTGGCCTTTCCTACTATACCTTTGAAATTCTCTTACTGGAGAGATTAGCTCTCTACAGACCTATGTGAGAGAGCAATATTCCCAGCCATGTGAAGTCTTATGGTAGCTATAGCAGAAATCACAGTGATAGACCTAAGAAGCACAGCAATGACAAGAAGCAAACCTATAAAACATTCCTAAATTCCCGTGCCTAAATGGCCAAATAGAAGCTCCAACAGCTTTACCAAGGGCTTTAAGAGATGGTAACATTCAGACAAAAGGCCACTACCTTGTCATGTACTCTTTGGTCTTCCTTCTGCTGGAACAAGCCACACTGCTCATCTGCTCTGCCAGGGAAATCTTGATAAATATCATCTGTAAGGAAAAAAAAAAAAATATATCAGTGCATGAGACAAAGCTACCACCAAGATCCTATCTTGCAGGACTCCAGGCAGGTAAGTATTTCCTCTCTGTCTTAGTTATAAATAGGTAGTTCTTTCATAACTTCTACACTCCAAAATTGTTAGAAAGATAAATGTGGACAAGGCTTCAGATGCTGTTAAGTATAGGTGGGCATTCATAGTGGATGAGATATTTATGTTATCTAGGATGAAAGAAAAGATCTACTAAAGCCAGTGAATCTGCATAAAATACAGCTGCTGGGTATGTCACATGTGCGCACACATGCAGTACAAACAGTTCAAATTGTCTCTGCATATTCCACACATGATACATGTATGAACTCAAGAACACACATTAGAATATAAAAATATCTTTCTAAAGATGGTTATTGTGGTTTTCTTTGTTGTTCACTTTCTTTTTTCTTTTTTTTTTAATTTTGGGTCATTATAACAGGTTTCCAAATAGCTTTGCTGAAATAATGAAGACTTTAACAATATTTTTGGAAATTAATAAAGCAATAATTACCTTTTCAAAAAAAACCAGCAAAATAAAATGAATAAAACCCCAATAATATTACACATTTAAGAAATGGGAGAGAAAAGGAACTCAAGTTTGTTATTTAATCATGATGTGCTCTTTTTGTATTTTATTTGTAAGGCTCTGAATGCTCTTTTCTTTCTACACCAGTGAGCTCGGTGCTTTAATTCCTTATAGAGTTCTGTGAACAATTTTTCTAAGTAAAAACACAATGTAATTCTTCAATGGCTGTAACAGTAAGAAGCTGCTCAAATTAAAGATCAATAAACAGTACAGAAAAAATCTGTATGAAAATAAATAAATAATGGATAAGATGGCAAATGCTTGCAATTAGACAGGATGAAAAATCTAAAAAGAAATTAAATTTAGTTGTAATACATTTCCCATTCTTTTCTTCATGAAAATTACTACTGAAGTGGGTTTTTTCTGTAATTTAAATGTTAAGCTGCCAGATGTGTGTCTCATGCTTGAAGAGTTGAAGCTTTGCATTATTTAGCATATTAAGATTCACAGAATTTAAAAAAGGGCTCCTTTATTGCCTGGAGGTTCTAATTAAGTAAACCTTAGCCTGGTACATTTAAAACTTGCAATACAAGAGATTTTGCTTCCTTTTTTTTCTCTGCAGCCAAGTCTCATCAATATAATAAATATGGAAAATACTTAAGATGATATCATTTTTCTTTGGCTTGAGGAATTAAACCTATCTATTATTTTAAGAAGTTTTTAATAGAGGCCAGCAATCAGAAAGACATTTAAAGACTGCAGTCTACTTTTTAATCATAGGAGTTGCTCTTAGTTAGTGAGGGGAAATGTGTCTTATAAAAGTGAGCTATGTAGAAATTGTTTCTTCCACATGCACAAAAACAAAGCACTTCTGAAAAACAAACAAGAATCACACAGTTCTTTATTATTAAGTTGCATTCTACTTTTTTATAACCTTTTATAATTGACCACAGAAAAGTAATAAAGCATTAATTAGCTCTGCTATCAGCAGTGTGTTCATTGAAGGAGTCTGGGTAGCTGCATCAGAAACTGTAATAACACAGAAATTCCTTTAACATAGAGTACCCATAAATCATACCTTAAATACAGTTATTTTTGCCATTTTAGAAAATGTCAAAGGTGTCAACTTTGTCCAGATATAGTACTTAGCAGAGACTATTTTAGTAAATTGACTTAAAATGTATTTTGTTTCCTGACAGGGGAACATAACAGCATTCATGATAAAAATGAACAATTTGAGGAGGAGAAAATAGCACCAAAAACAAATTATCAAAGACAGGTATCACAGCTGAGATAAAGGTACAATAGCAGGTATAAACTCTCTGTTAATAGGTTTATTTGGATTCAACAAACAGATGCATAAGAACAGGAAAATACAATTACACCACGGCCTGGAGAAGATAATAAAATTCTTAATTCAATGCTATAAACCTGTGAGGTTTATATATATGCATATATATATGCATGATGTGCATAAACAAAAAATTCAGCAGAATGGTTTTAATGCTCTGTGCTTTACAAGACAAACAGGAAAACACTGTTGGTATTACTGATAATAGCAATGTCTGGATATGGGAAAGTATGGTGAGATTAGTTCTGTTTCCAGACCTTGATGAAGCTAAGAACAGTCTTTTTTTCTGGTGATATTAAGTCCCAGCAGTTTAGATGATAAGCTTATGCCTGATATGGGGTGCAAAGTCCCTGAGTTCAACTAGAATCTACAAAAAGGATGCAAAGAGGCTGGAAACTAAAACTGATAGGACCCCATGTCCTATCCATGTTTCTCAGTATCAGCTTTCTTGGGGTAATAGCTGAGAGCAGTAGCCGGATGTCTTACTGCTTCTGAATCCCTGTAGAGTATAATGTAACATTTTTTGACTTCTACATTTGGTCTGGAAGGTACCATCTTTGGTTATGTCTTCTATAACAAGTACTGTAGTGCAACAGGAGTGGATCTATAGAATGATACCAGTAATTGGGAAGTCTAGACGCTAGACACTGAGGACCCTACTGGGCATTGAAGACTTTATGTCACACTAGCTGTAACCTAGTCCTGGGAAGCGATAACCCATTAATACCTGATACACTTACCCAGGGTGCATCCCTTTGATTAGCTTCACTCTAAGGTGTCCAGTGCTTGTCCTGCAAGACCACTCAGCAATGCAAACCAGATAGCAGCTACTGAGGCAGGTCATTCACTTCAAAAGCACCCTAAAAACCTGAAGGATAATGTAGATACACCCCTTTTGACAAGGGATTAGAGAGGGGTAGAAAACATTTTCCGTGATGTGAAACTTCTTGAGGTTGAATACAGAGCTGATACTGTGAAAATAAGATGTAGAATCATAGAATCATCTAGGTTGGAAGGGATCATTAAGACCATTGAGTACAACTGTTAGCCTAGCACAGTGTCCATTTCTGGAGCCCTCCACATAAGGAGATTGGGCTGTTGGAGCAGGTCCAGAGGAGGGCCATGAAGATGATCAGGGAGCTGTAGCACCTCCCTTATGAAGACAGACTGAAGGAGTTGGAGTTGTTCAGCCTGGAGAAGAGAAGGCTCAGGAGGGAGCTCATAGTAGCTTCTCAATACCTGAAGGGGGGCTACAGAAAGGCTGGGGTAGGACTTTTTAATAGGGTACAGGATAGCAGGACTAGGAGTAATGGATATAAATCAGAAGAGGAAAGATTTAGGCTGAATAGAAGAAAGTTCTTTACTGTGAGGGTGATGAGACACTGGAACAGATTGCCCAGAGAGGTTGTGGATGCCCCCTCCCTGGAAGTGTTTAAGGCCAGGCTAGATGAGGCATTGAGCAACCTGGTCTAGTGGGAGGTGTCCCTGCCTAGGGAAGGGAGTTTGGAACTAGATGGTCTTTAAGGTCCTTTCCAATCTAAACCATTCTATAAGTCCACCACCAAACCATGCTCCTGAGCATCACCGGGGATGATGATTCAACTATTTCCCTAGGCAGCCTGTTGTAATGCTTGATAACCCTTTCTGCAATGAGATTTCCCCTAATATCCATCCTAAAATTCCCTTGGCACAGGATGAAGCTATTTCCTTTCATTCTATCACTCGTTACTTGGGAGAGGAGACAACATCTACCTCACCCCTACTCTTTTCAGGGGGGGTTGGGAGGAGGAAAGAGAAATTTTAATTATTTTTTTTTAATATAGACAAAGAGAAACAGCACAACTAGGAAATTGCATTATATTGATTTGATGAAAAATACTGCTGATTCATATGGAGGAAAAGTAGATAATGACGAAATCCGGCATTCCTTTTAGATGGCTACAACCTCTCCTTTAGTCAGGAAGAAAGGATTTTAGAGCAGGACAGCAATGAGGCAGCAGACAAAATCACCAGCTTCATTAAATTACAGCAGGAAAACAACATGAAAATGGTACCTGGATTCTCTCCCTAGTAATACCCCAGCCTACGGGAAATCAAACAGGTCAGAAAATCAAACAGAGTTGGAAAAGAGAAAAGTTTTAATTGTATAGATTGCACAGCAGTAAATGAGAGCTGCATTTGATCCTATCTGCAAGAATCTACCCAATCCTTCACACCGTCCTGCTCAGAAGAGAAGGCCAGCAGAAACAGACAAGCTTCAGGTGCCTGAAGCTTTGTCTCTGAGGCTCTAGCTGTAGAAATCATGAAGTGCAAGTAATCATCTTAAAACATCGCTTTGTTCTCTTTAAAGTGGCACCCATTTGGAACTACCAGTGAAAATAGTCTTGAGGTTTTTTTGGTTTAGGTAATTATTTTCACATCTACATATGACTGTTATGTAGAAGCAAACAGTGTGTCAGAAGAAGAACCTTGTTGCAGTGTAATGAAAAATATTGCAAGGAAGGCTCACTGGTTTGTATAAAATTGTTTCAGAATTGGATGTGAGTATAAACAGAATCTTCCCAATCAAACCATTTCTCACCTAACACAACCACATTTTAACCAATTAAAAAGTTTCTCTACAAAGGTAAAAAGAAACTTTGAATGAAGCTGTCTCTTTTTTTTGGTATTTTGATATGGAGGGGACATCTTAACATGTTCTGAATGAATTTTTGAGTGCTATCTGCTAGTATATAACTCCTTGGCTAGCCTCATGCCATTTTGAAGTTCTGTTCAGACTGAAATGGTTTTTTTAATGCAATCTATTCCTAATATTTTCCTGTAAATGCTGAGAGATTTTTTAATAAAAGACCTTAAATTTGATCAGTGTTTAATTTTCAGTTTTCAGTGTATTTCATGAGACAGACATTAAGCAAAAGAATCCCTCTGAGCTGGTAGATTTAAAAAAAACAAGGGCTAATCATTTATCCTCAGTGTGCCATAGAAATTTGATAGAGCAGAGGACTGAAGGAACAACAGAAGTGGTGTCAAACCCCAAAAATGAGCAGAATGCAAGCTGCTTGTAACAGGCTAACTAGAAACTTTTAAGAGAAATATTTTACATGTTTCCAGTGTTTTACTGTGGTATGTGCATAAATAGGGGCTTTGAAAAAAGAAATCAGGCTTCACATGAGAGGAAGGCTGAGGAGTAAATCCTGCTGGGATGAGCATTGATGGGGAGAAAAACACAGACACTGTCAAAGCTCCAAATTAAACACCAGTTAAAGTATAAATCCTAGTTTATATGAGGTTCTGCAGCAATTATCAGGGGATTTCAAAATGAAGCTTTTTTCCCTCACTGGTTCTGAGTGCAGATATTGAGTTATGTGGTAACATTACTGACCATGTTCCAACATAGTAAATCTGGGCTTTAGTGATGTGTCTTTTGAAATCAAGATTTTGCATTGAATTAACAGGTAATTGATTTAGCAAGTACCAGAAACTGAACTCACCAAAATAAACTTTTTGTCTTGTGACTAAAAATAAGCAAAAAAGTTTCTCATCTAACTTAAATTTGTGGTTGCCTTTGGAGATCTGCTTGTAGTTCAGGTAGACTACCTATTATACAAGATCTGTTTTAAATATCCTCAGTAGTAGATTACAGTATTATTTTTTAAATATATTGAATCAGATGTTCTGATGATGTAAAAACCCTTTGACTCCAATCTTGCTTTGTTAAAAGTTGTAATAATTCAGTACCTTCCACAATCAGACCACTGTGACTTTTTGATGTTACTTGTAAGAGACCATCTTGAAATAAAAATGTGGGCTCTAAAATGCTTTGTTAGGCATTGTATCTCCGCCAAACTTCAAATAACTGATTTGAATAAAAATTGAACCTGGTTAATTTTGACCTAGATGAGCATTAACAATGGGGGTGGGGGAAAGTAAAAGGAGAAGGAATAGCTATCTACCTGCACAACTAATAAACAGGTTTTGAGACGTTTGTTACAAAGGCCAAAACATACAAAAATTGGCAAGGAAAAGAAATTAGCAGAAGTTCCTAAAAAAGCAGCCAAAAGTAAATATCAAATACCATTAAATGTTATTTATAGCAAATTTTGTTCATACAGATTATGCATGTTTTAAATATTGTGAGTTTTCCAAGCTGCTTTGTATAACTAATGTGCAAACAAATTAAATTAACTTCAAAGTATATTCTACTGATGTAAAAGCTGGAAAAAAACTGCTAAGATGGGGCTGTGATTACATTTTTGGAAGGATAATTATCTAGTAAAGACATGTTGAAGTTTTGGTCTTATTAGGAGGTGTACTGAGAAACCTTGCAAGACTGGAATTTTTTATTACTTTTTTTCTGCATCATGCCTAATCTTTTGTTACCAATATCATTTAACAAAAATTCACACCAGATCTGTATTCTATTTATTTATCCGTGCCGGTCAGCATCAATACTCAGCATTTATGCATCCTGACTATTCAATGTCATACAAGCTTCAATTCTAACTGTCTGTTTAACATGAGATATTCAGTAAATGTCCCTAAAATAGCAGATGCATAATTCTAGTCTTCTTGGGCGGTCAACAAAGAAGGAGAACTCTAAAGAAATGGGGGTTTAACTGCATTTCATAGGTTACTGTAAAAGGAAAGATGCTGCGTCAGCTGTCTTCAAACCTACATCCAAAATTCTGCTGCTTGTGGAGCTCACAAACTTTATGACAATTAAAAACTATGTACACAGATAAGAGGTATCTATCTCTTACTTAATATTTTTCACTTAACATCTAAACATAATCTATTATGGCATCCTTGTACAGGAGAGCACCTCTTTCCCTTCAATAGGAGAAACTGTTTTCATGTGCACTTTCAGCTCTCCCCATGCACCAAGGATATGAGAGTTGTCCTCTCTCTTCAGGGAAAGCTTGCCTTGTCTGTGGTAGGTGGGAGAGTCACAAGTGCTGCAGGTGATCATAGATTTCAGGTCAGCTTCTGATGCCTTCTCCACCACTAATTCAGTTACTCAATCTATTTATTTATCCTAATTGTGTTGTGACCAGGAGGGCTCGCTGGCACATGGGGCACCTGCACAGGCACAAATAAAAAAGGAAGCATGGACAGCAGCATTTTCAGTGCCTCCACAGGCATTTTCGTGTCATGAGACAGAGAATGCAATTCACTCCTGAGGTCATGACATGCAGAGATGGCTGTCTATAACCTTGGTACCACCAGAGCCCTGTCCTGTGGTAAATATGACTGACCATTTGGGTGTTATCTGAGTTTAGAATTGGATCTAGGGGTTGTGTTGCTCTGTTCCCACACATGTTTTACTTGGGATTAAAAAAAAAAAAAGAAAGAAAAAGACAAACCAGTGCAAATTGCAAAGCTTTGCAATCAAAAGAGATCTCATGTCCCAGGGGAAAATGCTACCTGATGTTAATACAGACAGTCACTCTTATGCAATTTAGCTCACCACAATTAACAAACCATATTGCTTTTAACATGCTGCAAGAAGAGAGAATACTTCTCAAGCACCTAACAGCAACACGTTGTGATCCATGGATATAAATGACCAAATAAAGGGAAAGGATGTAAAAATGTCACGGAAACACCAGCCATAATCTAATGTTGTCAGTGCACTCCACACACACCTTGTAATTACTAACACATTTGGCCTACTAATACTTCTTAGACAGAGGAGCCCACCGCTTCTGTACCTTTTTAGCCTGTACTGCTTTTGATCCTTCACAACTGATTTAAACTCTTCCATCACTTCCTTTGCCCGGTGAAATAATGGTGAGATGATATGGCAGAGCAACAGGGAAGGAAGATGGGATTTACACACATGCTAAGCAGATCTATTTGCAAACTTTTTGGTAAATTAAATAACACAATAAAAGTCCAAACCTGCTGGAAGCACTTTAAGCTCTTCTCTTTTTCTCCCAGCTTCTTCTGACACACACACTTCTCCTCCTTTTGCGGCATTAAACTGTTTTTCCACTTCCTTTCCAACAGTGGGAATACTTCCCTTATGGGTGTCAGGATCTTTTGGGGAGGTCAGAGGTTGCCCTGCAGAGGAAATGACAAGCTGTGAAATGTAAAAGAACAATTCCTTCCACATGTTTCCTTGCTCTGGGAGCAGTAAGGGTTTGTCAGCTAGCATCACCATGGGATGGGCCAGGCCTTTGCCTAGCATTCCTGTCAAAACTAATTTACAATTAAAGACCTGTGCAACTGTTTAAAGCTTAACAACTCCAGCAAGTTACAAGGACTGACAAAGCCAAGTGGTACAAAACAACCTCATTTGCAACAATCCAACAGACAGACAGAAGGAAGACAGATCAAAAAAATTCTGTGAATTACACAGTAAGCAGAAAAACTGTATACTTTAAAAAGATTGCTCTGTATAAAACTTATTTTTTATTATAAGCTCAAAGGCTGGAAACTGAAAAAATTTCAGCTGCTCTAACTTGTTGCACGTGGCACAATGAGCCATGTGTGTTACTGTCAGAATGGTGAGGAAAAAATAAAGTTCAGGGAAAAAATTAGCTAATCATTCATTGCAAGAAAGAAAGTGTCCTTAAAAAGAACACTCTAATAGCTGAGTTGCTTTTTCTCTTGTGCTCCCAAAGTATGGTGGAGGATGGGGCAAGTACAGTGACAGACACATAGGAAATCAGAGTGTAGATGCTTAGTCCAAAACCAGCTGTGATAGTAGTTCTTCTATGTGACAGATCTACCCAGCAAAGCACACACTTCCCTCCTAGCCCAGACACTGGGAGCATTGTAGACATGCTAACACAGAGCCATGTTCCAGCTAATACAGCTTGTGTCTCAGTTCTGCTACAGCAAGAACATCCTGCTATCAGGACCATACTAGCCTGGCTACCTTTAAACACTTTTCTTGAAAATCTTGTCTTGTAACACCTCTTCTCCAACACAGCCAGGCTAAATGAAATTCCTGTCTTGATTCTATACTGTAGAGTTTGGGTAAATTTCTGCTTTAAAAGATTTGTCACGACTGTTTAGGTATAGGCAGTGATTTCTGCTATAATTTGACAAAAAATCTGCACACAACTTCACTGCTGTGAAAAAATACTGTTTCATCATCTTGATCCTTCTCAGCCACCTTCCACTTTCTCCCCTGTGAGCACGCTTTTTGGGTCTAAAGTGCACATTATTATGTACTTGGACAATGTTGACCACAACTTCAGGACATCATACTAGCCAGTATTAAAGAAGTATAAGTCACTAGAATCAAAAATGTTTTCCTTTAATACTACAAATTCCTTCTTTCTACTTGGCTGTTCTGTTAGATCACCATTTCTGATGGGCACAAATAGGTGTTTGCATGCATTAGGCCAGTCAGAGGAACAGCACAAATAGAAGAACAAGCATTTGGAGGAACGTTCCCAACAAAAGCAAGGTAACACTTCCCAAATGAGAAGGGATTCTAACCTAAAAGTCTTTGAACTGCATATGAGTGCTATCCACCAACTTGAGTGAGGATTAAAGATCTGCCACTTTCGAAGCAGTCTCTGACATTTTGCACACATGAAACCCCTCATCTGTGGACACTAAAGTCAAAGGGATTTCACAGTGTGAAACGGTGCTCTTTCAAATTTGTGTACGCACTGTTTTATATGGAGATTCATATTTCTGAATAACCCATTTAGAAAACTAGTTTATCTAGATCCAAGACTATCAAGGTAACGTTTCTGGTAGTTCCATTGAATATTCCTACCTATGCTACTCCTATTACAGTTGTTAACTCCTTCCACACAACAATGGCTAATTAATTCCACAAAAAAATGATCATTTATTTACTGAAAAATCAACAACACAGGCTTTTCTTAAAAAAAGGCAACAGGTGATGTTTATGAAAGCAGCAGCTGTATCCTACCACAAACCTCTCAGGGAATATCACTTCAAAAGAATTGTGAGAAGATATAGTGTAGACACAGAAGGCCTGATAATGTGCATCTGTGACTTACAAAGGAGGTAGAATGGTTGGTATTATGCTGCATATTCCTGTACTGAATTCTGGAATTGAGATTCTGTGCAGCATGGAAGAGCCATGCTTTGACACAAGGCTGTGGTCTATAAAAGTAACACAGGCTGGAGTTGATGGAAATAATGTGAAGGCTCTGTCTTAAACTTACAAAACCAAGCCAAATTTGAAGTGAGGGTTAAAACACCATCCCCTAACCTGCTCTATTTTGTTTATATGCTGCAGCACCACATATGGTATCAATACATAAAACCACTCACTATTAAGACTACTGCAGTAGAGTGAGTTACAGAGCATCAGTCTTCATTTGGACTGTTCTTGCTTTCTCTGGTTTGTGTCTCAACCTTAATGTCACTTTAACACGGAGCTTTTTCCCCCCCTGCTTTTGGTGGTTTAACAGATATAATACAGTATTTATAGAGCATATCAATGTGCGACAGCTTGCCACAGATCATAAACACATTTTTCTGTTGGAAATGTTGAAGTCGTGATTTTCACCACGTGATCTCCAGTTCCCTAAGGTTTGCTCCTTTAATTGTAAATAGCCAGAAAGTCATCAAGCTAGCGTTTAATAAACTTTTAATTTGAAATGGATTACCACATGTTGTGTTTGTTTACCCATTATTAAATCTCTTAGCAACATATCACCAGCAGAAACAGCATACTGTAGCACTGCATAGATACATTAAAAAACAAACCCATGGGGGATATTAGCAGCTAATAATATCTTTAAAGAAGGCTCCAAGAAAAATAAATAAATATAAACAATATAAAAAATTACTCCTAGAAATTTTGTTAGTGAAAATCTCTTTGGTATGGAAATTGCAGATCTTCCATGATCAGCTTATCAGCGTATTTCAGAGGTCTGCACACAAACCAGTACATATACTAATGCTCTTTCTCAGTTCTCATAAATACATCTTTTCTGGACTTCTCAAACAAAGCATCACAAGTTTTTCTGTGTGTTTCCAGAAGTATGACCTATTTAATTGCAACCTCTATATATAGATGTTCCTGCTCCAGCAGGAGGATTGGACTAGATGATCATTTGAGGTCACTTTCAATCCCTGTAATTCTGTGGTTCTGTGATGTGTGTGTCTGCATGCATGTGAAAACTGATGGTAGGACCAGACAATAGTAAGGAGAAATCTGATTTATTAAGACCTTGTCTATAGCTCTCACTGCTGAGAAAAGCTGTTTGTAACTCCACCCTTTGGATCTACTATTCATGGTTTTGTGCCGTATTAATAACCATCTTAGCAGATATGTGGCAATAAGGAGCATCTTACTCCTCAGTCTAATGTGTGTTTGCATTTCTATGCGTATGGTGTCAGGGTGGTTACATAAATGCTTCTTGATCATGGCACAGTTGCTGTTCAGCCTAGAAATGTCACAGGGCAAATGTCATTTTCATTATCTCTTAAACCATTGCTTACTTTATGGAAAAAACTTCTGCTGGCCTCTCTTCATTTTACACTTTCAACTTCAGCTGCCCATTTGCCATGCTAAATTGTTACTGATTATCTGCTCTCTTTCTTCCCTTCCATTATCATCATGTACTGTACATCACTGCTGCTGTTCCCAAATGCTTAAGCAACTTCTGACCTGAAGAACTAAATCTCTGTATCTCTGCACATAATATTCACACAGACAATATGACCTGTGTGATGGCTGTATTCATTAGTTCTTTAAGCAAGAAGGAACATAGGAATGTCAATATAACAAAAAAATAACTTTTAGTCCATGACAGTCAGATCTCACATGCTGAAAAAGAGAAACCAATGGCTGTGTTCTAACATTTTTATCATTCCTGGATTTCTAACAGAACAGGAGAAATTTCTAAGTCCATTGCAATACAGTGTGGCATGTGTTCAATGTAGTTACATGAGGAGACTCGGAGGCTAGGGACAACATCCAGTCAACGTAACATTCAGTGCTTTTTTGAGAAAGCTTCTAGGGAGGTCTGCTGCACATAAGCAAATTATGATTTGTCTATGGCTTACCACTTGACCAGATCTCAGTAGAATTTCATAGGAGTACCCTAAGGCACATCTCTAATGCCAGAACTACTTCCCTGCCAAATTTGAAGTCTATTCTAACCCAGAGAGGTGCTAGAATTTTTCTAGAGATAATCAGACATTAAAAGTACCTTTTTTTTGTTTATTTCTTCCTGTAAGCCTGAAGTCACAAGCAGCTGAATTGTTACTGCTGTAACCTTCCAAGCAGTACTGAGACTCAAGCAGAGTCCACTATGGAAATTTTCATTCTCAGATTGATTCTGGTTAAAATTGCTCACAATAGAAAACAAAGTTAGTAACAATAATAAAAATAGTCTCAATATTCCTACTGCAACACCTCTTGGACCAATATGTGAATGAGGAAGGTCTAAGTTAACAAGAACAACAACAACCAGTCAACACTGATACGAAACTATGAATTGTTCCAAAGAAAGCCTGAATATAAATACGTAAAGTTCAAATCCATCACCTTGTGGTACTGACTGCTCAACAGTCTCCAAGATACTATTCTTTCCAGCAGTGCTTGAATATGTAAGATGTTCAGGCTGAAGATGAAGCTGTACATCACACTGATTTTGCCTCCCTGAATCCTGTGGTAATTTAATTATCTATTAAGACAAAAAAAAATACACTAACATTAGCAGTTCAATACTCTACAAAGGGAGAATGTATTTGCTTCTACACTATTTGTGAAACCTAAAAGTTCAAGATGCCATTATAAATATTTTAGGAAGCTGTTGTTTCTCCATACTTCATTTATTACAGATTTCTCTCATATAGGTTCCCCATGTACATCTTGCCCATGCTTACAGACTAAATCAGACATCCCAGGTAACTCACAATTCCAGATCATCTAGGAAAATAAAGATTCCTTCAACAGTTAAATCATACCAGCTCATACACTAAGATGAAAGATTAATGTTGCAGCTTTGGGATCTTCCCTCATCCTCCCCTCCATTTCAACCAGTTTTTGACTCTTCTATTATTTTTTTTTCCTTCATCATAGCCCTAATAGTGTTGTTTCTGACATTCTTATTCCTTGCATATCCTAGTTATATTTTCAGTATAATTTCGGTATAATGTCTGCATGATTCTGAGTTTATTTTTACTTTCTCCTACTCTTGGTAGACCCAAAAAAGAAAATTACCTGAAAACCATAAGAAAAAGAAAACTAATAACTACACTTTCTAGTGAGTAAACTCACAAGTTCAGAACTCATCTCTTTTCTTAAGTGTTTCTTCCTGAGACAGACATGACTGTTAAAGAGGCATAAGTCTGAGTTCTTATGAAGATTATGAATGAGGAAATGTACCTCTGTGACAATAGCATTAATTCACAAGTCCAGAAACAAAGCTTCCACTAATGAGGAATTCTTCCTTCAGGCCCATTTTAACCAAAGACATACAAAAAATGTTACATCCGAATTATATTCAAAATCTATTCAATGCAACCTATTTAAGGTTTCTACCACAACAGAGCCTTGCTTTGTAGCTGAGGAATCCCAGACATACAAATGCAATGGTATCATAAACAGTATTATCTTATTTTGTGGCCATGTGAAAGAACCTCTGAGATTCACTAAAACTGTGGAGGAAATTACTATGTACTTGTAGCAGGCTTAAACTCAGAATTTCAACTTTTGATCCAATTATTCAGCATCCCAAACAATATTTTTACATTAAGAATAATCTAAAATTTGTCTGTGAAAAACCTCACTAACTTCAAATAGAAGTTGGAGATGCATGTGATCTTTAGTTTTTTATAAGCCTACCGTGTAGGCTGATCAACTGATTTTTTAAAAGATTATATTGATTTTCAGGCAAACGGAAGGAAAGTGGAGCCTGTTCTGAGGAACAGTGACTAAATCAGCAGGCCTAACTTTTTAAAATACCAACCTGAAAATATAGATTGCATAACCAATGATCCAAGTCTTGCGAAATAAAATTTTCAATTTTCTTGAATCGGTCAACTTTGGAGTCATAATGGCCCCTAAGGAAGGGACATTTAAATTTTCCCTCCAAAGCATTAAAATTGTTGTCACACAAGGGAAAAACTCCCCATCCCACTTCTCGATCAATCCAAGTACAGGCCCCACGAAGGAGAAAGAGTTCAAAGAGGAGGACCATGCCTGGTTTCCCAGCTTTTCTAGGTGGAAGAATCTGGCAAAGGAAGAAAATTAAAGATTTATTAGTTATGGAAACATCACAAAGGAACCAGCTTTCTTTTGTCATATAAAGCTCTACAAACTTCATACCTTTGAACAAATTTCTCTTGGTAAAACAATTAAAAACTCCTCTCTTTCCACCAAACCATGCATTTAAACAATTTTCCACTCCAACAGAAAACAGGTTTTTTTCCATGCTAATATTGTGATATGTTTTATTGTTTCCCCTTGGCTTTCAGAAGTTGTTCCAATTCATGTCTTTATTTGCTAGTGATGGAAAAAGACTTCTACTAGAAAATTTGGTAACCTGAGATGTCCCTGTAAGGACTTACTGAGATTCACACTAGGCTCTTCTTGCAGCAAAATTGGGGAGTTCATCCAAATACCTAGTGAGAACACTTGCAGGCTTGTACCTCATTTGGTCATAAACACTTTTATATCAAGTTCTTGGAATGATATTGGCACACAATAGCCTTCCTCCTTCAAATTAAAGCAGGAAAACTTCCTGTATAGTATGTGAACCTCAGGGTATGGTCAAGAACAATTTTGAGGTAGCAAGCTGTCAGAATACCAAATACTGTTTACACTTTTCGTAACATAACTAGAGATATTATTCACAGCAGCTTGTGCTCTGGAAGTGAGTTACCAATGCTGTAGGCCCCTGGAGCAATTGTGTTCCCATGGCAAGGACTTGAAAATCCGGGTTGAAGAAACAGCCCGAAGTAAAGAATTTATGTAAATCCCTCTGTAAGGATTGCTGTGTAAAGCATAGTCATGGGGAAAAGGGTAGAGAAGGGATCAGGGCAAAAGAAAAGAAATATGGTCTTCTGTCAACGATTTTAACCATTCTCTTTAATTAGCATGGGTGTCTTGTTAAACAGTTCTAATACTGTGAAAAAGGTAAAAGAAAAAAATTTAAAAGCCATAGAAAAGATAGAAAATGGAAGGCAACTACCATTATTCTCAGGCTAGCAGCTCTGAAGGATAGTCATTTGGGGACAAGGTGAGCAAGTATGTCAGCTATGCCTCCCACACAGCAAAACAGCTGCTCCACCACTGCTCCTATACATTCTTCTGGATTACAAAGATCTGGGGCTGCCTAATCTCTTAAAAATCTTGGATGCTTCTCCAACAGTGACATGACTCTGTTATCTGAATGTTTTCCGTCTTCTATTGTTCCCATTTAAGTCCTCAAAATGCCTTGGTATAGTTCCCATGCAGAGACTCCTGCTCAACTCACCTCCACTTCTAGCCAAGAGACTGTCTTTTCCAGTCAGAGACAAGCCTCTTCTCCCCTCATTCTTGTGAACTGACACATATTTTTAGAAGGCCACAAAATAGAAGGGTATCCCCTGACTCCGAGCATCCTGGGGGATATACTCTCAACACTTTTTGAGAACCAGGATAAGAACTCTAAATAGAAGACTGATGACCCATCACAGAAAGTCCAAAATGCCGAAGTCTTTTTAAATTATCAGGGATTTCCTCAAACAGACAACATTCTACAGCTAATAATCAGCCTCAAATCTTTATTGTTTCAAATATTTCTGCACATAAGTACACACCCCTGTGCAGCTCTTCCTTGACAGAAATTTCTAAATGTAGTATCACTTTTTTATACTCCTGATTAAACATCAGGCAAGATATCAAGCACATCCCAGGTACAGCCAAGCTTCCTTTTTCTGAAGCAGCTAAGGGGTTTGTTCAGACCAATAACTGTTATGTTAGCAGATGATACATGTTCATCATTGTTCTGCATTCTGTAATTTTTTGAAGTGAACATAAATTATTATTTTAGTAATATACCTTCAATTTTTAAGTTATTATTATTAGGTAAGAGCAAGAGAGAGGAAGTCATCTGATGAAATCTTTTATAACTATAAATATTGTCATTATTATATAGGTGTTCTTTATATTAATTATGTAAATATATTCTAAGACTTAGTATAGGCTTAAAATGAAACAGAAGCATCTGTTGAAAAATGCCATAACCCTGTGGCAGCTGCTATTAAACCATTAACAGTATCAGGTTTCATTTAAACCAGATTTACCATTTTCTGTAACAGCCCGTGGGAAAGCTAAAAACATTAGGCACAAATTACTGACAAAAGAGATCCTTAATCAAGCCATACATTTCATTTGGCTAGCTGGGTGCTAGATAGTAACCTCTGTGCTACAAATTAAAGGTGGTGGTTACAAGGCTATGATCAAAGACAATTACCTGCATTATTGAACAATCCCAAAGCATAAGGAGCTGAAATCACTGCCGTATCACAACATCCCTTTTGGGTTTTCCCTTGTTTCCCAGACTTACTCTGTTATTGAGAAAAACTTCACAGTACACAGTTGAGTCAGCCTGCCTACGAACAGATAATGTGGTCAAGAAGCTGGTGTAAGGGTAATCATGACTACTAAAAATTAATTTGTTTGTTTCCTGATCATAATTATTCTTCATTGGCTATAAGCTCTCATCCTGGACCTAGATTGCAAACTCAGTTTTTATGACTGGAAACATCCCTTTCCTTACAGTTGCACGATGTGGATATTTAAACTGCGCAATGATCCAAAAATATAATGACAAAACAAATAATACAAACACTAAGGATTTTGTCATACATGTGTGTGCTACAAAGCCTGAGGCTGTCAGATGTGCTCTGGGAGTCCTCACACATTAATGCTAGGTGTCTGACTCAGGTAGGACAATCTCAGCAAGCATACATGGTCAAATTTCCTACCAAGTAATAAATTTATTTCTTTCTGTTTTCCATAGAAAAATCCCAGCTGATTCTCCACCCATCACTCTATGCCTGTGTGCCAAAAATTAACACAGGCACCTTTGGGCATTCATTTCCACTTTGATGGCCATTGGGAGTGTGATTTATACAAAAGAGCACTGGTGCATAGGAAAGGACAGTAAGGCTCAAGAAGCAGACCTTCAAAAAAGAGGGAAGTCCCCTAAAAAGTCCATCCTAACCCTATTCCCATGGCTGCAGTGAATGCATATCTTGGTCACAGACTGCTGTCTCAAAACTGTCAGACAGCTCTGTGAAGGAGCTCAGTGTTGTGCTACCTTGATCAGCCTTGAGTCCATGAGCAGAGATCTGGGACACGGCCAATACAACCACACAAGTACAAATGCATGGTAGCACAGATTGAAATTCAAAGCCTTGGAGTATCTGCATGCCTCTGTAGGTTTGGGCTGCCAAGCTTAGGTACAGTGCAGGGAGCAACTCAGGTGGTTACAGAAGGAGTGGATTCAGTAATTGCTTGCTCTTGTCAGAGGAGGAGACTGGGAGGAGACAGGAAGGCATCCTTTCTGTAACTGTGGGAGAAGATACATCTGCAGAGCATCCTGACTGGTTCTCCCAGGCAGCTGAAATGTATACAGGTCGTTTAAACAAACTGGTTTGTTTTGATAGACTTCTTTGTTTCTAAAGTTAAAAAAAGAACAAGCCACTATAGTTTCTCCGATGGTGGCAACCTCTTTTGATGCACCATTTGGTAAGACAGCCCACAAGTCTGCACCAATGGTCAAAGACAGCACAAGACATAAATGCAGTTTTCTGAGCTTAATGGGTCTATTCTCTAATACTTTAGCTCATTGTTTCTTCAAGCTTGCCTAAAATTTCTGCTGACGTCAGAGAGGTATTTAGCCTTCCACAAAGCTTTGGAAGCATCCAGCATGCCTTTTACCCATGTAATTTCTTTTGCAAAGAGAAACACAGAAGAGAATAAATAATGCTTGTGTGTGCCTGCACAGGCACAAGTAATTCTTCTTAGTCTGCAGTTAACATTGTTGCATTTAATTGAATTAAATCATAGTGAAATAAAATTATCTCTTGCCACTATTTCTGAATTCAACTGTTTTATATCAGTTTCATTGTAATATATCTTATGTCTCCATATGCCACCATAATTTCAGCAATGAAATCGTTTACTCTAGAAAGCGAATGAATTCTATTTGAATATTTCAGTAAACAGATTCAGTGTGAGGATTTGGGGGTTTTTGTCTGACTTACTCTTGGGTTTTAACCTTGTCAGGAAAAAAAAAAAGTCTTTTCTTGTCTGCACCTTCAAATGCTTTCAGTTTAGAAGAAAAAGGGCAAAAATTACATTATTTAATTCACATAATACAAAATTTGACCACTAAACACGTAAATCTGAAATGGATTAAAGTGAGCTAAAATATGCAAAGGCAATTCAGTGTTTCCTTATTATAAAGAGGAGTCTTGCAAAACACCATATAAATTAACAGCTCATCATTTCTGCTTATGAAAACTGCAGCAAATGAACCTCACTAGCGCAAAACATGAGTAGAAAAACACTTAAATAGGAAGCAGTTCCCATCAAACTATTTCATTAACAAATAAAAAATTATTTCACTATGTAAAATGGATAGTGTTGAAGATGAGGCTGTTATTGTCACCATAAGGTAGAACTTTCATGGCCAGATTTTGAGCCCTCCCTGTTTATGTGCAGGGCCGGTATACAGACAGAGGGAAGGGCTTTCTCAGAATGTGTTTATGTAACTTTGAAATTTATAAAAGGCCAGAGGGGAGGGAATAGAAACACGGGCTGAGATAAAAATAAAATATCATGTTATTAGAGTTTTCCAAAAGTCCTATCTATCATCAGAATGTCGTAGAGTAGCTGGAAATTGGAACAGGTACCCGAATACAAAATAACACACAAATCAAGGGTGGACTGTGTAGTGCACTATCATTCATTTCCTCATATAGACTTTTTTCTTTTCTGTTTTCCAAAAAAAAGATCAGGCATTTCAAGCCTGACATAGGTCAAATAGCTCCCTGACTCCTGTCCTCTGCAGCTTGCAGATCTCCTCAAACCTTTATGTAATGCCAGCATCTTCCCTGCAACCCAGTATCACAACTTGCCTGGTCATGGAGGAGTATGGACAGAAGCAGCTGTGACATAACAGGCGAGATAAGTTGCATGGAGGGCAGGACATTGGTACCTGTATTTGGGCAGTTTATTCACCACTCCATCTCATCACAGTGGCAGCAAGCAGGATTTCTCCAAACATACTATGCCAAAGCAACCCAGTGTCTTCCCAGAACTACATCCAGCACCACAATGGAAAATGCCTCCTGGCCTCTCTGGTACCAGAGCAGCATCAGTTCCCTGCTGCCTCCCTTTCCTCTAGGAGAAATAACTCAGTGCACAGTTAAGTCCAGCAGCATCACATACAGCACGACTACCTTACACCAGAGGACCAGAATCTGGCCTTTTATCTTCCCAAATACAGGGGAATAATGTCTGCATTCTGTGAGCTTTAGCCCCTGCATCTGTTGCTAATTGTCCTGGCACATCTGCTGCTAATTCTTTTCTATTCTTTGGCCAGCAGGGAGTAGTAATGTATGGTACAGCCAGCACTAGCCTCACAGAGCATTTCTGGTGATATACCACTGGCCTGGGTGAATTCTTACCTCATCTGGCAAGGGGAGAAATTGTCTTCATAACAGGAAGGCAGGAATCCCAGTTCCTTCTACTGACGCTCCCATCTCACTCATTCCTGAGTCTGATTCCAGCACGGTCAGAGCGTGAGTTTCTTGGGATGACACAGGCCTCTGACACGAAACAGCAGAGTTTATTTCTTTTGTTTTGAGGCAATACATACTTTGCTCAGAAACCACTCAGAGCCATGGAGTCTCAGGAAGACGTGGCTCATTCAGCACACAAGGCTGAGTCACAAAGCAGCGCCGCTCTGTCTGCCCGTGGCAGCAGCCAGCTTTCCCCTTCCTTTTGCTTCACCAGCTGCTCCATCTCAGGTCTTTTTCCTGATGCTCCTGTTCCAGATTCCCCATCACACCTCATGAAGCACAGCAATCCCTTCTTCCTTCATCTTCAGTCCAGCATGAGACACAGCAACACTTCCTTCACCAGGGAAGCTGTGCCAATGTGGAGGTCATGGTGGTCCAGACCTCACTGAGGTCTGGTCTTCTTCCAGGGGGCTCTGCTAACACTCCTTCAGCAAAGAAACAGGAAGACCGACTCCTGATAACAAATCCCCTTATCCTTTTGTACTTGGCTTAAAAACTGGATTTTTAAAAGAGGATCTTTTTAAAAGAGCTTCCCATTTCCAGCACTGAGCAGCTTTACCACTAACCTGCTCATCCTGAGTTCACAGATAACTATATAAAACATTAAAAGCTTCAAAAACAGATGTTTTCAGAAAAACAAGTGTTTTCTGAGGGTGTTTTTCTGGCTCCCGCAACTTGCAGATATAGCCCAAAACACATCTTAAGCCTCTTTTCACAGTTCCAGGCTGTAAGCTCTGGCGAGTCATGGAGTTGCTCCACCTTTCAACTCACAGAATTTAATGCTGAGGCAGGCATTTATTATATTCTTAGTGTTCTCTGCTGTCCAGGGTTTACTTGGATCTAAGGATACAGGCACAGGCTGCTGCATTCTGCCCTGCCCTTGATCCACCCCAGATAATATATGACTTTTGAACAACTGTTGTATCCTATGGCTCACGTCAAGCTTCTTTTACAGCTATAATTTCCCATTGAGAAGGAAATAGGTCACAAAGCAGTCCAAAATAAAGGCCTGTCCCTCTGCACTCCTGATTTTTAACATATGCTTGTGAGATTTCTCCAATGCAGACTACATAACTTACCCTAGTTAGATATGATGCAATATTACATATGTCACATTTCTGAGGTCTTTTGGGCAGTATGTGTTGCTCTAAGCAGAAGGAGCACACACAGTATAGTTCAGCATGTGTTTCCAGGAACTCCACTGCAGCACAATAACCAGACAATACATGAAAAGCAACTCCAATTAATTGCCAAAAACAAAACCTGGGATAAGTAACAACCTTTTGCATACATAAATCAATTGCATGATGCTAAATACAGTCAATGCAATAGAATCTAGCACACATAGCCTTTGTAAGTCAGCACACCAGACTTAATGAATCCTTTCAACTCTTCACTCAGAGCTGGAAATAATGCTTTCCACATTGGGAAAGTTTATCAATGGGCAGCAAAGGTCTCCACCTTCCAGCAGCTTGTGGGTGGAACAGGATCTGTGCACTGCACAGCAGCAAAGGAGGTCCTCACAACTCTTTCTCCAGGCTCCACAGCAGAAGGACTTAGAGCCATCTGAGGAGATGAGCATTATCAAAGGGCTGGGAGTGGATCAGCGTGGCAGCAGCTGGGGATGAGCATTATCAAAGGGCTGGCAGCAGCATGGATCTCTCAGCCCTGTGCTGTGTGTGAGCAGCACCCAGCTTCAGGGCTGCCAGCAGCTCACCTAGACACCTAGGGATGCCACAGTCACGGTGCTCAGCCAGAATAGGTTCCCTCTGCCTCTCAAGAAGCTGTTGCCAAAAGATGTTTAGCAAATAGCAATCAAAGACCAAAGCAAATTCAGATAAAATAGAAGTAATAACAAGTGTATGTTCCGGATGCATGAAAAAAAAGTCAAATCTGTCTAAATTTAGTTCTTCCATTTAACAAAAGGTTCATGCAGCACCAACTACAAATAATTGCATCCAGGGAAAATTTAAGTGGCTTTCATTTTGAAAGTCCTCTGGCATTGCCAAGTATTATTACTTCCTATCTTTTTTTCATAGCATATCAAACTCTTAAGTTATGTCCTTTAAAGTGTCCTAGAGCTAAATGTTCTTCATCTGAGCCAGCATTTAGCCCAAGAACCAAATAAGTGGGGGATGGAGAGGAGCTTGTGCTCTGCTTTTTTTAATGATACCTTGTTTTGTAATTACTAAAAACATCACGGTCCTTAGACAGCTGCTGACATACAGAAAATAAGGACCTTGAAACTGTTTGTTTCATCATATTTTAAGAATTAATACCTCAGGTCATGTTAATCAGCTTCTGATATATGTAGTTTTCAAAATACACTTCAGGGAAGAAAGTGCTGGAAATGACTAATAACAACAAAGATACAAACTTTATTCCTATATTTCTAACTCCAAATGTGAACATTACTAAAGTACTTTGCCATAAGCATTAAAGAAGACTTAAAAATTAAACCCACCATGTTCAGTGAAATAGAACATCCTCTTTCTCCAAGAAAAAGAGTTCAAATTTATTAATTTTGTAGCTATAATTTAAAATGAGTGTCAGGCCCTGCTAGATGACTGCATGATAAGTGTCCTGAAACTTCAGGATAAGGCACTAAATTTTTCACAGCATTTGTGTTTCACTTTCAGTGTAATAAAAATATGGTGCCCTTTTAATAATGAATAATAGATCTCCCGGTATGATTTACATGCGTGGATTAAATGTCATGTTTGAAAAGTTGCTGCTTTATTCATATTGAATTTCCCTCAAGTAAAACAAAATAGTATTCAGCTACTGCTATGATGTTGCTGGTACCTTGCCACACTGGTACATAAATATTAACCAGTTGATACACTCCTTAAAATTCTACAGATCCGTGAACTGTTCTGTCAGCAGCCAAGGCTTTATATGCATATGAACTGACTTAGTGCTATCCTGAGTTCCAGGTACATTGTGGCAAATGCACAGTGCCAGAGCTGACATACTTCTGAGCTCATTTTTTTTTTTGCTGAAGTGCCAATTCTGAAAGGCTGGCACAGAATGAGGACTGATGCCAAATGGGTGTAGCAGGACTAGGGTTAAAAAACAGCTCAGGGAACCCAATTGCCTCTCTCTCCTCTGCTGTGCTGGACTGGCAACCCAGGTGACTAGACTGCTTAATGAATGTTTTCAAATGTCACTTGCACTGGCCTAAACTACTCTTCACAAGAGCTGAAAATTTCTCATCTTCCCCTACTGAACAAAAACTTCCTTCCTAACAGGCAATATTTTTCTCTGTAAGAGTTCCAAAAATGTTAAAAATTTATTTCAAATGCTTGAAATTGGAACATCCCCCTGTTTCACATATCCTCACTATTGGAAGCTGAGATTTGAAGAGCACTATAAAATATTTTGTCCCTAATTTAAACTATAGCTGAAAAAAATTCTGAAGCAGTATCTTAGTTACACTCCAGTTTTTGTTTTGTTGAACCCGGCATTGAGTTTGAGATAGAAAACTGAGGATTTGTTCTTATTGTAATTGTTTTATACAACTATTTTAATGTTTAGTGAACTAACATTAAAAAAGTTAGCTAGAAAAAAATCAAACATACAATTTCTTATTCTGTACAAAATTAAACATTCACACAGCACAACTCATTTGTGCTCTTCATTATTAAAGTGAAAAATGTCATCTGGACTTGCTCTGGACATATGTCCTATGGAGTAATAAAACATTGCTTTAAGTACACTGTGAACAAAAAATGTTCACTGACTGCCTAGGTCTTACCTGCAGTAGGATCTCAGCCACAATAAGGAAATTATACCAGTAAAATCTTCGGTCTATTGTAAAGATGATGCAGTTATATCTATGCTGGCTCTGCCAAGGGCAATCTAGCTACAGTAACTGCCTTACAAGATGCACTCTCATCTCCTTTCCTATCCCCTCCTTACTCCACTTGCATTCCAGACCTTAGAAAAATCAGTCAGTGCAAGAGTATATTGAAAGTTTAAGAACAAAGCTTCTTCACTGCCAGGGTAAACCTACTGCATTTTTTGAATCTCAGTCTGAGTTCATGTTCAGATTGTGTTTAGATGTAGGTGAAGTTTCAAAATAGTTCTAGCTTCACTTAAACCAGACAGCATTAATCCATTTAAGTCCAAAGTCCCCTTGCATAAACTAAATATATAAAAACCTTGAAATGCTGCATCTAAAACAAATCCCCAAGTCCCCTTCAGATATGCTATTATAGTTGCTATTCTTAAAATTGTATAATTTGAAATAGTAATTGCATTTTATCCAAATCCAAAGCATTCACATGTGTTTTACCCAGGATAACTTTAGGGAAAAGAGTTGTGTGACTGCCTAGCCCTACTGAAAACCAAATTCAATTGAAGCAATGTATTAGGAGCTGCTGTCTAATACATAGTCAGATGTTATTGGAGGGGCGGGGGAACTAGGTTGACAAACTAGAAAGGAGGACAGTGAAGGAGGGGAAATAGGGGAAGCTGGCAAGCCAAAGCAAAGAACATTGATTAATGAACAAAAAACATTTTTGAAAGGTCGGGTACGCAAGTCAGACTAGCCCTGAGGCAGATCTAACTTACATGACCAGCACTTTCTGTACACAGCAGGTAACCCATGCTGACACCAACTTTGCCGACATGACAGGGTTATTATTTTTGGAAGGATGTAATGTTCTGGAACAATTTCTCTAATATATTAGTTAAAAATAAGCTTTCCTTCAATACCAAGCACGCGTGTCTTCATTTTTACCATGTTTACACTGAACTCCTATCGTTATTCTGGCCAATGAAAACAAAAGCTTATTCTTCATTTGTGAGCACTTGTATTTTCCCCACTGCAATACACCGCAGGGCAGCAGTCCTGGGTGAAATACTGTGTTCAAACCTAGATGCTCACCTGGAGCTCACCACTAAAACCTCACTCCTTACAATTAGTTTTTCAGTAGATGCTAGCCATCTGAAGGCTAAAATTTGTCTTATCTCAGCACCAATCCGAAGGTCTTCTCTTGAAACATTCCTCAAGCTTATGGGCCAATACCAGGGTGGAAGAACCAAAAGATGGAATTGTTCAGGGTACAACACTAACATGTTCGAAATGAGCCAGTGGAGGAGATTATCTAAAATCATAACTTTAAATTTTGCTGTCTGCTACACGATGACATACAGGGAATCATCAGAAGGTCTTTTAATCTTCCTGGTACTTCATTTTAAGGTCCTGGTACTTGCCCAAGACCTGCACCCTGGTTCACTAGCCTGAAAATTAATTTTGGTGAAGTTATTAATTAAATGTCCCCTGTAAGACTCAAAGATGACTTCAAAACAAACTCTAGAAACACGGCAATACTAGCAAGCACTTCCTGAAGATCTTTGGACAAAGCACAAAAGCCACCTCTAAGCAGTTGCTGAGATGTCTGCACAAGTCCATAGAAACTAACAGAAAGGCAAGTTATAGACTCTGCACATATTCCCTATGGATCCATGACAACAGTTGCTTTGTGTTGAGGAGCAGCAGACAAAAGATGAGTCAATCTGAACTAGCTCTCTCCTAGTATTGAGAAGAAATTCATGCAAGGGATATTCCCTGGACAGGAGCATAAGCAGCAGGCAAAACCCAGGAGAAACACAAAACTGAAAGAGGTGAAGCAGAGCATGGCATAGTCATTCAGATGTACTACTCATAGCCATCTTCTCTGAAGGAAGCCTGAGAAGGCAATACTTCATCTTCGAGGCAGTAAGCAGGATGCACATATCCTGCCTAAGGAGGAATCCCAGTTCAGTGATTTCCCTGACAGACACTTGTATTTGTTATAACATCATGCGACAGGCACATTTACAGTTTCCCCTCTCTAAATGCATGATTCTTCTCATATTCAAGGTTGTATTTGCAGACACACTGTTCATTAACTGTTACAGATGATATACAATTAAAAAGTGACATAACAGCACTTCATATATCACATACCCAGTAGCTGGTATGACTCACCCTGAAGTAAGTAAAAGCATCAGTGCCATAGGTTAAAGTTGCTGTATCTGAAAGTTTTTTGAGAAAGCGTCTGTGAGTCTGCTCTGCATCTACACAACACTTCATTGTGGAAAAGGTGGAGGAAGAAATCTGCCATATTCAAGTCATATTGGAAAATAAACACTTGAAAACAAAAAAACCTCATGTTCTTGTTTTACCAGTGCCTCAAAACAAAACTGTACTGAGAGAGATGGGTGTTGTTTTTTGAACCATGAAGAAGCTTTCCTGTGCCAGAGAGTTTATCTGCAGCCAATGTTTCAACCAGCACTAGACATTAGCTACAACAGTGAGCAACTGACACACAACAATCCTGCCACACACAGCATGCTTAGGCAGGAAAATATGTGTGCCTCAGTCACAGAAGACAGAATAGAGCCTCAAGTGTTTGGGCTCCTTCCAAAATATTCCAAATGCTGCTTTTTTGGCAAATGGGGGTCAATGGAGCTAAAAACTCACAGAAGGATTTGGGCATTCATGTGTTTATATACACCCACTCGTTCATTTATTATTCTAAAGCTACTTTACAGAAATCAAATTACATAGCTGACAAGCTGCATAGATAAGAGAGAATAAAAGTAAAATTTAAAATTAGCTGACAACACTATGTGATGTAGTGTGTATTTGGCACTTTTTGAGTGAGTGATGAGGGTTAACCTAAGGGAAAAAAATTGCACCCTCCTAAATTGCGCCTTAAATTATTAAATAAATTATGAACATGATGGAATGCATTAAATATATAAGCCTGAAGGAGAAGGACTGGATGTGTTTTAACTTTCAAAGTAAAGACAGCATATTTAAGAAGTGTTGCTTACAGTCTGTATAGTCTGTCCAAAGTAGATTTCTGTGTCGTAGAAGTTTCCATTGTGACTAACAGGCAGCGTTGTCCTGGCCTGAGGCTGCTGCTCCTTCACTTTGGGCCACTCCTTCAATTCACCACCTAAGCGGCTCAGAACAGAAACTTTGAGGGTGTAGTAGCCTTTAGGAACCTTATCTTTGACTCCCCTCAGGCATTTGACTTGAATTTCTATCCTTTGTGGTGTCTTGGAGCACTCAACCTGGGGAGAAGACTCTGCGTCATTGACCTGGGTTGAGATAATTTTAGCCATACAATTAGCAAGAACAAATTTCTTCAAGAAAATAGCTACCAAAAAGCAGACAACATGCTTCTTGTTCAACATGCAATTACCCATTAACAAGTGAGGATCTCCAATTAGGGAGGTCAAAAGATGACAGATAAAAAAATAATACAAATACTACTAATAAAAAGTTCAACATCTCCAGGGAAAGGTGGGGCTGTTGAAGAATGATGCCAGAAGCCATTGGTCTGAAATAATAAGGCAGAATTAACTGGAAAACAACACTTTCCAGAATAAGGCATGCTTTACAAGACTGGCACAATATGTGATGTAATGAGCAGGCTGCAGGCACAGAATGAAAGATGGGGCAGGCCATGTTTTTATACTAATCATTAGCCTTGCCAAAGCTATTAGTGCTGTGTAATATGCAGACTATCCTTTCACCTTCTGATTATCATATAATCAGATTCTCTTAAAAATAGTAATCAAAGTGCAACATGTGTAGAGTTTAATAACAACTCCCTACAGGCAACTTTATTCCAAGTCCAGACAAAAGGAAACATCTGCTGCTTGCTGTTGACAAGATGTTGTCTGAGTTACAGGATGCTTAGTATGGAATAAATGCTATGCTGTGTATCAGAAATGCCTTTATGGTGCTTTCCTTATATGCTTAGCCTATAGTGTGGAGGCTGGCAGAGGGGAGCAGATGCAGTAGCATGGTCCTTAAAATTCTTGCCTGAGTAAAAGCATGGGGACCATCCTACTATGCCAGCACTTCAGTGCTGCCAAAATGCAGTCTGGAAGATCAGGCACTTGAAAGTTTGGTTCCAAGTGGTGACTTCCCCAACAACTAATTATTTAGTGCTTCAAATCAGCAATTCTTTTTTTTTTTTCCCTGCAAGGAATCAATTGTTTTCCATTATTTTGAGAAAACATTGGTGCTAGGTTGTCTTCTTCTAATGAAATGTGACACAAGAATACACACCAAATGGCTACCTTGACTACTAGGTTTAGTAGACTCACAGTTTAAGCCTACAGTAGCTAATAATCTCTTTAATCCTGTCTTGGATTTATTTTGGAAGAGATAGCATATTTCCATATAGATAGAAAGCTTCTAGAATTAAATTAAGCAGTTAAATAAACAGTTGAATTTGTTAAACTTCTTTTGTTTCTCAACACAAACCATACTTAATGACTAATCTGAATGACAATTATTTTCAGCTTAATTAGAAAATCTTAATTAACAATGAAGATTTAACCTTAATATTTTTGGTTTCTGAATCATATATAAAAAAAATTAACATTATGTGAATAAATAAGACAATCTTTTTAAACCTCAAGGCAGGATTACTGATGCAGGCAGACTTCGTTATTAAACACATTCTAAATTAAACGCCTCTATGAATTTTATACTGAAATATATTGTGATAGTTTTGCATGCCAAATGTGACATTTTATATTTTAGATTCATCTTCTGTAGTAATTTTGGAAATGTCATACAAACAAAGATTTTGTCATTTACCAATGGAATTACTATGCATGGCCGGTTAGCCATCTCTTTTCTGGCTCTTCTGGTTGTTTCAAGTCAGCAAGCCATAAAAAATCTTTATCTCTCAGAAACACAGCAATTTGGAAGATAATCGAATAGTGACTGGGGGGCAGAAACGCCAGTCTGAGGAATTATACCACAATCTCTCTTGCATTTACAACCTTCCTCAAAGCGAGTGTCAGTCGAGTAGGAAAAGGAGATAGAAGGTTCATCATATTTCAAGCCTGTCTCATTTGCATGGTGGCATAGCTGTCTCATCTTCTGCTGAAAGACTTTGCCTGGCCAGCACTGACAAAATGTTTCGAAGAACTCTTGCCATGCCCAAATAATTCATCATTAATAGCTTTGGACATTCTCTTTAAGCATTTGCTTACTTCTGCTGGAAAGCATATTTTGAAACCCGCTAAATTCTATCCTCTTAAACTGTGAATAGAAGACGGGGAAAAAAAGGAATAATAATGCAATGCGATTGATACAGCCATTTAGCAGGGAAAAGAGCACTCATGGACAACCCCACCTTCCCACAAGGTCCTGTTGCTCCATTTAATCCAGGATCCACACCTGCCAGGTTTCCAAAGCTGGCTAGCATCTCCTCTTCATGTTCATTCTCCTCTTCCAGCAACTGATGTTCCACTCTGCAGCAGTTAAAAAGACAACAGAGAAGAGGAACTGAAAATAAATGAACTAAAATGCAGATAGAGAAAGTACCTGGCACTGGAAATTCATTGTAGTTTGATGTTTTCCTTGTATATATCATAAGCCTTGCAGGGCATCCAGAAGAAAAAACAGTGTGCTAAGCAGGGAAATGACTAGGCTTTCAAAAGTAGCATATGATAAATGTAATCACAGACCCAGAAACAGGACCGGTATTTGTCAGTCTGTGCCACAGGTCAATGTAAGGAGTCTAAAATTTCATGTACAGTCAGCTTCGTCTGGTGCTTGGGATGGAGTTCTAAGCTGAGAAAATTAAAGTAGTAAGCCATTTTCTCTACTGACACTTACAGGACCAATTGAAAGCTTCAATAAACTGTAACAGGTATTTGGAAAAAAATGGTTCCTTGAGGATTGGGTTACTTTAAACCAAAAAAAAAACCTCATACGTGTAAATCTTACCTTTTTAAAATATATATATAAATTCATATCTAAATCTTCTATCATTCATAAATCTTCTAAAATATCTTTTTTTATACAACCCAAAAAACCCTATAATTTATATGCATATGCACAAATTATCACAATTCAGACCTTCCTTGGCATTCATTTGTTAACTACTTCTGTAGTTAAAGCAATTTTGTGACTAATTATATTAACTTAAAACTATTTTTTTAAAGAGAGTTCCTTGCAGCAATGCAGGGCAAATAGCATAAAAACAGCCCTACTCTTGACACCCCAGCACTACCCTTCTCAGTGCATTGGATATAAAAAAGGCATAGTACCTTACTGAGAAAATCTTATTCTTATAGCACAGCAGGAGCAAATACAAAACTAAGTCATTTACAACAAACACTATAAAGCTGTATGCTTTGGAAATCCTATCTCATTTTTCAACAAATATGGAATCATGGGCATTTCCTCTGTCCTTACTCGGCACCTGTAATTAAATAGAAGTGGCTTCAAGTAAAAATATTTGTAGATGCTTTGCTGGTTTCAAAGCTCTTCAACTCTTGCTTTTGAGGCCCAATTTAAAAAGCTGACAAAGGTCTGTCAGTCACATCAGCAGTGGCAAAGTTCCAACCACACTTGCAGGTGGAGCTGGGGCAGGTAGCAGAGCAGAAAGACAGGGAAGCTCTCAGTTGGCTGTTCACAGTCAGAGTCTATCCATGTGCCACCCTTGAAGCCAGGGGAACTGCCTACAGAATACTGAGAGGAATTATTATAGACCAAGGTAAAATCACTGCATCAGATACAATTGCAATTTGGGACTAGCTCAGGAATCTACAACACTGGCTATCAGAGGACAGACTTTACTTTACTCATTTTTTAGCCATAACAAAAGACTAAAATTTAGTGTACAATCATAAAAAAAAATTAAAATCAAAATAAAAAAAAAAGTGGATTGCACTTCTGAAGCATTTTGTAACACACTTTTGGAAAATTTCATTGCAATGTCTTCATTCCTTTTTCCTCCTTGGCATTTGATAACATAAGAAACATCCTCATTTGCACAATTAACATGGTTCTTTAATCAACAGAACTATTCACAGAGACTGAAAATCATGCTAAGTGTCCAGGTTCCTGGCACATTACTACAAATCATTTTCAGCTCAGAACTTACATATGTCTTTTTTAAGAAACATATATATACATTTACAGCAGTTAAATTACCACTGGCACATTGTTAAGCTGTTTTCCAGATTCCTCTAAGAGTAGAATCACATAATATAAATGTCCAGACAATAGTTGAAAGATCTGGGTAGACATTAGTCCCAAAGACATGTATAGGAATTCTGCCCAAGTGAGGGAAAATAAGAATGAAGGACAAAATGTAACTGTTAAGGACTGAATACAAGGAGGAGAGCATCATTCAGAGGTTTTATACTTGAGCACCAGTCAAGTCAGCTTGGGTCCAATTCTCCTAACCAGAAGTCACAGAAAATGCTTCTTGGATGTGTTGAGCTAATTTGTAGAGCTGCAGTATCTGAGAAGTTAACTTCTCTCTTTGAGAGGAATGGTTTGTTTGGAACTTTGTAGCTATTTAGTTTCTCATGATGGAAATTATTTCACTTAATTTGGTTAGAGCTGCATTGATACAGGGGTTCATTAGGACACCCATTTGCTTGCAATTCAATTTAAAATTAAATACACTTTGTTGTTGATTTTATTACTTTCAAACTACTGTATCTATTGCCTTTATTAGCTGCTAATACACAATTATGAAGGTAAACAGTTTTCATTACTGAACATCAAACATTTAAATAACCACATTTGATCTCTTTTCGGGTTGCATCATTTTTCTCCTTTCCTTCCTTTTGCTGGGTATTAGATTCAAAAGAAGAATTTATTCAATGAAGTTAGGCTCCTTTTATGATCATCAGGATGCTCATCAACTGTCACAGCAGAATGCATCTTCCTTGGCTGTACTGAGATTATTTACTTCCTCTATTCATTTCTTTATAGGTAATTTTGTGCATGTATTAATCTGAATGCCATCTAGAGCTTGATCACAAAAACATTGCTCCAGTTCATATTTCCTTCACTTTCTAATAGTAATACTGGCATAGGGATGAAAGGAGACTATTAGTCACCTTTTGAAGTGCACTCTATGTAGCACTTAAAACTATAGCCCAAGCTTGGTGTCTGAAATGGAGGTACCAAAACAGAGGCCTCTTTCAAAAGCACATGAACAGTTTTTCTAGGCCTGAGGTCCTTTGTTTGGAAGAAGTTCCACTCATTAATATCTGTAAAGCACTGAAAGACCTTTGGAAGGAATGCAAATTGGACAGAAGTACAAAGTAGTCCTTATCTGACATACCTTTGAGAGAGTTCATGAATCCAGGCTTGCAACTTTTGTTTCTTGTGGTGAGAGACTCCCTTGCGGAGCTTTGAGTCCCACATGCCAAAAAGAAAAAAAAAAAATTCAAAGAAAGAAAAAGACCCATGTTTTGTTTCTGAATATACATAAAGAATGTGGAAATAAAAGCCATATATGTGTAATTATTCAAAGGTTTTCCTTAAGTCTCCTGGTTGAAGTTTTTCAGAAGCGATTAGGAATTTCAGCCACTGTTACCATATTCCATTATTTTTTGCATAAATGTTTCCACATTTTTACTTCATTACTTACAATGGCAATTGAGCTGTAATATTACTTTTAAAACTTTATGTATTTTTGTGCATGTTACTGCCCTACGGTGCTTATTTTTACTGCACCTAAAACCATCACGTTGGCACATACTTACTTATCTATGCATATATAACTGATTTTGTACACACGTGACAAAACATAACATGCAAAATAGTCATAGAATACCAGAGACCACACTACTTATTACACTTGAAGTCTGCTCCAGATCTTAAGTCCTCGTACTTTATGTTTTTTAAGTGTTTGGTAAAAGGGACCAGCATTTTTGGTTGCTGATACACCTAGGAGGTTAAATTTCATGAGCTATCCTTTCCAACATGAAGTTATATAGTCTTCCACAGAAACCTGAGTCAGTCTTCCAAGAAGCCAGCATCCATATCTCTTTGGACTACGTTCTCTGTATAAAACCTGAAAACAATAACCTCCCTGAAGATTGTAGACTTAGGAAAACAAGATTCTTTTCCATGTCCTGCACTGTTCAGAGGTCTCATTGAATATTCAAGAGTATACCTCATGTTTCCTATTGGTGACCCTGCCATCATCATAATATATGCATGCAACACTACCTATATGCAAAAAAGCTTCCTACCAATTGCCAAAAAATGTCTTCTAAGTAGTGTAAAATTTTATTCTCCTTCCACTTTCATCCAGCTTCAAAGACAAAAAATATTTTAGTTGGGAAAAAATATAATAATAAATGGAGAAAAATTCCCCATCAGAGGCTCCATATTTGGCTTTCTTCTAGATCTCTAAATCTTTTACAAATATCTGGCTAGTTTAAAGGAAGCTTAGGACTCTCTGTTGAAGACTAAAGCATTGGAAAAATATTTGCAAAGCATCCTGCTTATTTCCCCAATGAAAACGCACTAGAAATACATATTACCAAAGCCCATGCAATAGCTTTTAACGTAATTTGTTTAAACTCTGTAAAATTAAAGCAACCACATGATTGCCTTAAAATACACTATGATTTGTTGGTAGTTCCAGCAGAGAGCCCCCAGGCCCCGCTCAAGCACCATAGCTACATGGTTACAAAAGTGACACGACCAAGTAGCTCGAAATGAAGCCTTACAGTGCTCTACACAGCAGCTGTGCTACAGGCAACATTCCCTCCACTGCTACTCTTCCATTAGGGGTAAACACCTCCTGCTCCCATACAGCCTTGCGCTGAACTTCACCAGGAGTCCCTGGAGCAGGAGCCAAGTCTCATTTCTCCTCTGCCTCCACAAATGCTGGCAACTGACTTTCTTTCCCCAGCCTGGTGAATCTCCATAGGAAGGGCAGGGAGCTGGCTCCAGTCCCAGATCTGCTCCAGCGAAGCTGTCAGTTTTCTGGTTAGGGGTGTTCAGACATACCTTGTGTCCCTTCCTGCAGTCCACTGTGAACTAGAGACACCAGGAAACATACCAAGAGTAGGTTGATTCTCCATAGCTGCCTATCAGAGAAGTGGTCTTGCTGATGTAGGGGACACATCCCCGCAGCAGCAAGGACCAAGCAGTCACATTCATCACTCCAGCAAGGCACAGACGCAGTCTATCACAGCTGGAGCATTTGAGAGGGTGCTAGCAACAAAGCTCAAAGATCTCTGAGAAATTTTGCTGACTAAAACTACTGACCAAAGAACATCAGGCATTTCCAGTTTGGTGGCAAATAGGAAGGGATTTAAAGTTGGACTGAAATAGTAAAAGCTCTGAAGGCAGAAGGAGGGCTTTGTTCAAAATTTGTCTCCTGGATTCAACTCTTGGAGATGTCTGGGATAGCAATTTTTCTGAAGCAAGCACTTGGATTAAGAAATTACGTGAAAGAGAAAACTCACTTCTTGTAAAATACCAAGTAGCCATAGTATTACAACAACATTTAGACATTACCATTCCAAGTCACACTAAGACAGAAGCAGAGAAATTTTTCAGAAATAATTGATTATATTACCAGACTCCCATAGTTATCCAATCCCCTTTTTATCTCTCTAATCTTAATTAAATAATGAATATTCAAAAGGAAATACGAACAGGGTTTCTCCATATGAACTGCAGTGTTTTCCACTGCTCTACCTCCAAAGCAGTAATGGGAATATGATTTAAAACTACTTCTTGTGGATCCTAGTAAAACATTTGTCACAGTGTGTCATGATAATTTTTAAAAAGCTCTGTCATCTACCAAATAAATTTGTTAAGTTTATTCAAATCTTATTGAACAAGAAAAGCACAATGAGTCATGGTTAATATTTCTTTACCTGCACTAAGATATAAAATATATCAAAAATTCAATGCTTAGGGTCCTATTCTGAAAAACTCTATGAGTCTGTAATACATCTTCAACATGATTTAAAAAAAAAACAAACCAGGAAACTTGCTTTAAAATGAATTATTCACCACCTTGAATAAATTTCCATCTTTCCTATTTGCAAAACCCCAAAGTCATTTATGTAAATTTTAACCTACACTAATTACCTCAGGGGTGTGCAAGCTAAAGGAAAGTAGATGCAGAAATAAAAAAAAAAATCCCAGACATTTCCATCACCAGGAAGCAATTTAGTACAGGAAAAAATGTGTAAGTTTTAAAAAACGGAGCAGCTCATAGTATTTTCTTTTCACATGAGGAATAATCATTGGTGCAATATTTCTTGAATCAAAGATTTACTGGAATACACCCAAGTGTTTTTTCTCAATGGCATACACCATCCCACACATAGCTGAGTCCTTCTTTCCTATCATGACACTATCATTGTCTAGACTAAAACCAAACCATTGTAGACAAGGGCATTTCCAACAAGAAGGCATGAAATGTGATATAGTTTCAAGTTGAAATAGACATTGAGGGCCTCTACGGAAAGCAAGCCACTAAACTCTGGGAACCACTGGATATCCTTCAGAGCTTAATTGGGATGTACTAGAGAAAGTAGGGCGTTGTCTGAAGACAGATCAATCACAGCACCACTTTGTCCCTTCACCCATCTCATACCAGTCTCTGCTTTTCTGGTATCTAGGTCCTTCACACTTGTTTCTCATTCCTTCACCAGCTATCTTGAGGTCTAATTGCACAAATGGCCCACCTTGTGATTTCAGAGAGCATGATCAAGACCAGAATACGAAAAAGGTCATTCAGCCTGGGCTCAGTCTAGAGGAACACAATGGTGAGTATTATGTCTACTACAAACTGAAACAAGAACCTGATTCAACATTATTACTCAGAGCTGAGTTACTATTTTCACTGTGAAACTACTTTGCAAAAGGTAGGACTTGATTATTACAGAAACTTTCAGTTTGGAAAAAATTCAACTAACACCACCCAAATACATACTTTTCTCTTAGTAGAAAACCCACTAAATTCAGCAAGACTTTGAAACAAAATGGAATTGATTTTCTATCATTTAACATAAATGAAATACTTAAGGAAAACTTTCCCCTTTTGGCCAGTTCTAGCTGACAACCTTCTGATGAAGTATTCACCCCATTGCAATTTTAAAGAGACAGTTGAGCTTTGACCTTGAGAAATTGTACTACAAGAGGAGAATGCCATAGGGTTCCCCTTTCCCACAAGTCCTCACCAGGTCGAGGCTCAACAGAAGCAGTGTGAAGACACCACTAGTGGGTTCTCCAGCAGATTCACACCCCACAGGTATCCCACATGCAAAGCATCTCAGTGTTTCCCCTTCATTCCACTCCTTGAGAAATCACATTAGTACATCACAGTACAGGTAATGCAATTCTTTTTACCCATAAATTAGTGCCCAAATGAAAGTTCTCTTCCTAAGATTTATTTCCTTCTCTACATCCCAAAACATTTTGAATGAATCCCATCCACTCCATTTTTACAGATGGGAGAAGTGAGATGTCACTGAGACTTTCACCTGAGCTCACTGAGCAAATTGCCAGAAAGACTAGAAAAAAAACCCCATATCTCTAGTCACACCAGGACTTTCTTTTACACTCTGGCAGCTGCATGGACACATATTCCCATTGACTTCCAACATCTAATGCAGTGTATACTACAAAACAGGTTAAAAATTAAGAGTTACTTGAGACCAAAAAAATAGATATTGCAAGAAAAGATAACACTCCTTTCAGGTAAAGCGAGATTGAGAGATTTATTCTGTTTACATTATCTACAGAGAGATCAAAGAAAAGTTAGTCATTGTGAGGTAAGTGGGATGAATGCCCTTTGTTGAAATCAAAGATTCTACAAGTTGGATAATGTCTGCTCTGAAAATTGTACTGTTTGTTGCTTGTTGGAATCTGAGTGACCTTTTCTCAAAGATGTCCATAAACCAGGAGGCAAAGTTATGTCAAAGTCCTGGACTCATGGTAGTATAATTCATGGTGCTCTCTGCCAATAATATGCCACAAATTCTCTGAAATGTTTTTAAAAGGAAAAGAGAAAGAGCAAAAAATCACAGTTCACACCACCTTGTGACTTTTCCTCAAACAGAAAATTAAATCAATTTAACGCTCATGAGCATAAAATTAAAAACTTAGACAACCAAGATATATGTAACAGCTAGTGAAGAAAAATTTTTAAATAATTCATATTTTCTTCTAAAACTGGCACTGCAGAAAACAAAGTAAGATTTACTTTAGTCATGCTACAGCCTTATTACACTAATACAGATAAATTTAGTGACAATGTTACAGGCTGATCATTTTGATAAATTTGTAAAGCGTTGCGTTATCTCTAATAATGCGGTGAAGATTGAGCTACCAGCCAACATGGGAAGGCAGTATCCTGCTACTAAGGTGTATGCTTTTAGACATTTAAGACAGTACTTCTGAACAGTTATGCAAAGTGAATCTGTTTGTAAAGCAGATGCGATAAACAAGAACCCAGACTTTCTCAAAACTCAGAGATGTGTTCATTCAGGATTTTGATCTGAGTTATCAGTACTATCAAATGAGAAGGACTCGGATCCTTTTGCTTAAGATGCTCTGGGGAATCTCTGGAGAAAACTGTGTTGCAGAGCTACTCAGTTTCTGCTAAATAAGTATTTTGCCTATCCAGCCTCAAAACAGACAAATTACTCATTTCTGAGTTGCTGTTCACAGAGGGATCACTTGTAGTTTCTTCAGAACCACCAGGTACACCTTCAGATGTGTCTTATTTCACAGTTGAGAAGATGTAGCTTCGACTAGATACAGCTTTGATGTCACCAACAAAATTTTCAGTGCTATAAGTGCATGCAAGGCCACTTATCAAAGAAACTGACAACCATAGCCAAGCACTAAAAATATACAATGCTGAAACAGTGTCTCCCATTGATGAAGCAATGTGCAGAAACGTGCTAGCCTGTCAAGGCTCCATGAATTCAGGTGTCATCAGATTAGCCTAGAAAACACCAGCTGCTAAGTAGCATCAAGTAATTTTAACATAAATATGAAGATATCATGGGCAGTGCTACCAAGTTGGAAGATGCTAACTGCATCTTATTATAGGATGTACTTCTTCCAGTATAAACTCATGTAGCACTAGCAATGATAATGGAAACCAAGTAAACTATGCTAATCTAAACTATGTATCTAAACCAAATAATTGACATTAAAATAAAAAGCTAAGAAATGTTCTTAAGCTATGTAAAGAACTTTGGGGTTTTACAATCTTTTCTGCTTTCTGGATACTGACAGCAAATCATAGAATGAACAACTTAGGGGAAACTGAAAGGAAATACCAGTCGGAAACACTGAGACTTTTTTGTGGTTTTCCCCCATTCTTCCTCAATTTAAAAATGTTTGTTAATTTCAGACCAGAATGTTTTTATTATTTCTATAGCCTTTTCAAAGCCCCTCATGAAACTTTAGTCCTTTAATCCTCTTACTCTTCCCTAAAGCAGGTATCTAATTTTAAGTCTGTTTTGCAGATAGGGAAAACTGAACCATAATGACTAATTTGCTTGTTATAGCCCCATAAAAACTGATGTTTAGGTCTGAGGTTACAGTCTTTTATGTCTCAGTCCCCATTCTTTCTTCTGACTGTCAATAAAGCATTGCCTCACAAATTTGTCTCTGTAATTGTAATCTAAAATCACAGGCTTTAACTTTATCCAATAACTTCCATTTGTACTGGCTTTCACATAATCTTCTGTTTCAAGTGTGCAGGCATGCACTTGAACACTTTATAATTAAAAAAGACATTCACTTACAATTAGTATATGAAAATTACGGAGAGGGAAACAATGCTTTAAGTACAATTTACTATGATTGCCTTAAATACAACAGTGGAAATGACAAGTTGCAATGCCTAATGGTTTTTGTTTGTAGAGAACAGATCTCTTCCTGCAAGCCCACGTCCTGTTCCATCTCTCTGCTGAAAGCTATAGGTAGAAATTTCATACTTTTAGCTGAAATGTAGTCCCTTCTTCTCTGATTTGAATGCTGACATGAGCAATTGTATCATAACACCACACCATGTTGGCACATCTTTGTGTGAGCATGTACACTTTAGTATATTTTTGCATTTTGTAAACATCTAGTCCTGAAAGCCGTGTGTTGTCTAAAGGTCTAGCATGACAGTAGGACAAACCAACTGTATTAGCAGATTGCCAGAAGGGCGAGCAACAGCAATAATTCCCCACCTTTGTACTAAGCAAGTAAGTATGCATATAATGCAACCAGACTGTCTTTCTCAATATTTCTACACCTCACGACTTACAAATAACCTAGTTATGTTCCACACTAACAAGCTGGAATAAACTCCAGTGCTCTTAAAATCTCAGATTACAAATTGCACATGAAATCCCAAAATGCCTTGAAGTACACAAATAAAACTGCTTTGAACTAGAGGTTTAGTCCTTCCACACCTGAATGTCTGTTCCACAAAGCAGAGTTCAAAAATATCATCCAGCACATATTCCTCTTGACAAATTCAGCTCTATTATAAAACCATAGAAGCAAAAGAAGTTACAGTATTTATTGCAATTCATTTATTTGTAGCTCTGTAAAATCTGTGTAGTCTATGAACACTGCTAAGGAGTTCCCTGTCTTAAAAGCAAATCCACAGTAGACTTAGCTATACCTGTAACTACAGCTTGACTTCAAATGCATTAAAAATACAGGGAAAAATTAAAATCTCCCTGGGGAAAAACAAAAAAAAAAAACCTAACATAATTCTGGAGAATATTCAAACAACTAAAAATATGTTTCTGTTGTATTTATATTTGCAAGTTCATGCCCCTGTTTACTAGTAATGCTCACTCTTTAAAATTTTTATATGAGTTCTGCCTCTTTTAACAGGTGGTCAGTATTTGATGAAATCACTTCAGCAGGACTTAGCAATCACTTTCATTTTGAGGAATCTTTCAGATTGCCTCTATTTATTGAACCATAGAAATAGACTTCCTTACTGGAATTTATGTTAGAATAATGAGCCAGAGAGCTGACCAGTCAGATTATCTTGAGCAGCAGCAAATGCAGTGTCATCATTTACAGTAGCTGTAGGATTCACTGTTCCGGATCAATTGAATATCAAGAATTACTTTAGTTATTTAATTACCCTTCTGTTCTCAAAGACTGACAGGTTACAGTAAAAACTAAATTAAACTCCTTTATCAGTGAAAATTATAAAAAATACATATGATTTTCATTTCTGTCACCCAAATATTTACTTGGTATAAAATACACGCAACTTCTGAACCAGACAACAACAAGAGAATTACAGTTAAAAAAAGCACCCCTATTGTTGCCACAGATACTGTGACAACACAGGGACAAGACACTATACAAACATATAAAATATCCTTCCCACAATTCGGGTTATGTTGGCATTAATTTTCATGCTCCTCCTTAAATTTCTCCCAATTCTGAGTGTCCAGAATTAAGGAGGAAGGAGGCTTCCCACTGAGGAAACAGGAGCAAGTCTGATAGAATAAATGAGTTCAGAAAAATGAGGTAATCAGCTTACAGCATAGAGGAGTACCCTGGCTTCACTTACTGGGATCTCAGTCCAACTTTGGGTCTGCTGGGTAAGTGTTAACACATATCTGAGGACCACAGACACACACTACACAGGACATCAGAAGTCCAAGGGCCAGAAGCCAAACAATCAGGCTTTGGGGAAGTTTCCCTTGTGTTTTTTCCCTCTCAAACTCAGATTTTCAATGAAGTAATTTTTCATCAATCCAGGAGTAGTCTATTTCAAAGGACAGTAAGGAAGCTGATAAACTTTGGCTAATGATAAATTTCAAAAGGAAAAAAGGTGCTTAATACTTCTGAAGGGAATGAATTTCTACCTGTCCCCCTGTTCTTCTTCCATAAAAGGCAGATACCCATAATTCCTACCGTACCATGTAAATGAACAGGCTACAGAGATGCTTTGACACTTAAATAATATGTGCAGTATTTAACTTAATTAACACAAATTCACTCAATTCTGCTAAAGCCCCGGAGAGAAGGACCTGAGAGTACTGGTGGATGAAAAGCTGAATGTGAGTTGGCAATGTGAGCAGTCCAGCAAACCAACTGTATCATGTTCTATATCAGAAGAGTCACTGGCCAGAAAATCAGGGGAGATGACCGTGTCCCTCTACATGGGTGACATCTAACCTTAGAACACTGTGTCCAGTGCTAGAGTCCCCAACACAAGAAAGATATAGGCCATAAAAACCATCATAGGGATGTCACACTTGTCCTCTGAAGACAGGCTGAGGGAGTGGGGTTGTTCTGCTGTCAAAATAGAAGATTACAGAGAGACCTAATTGAAGTCTTTCAGTACTTAAAGGGGACTTCAGGAAACCTGGGAACACACTTTTCATCAGGGCCTGTTATGATAGCGTTAAGGGTAATAGTTTTGATCTAAAAGATTATAGGTTTAGACTAGGTATAAGAAAGACATTTTTTATAATGAGCATGATGAAACACTGGAACAGGTTGTCCAGAGAGATGCTAGATACCCTGTCCCTGGAAACACTCAAGATCATGCCAGACAGTGTTCTGAGCAACCTGATCTACTTGAAGGTGTCCCCACTCATTGCAAGGGAGTTGGACTAGAAGACTTTTAAAAGGTGTCTTCCAATCCAGACTATTTTATAATTCCCTAAAAAGAGATATTGCCAGCTTTCAAAGTCTTGACCTGCATTCCTAGTAAAAAAATTAAAAATAAAAAATTACTAAGTTGAACATCACATTCATTCAAAATGTTGGCAAATGTCAAAAAGGAACATCCAGGTTTCAGGTGAAGATAAGTCACCTTCAATTCTGCGTTGCTTAGGTGTACATACTCATGTAAATATCAAATCCATGAAGAACAATTGCACAGGATTATACAGTGTTTACAAAATCACAGATCTGTGATTTTTGTAGATATCATCAGAACCCAAATGACAATATTATCCAATGGGATAGAACATGCAAGCAAACATACATTGGTGTTCTATGAGACAAAGGTCTGATCCCTCTGATTAAATTCCTGGTTGAAGTAGATTTGTCATTGTCTTACATAGTACCAAATATTATCCATGCGTTATCCACCATTAACCAAAGAAAAACCACCAATCCATCACCTTATAAATTGATCTCTCTGTGACATGGCAAGAAGTTAGAACAGTAAGAATATTAGGTCTAATGACATGAGGCATTAACTTTTGCTTAAGCAAAAGGTAAATATGTTGATGAAAGGCAACATTTTATTACTATCCACCTGCAACAAATTGCTCGTTTCTTAATACCATAATTCAGCTGCTGGTACCAAAGAGTAAAATTTGCATTTTACTTTCTGAGTCTCTTGAGTAATTCACATTGAGGTTATAGATCAAAACTGATTATTACAGTTGTAATGACCAAGTCCTTCAAGGTGTTACATGCAATGTAGAGGGCTCAATGCAGTGGCTGAATCCTGTTGGGAGAGTTGGAGGCTGTGAACAAACTGCAATTAGTTAAGAATATCAACCAAGCTGCAAGAAAGAGGATGGCCAAGCATCAGAGATGTTTTTTTAATTTATGAGGAACAGTTGAAAGAGCTGGTACTTTTCCATCATTGTCAAGGATAAGTTGCTGAAGGCCCAATAAGTGCAATTTTACACCAGTCACCAGTGTTTGCTTCATCCTCAGTAGTGTCCCATATTTTACAAGTATCTTGCATTCAATCAAACATATTAACCAAGCATTACACATCAGGTCTTTCCATACTTACTTCTCTGCTCTGTAAGATCACATGCTTTTATGCACGTGTACCTGTCCTGACACATAACAGATGGTTTTCTGCAGTGTTCTGCATGCCCAGCCTTGGCTGTACCTGCTCAGCTTCCACCACAACACAGTTGAAGTTTTGATTTTCTCTCAATCAATTTTGCCTTATTAAAAGCAAACATCATTGGGGCTTTCAAAATCTGTAGGACTATATGGTAGGCCACCAGAAACAGTACTGCTTTTCAAATTTAATATTCTTTAATATGTTTGTTAACAGAGCACTAGCATCTGCTTAATGCTTTTTTTTTTTTACAAGAATCACTCAAACCTCAACTATCAACTTTTATATTTACAAAACAGTACGAAGTAATGACATGTCTTACAGTTTGAGAACTAAACTCTTGCATAAAACTTTTTAAACTACTATTATTTTGGAAAGTGTGTCTGCTCTTTCAAAAACTTTTAATCACAGTGATCTCATGCACTGAGCTGCTGTTCAAACAAAAGCCACCCATTTACTGTAAATCTACAAAGCAGAGAAGAAAAGCAATGAACTAAGGGATAGATAGTTAATACATAGCTGTCCTCTTCATGCTAAGGCTGCCAGAAAAGCTCTTGTGCAAATCAGATGCACTAGATGCAGGGAGAATTTTTGAGATCCTAATAGGAAAAAGCAGCAACTCAGGTGTTTTTCTGAGCTTTGGTTGTAAACCTAGTCTCATATACAGTAAGTTCTTACTTGCTTTTTTTAACCCTTGGCCTTCCATGTTTTGTTTCCATTTTTTCAAAGCAAAGGAATGTGAAAGAGATGTCTATTAGACTACTTCACTCAGCCTGAGGGTTAATTACTCAGTTTGGTAGACATTTGAAAATATTATGTTACCTCTAACGGCAAAATTGATAGAAGCTTGTTTCAGGCTCACTTTATGTCATTATGGCAGATTAAATTAACTAATCATAAATTATGCTGGCTAAAGTACATTTGCTACTCACTAAACCTGCAGCAGGAAGGGAAAGGATTTCTTTACTGAATAAGAAGTAAAAGCCTCACAGCAAATTAAAGATTTTTTTCAAGCCAAGAAACATGCATTCAAGCAAAAAAACTAGAAGCATCCCTAAGATGGCAGCAGCAAAGCCTGAAGACCATGGCAGCTGTCTAACACTGAACCTGTATCTGCTGAGGAAAGGCATCAACACTGCAGCGCTGCAGGGGTATTTCCACAGATCAAAGAGTAAAGATGGTCCATTAAAGAATAAGGTCAATTAAAGAAGCATGTTTGCATTATTATTAGAGACCTCTGAATACCAATATGCCATAAGAGGTGAATATTTGCAACCTTTATTTCCAATGTCACATTCTATTTTCTGTCCAAGGTGACTGAAGGCACCACTTCTGTCTGGTTCCAAGGAAAGGATGGACATATACACCACTGATCAGGGGACAATACAGGATTTACAGCGAGCCTCTTGCTACCCTCTGTCTTGCAGGATGCAAGTGACATTTTATACTAATCAGAGCACATACAACTGAATTTAGAGATTGGTGGAAGGAATAGATAGAAAATTCAGCCCTTCAGGACCTCTTCTGTGCATTTCTGAGTCCTTATCCATAGACTCATGATAGAGTGGGCTCAATCAATAACATTAAATGAGAACTTGATTTGTTTTGGAAGAAAATAGGGAAGAAATGCAGCATCATATTGCATTACATGTAGATTTACAAAAACAGTTGTCATTTTTAAAGTAAAATATTGTTTTGTGATGAGCAGATAGCTCATTCCTATCTTGAAAGTAAACTTCACTGAATACTTGCAGAAAGAGGCCAAGTAAGATGATCAGACTCCTGGTGATCATGTGTTCCTACTCCAAAAGTCCCATGAGGCAGCTGATGTTCTTAGTACTTTTCCTTACCATTTCACCTTCTTTGAACAGTATTCCCCAAACCATCTTCTATGTATGATGAATACAGCTATTTTAAAAGTTGGAGGGAATGAAATACTGCTAAACAAGGATTTAGGGGAAAACAGCAAGGAAGAGATTCTGATCCTTACCAACATGCAGAATTTGATGATGAGATTCAGTCCTTGCAGTGAAAAAATTCTAAAAACTTCCTCTGAAAATAAAATTCTTAGATCATTATAAGTCACTGTGTAACCTATTTTAAGCCAGTGTGCTGTTCTCATGCTGCTAATTAAAAATGATAGATTCATCAATTAATCTCTTATCCTGTCCCCTAGACTTAATATGAGATTTTTCAAAGGGACAAATGATAGTTAGGTGCCCACAAGTATCATTTCAGCCCTGAAAACTAATCCCTTTGTCAATGTGAAGCCAACCTTGCCTCTTTACACTGTCAAATAATGAAAAGAAGACAAGAAGAAGCTTCACCATCCTCAACACACCAGATCTGTAATTTGGGAATAATCTCAACCTCTCTACAATTAATATTGCTACATAAATCCTTCCTGGGCTCCAATACAAACTTGCTTGTTGATAGATGAACAAGCTTCTGTTAAATTTGGCAGAGAGATATGTCCTAAGCTTAGGCTCTTGATTGAAACTCAATTGCAATACTCACTACAGAGCAGACAGAGACACTCAACTACTTAGGAAAGAAGCAAGGAAGGCAATCTATTTTTATTCACATTGAAATGGAGACAAAGATAAAGGTCCTGCTGTTATCTTAGCAAAGTGTCAGTCTCATAAAGCAAGGGAAATGGGTTATCTTTTCCCCTTTCAATATTTGTATTGCCGGGCAATGAAACAGAATTGGGGTGTACAAGGTTAACAAGCAAGCATCATGTTATGAAGCAAGCGATAAAATTGTCTTATAGTTCTTAACTCTGACCTGTTCCAGTGAAAAGCTGCCAAGCAGAATTATGTCATCCTGAACATCTCTCTCAAACTGTTCAATATATGAAGGAATCACTTCATCTTCAAGCTCCCTGTGAAGGTCACGTGCCTTACTAGAGCTGACAGGCATCACAGAGTCTGGAAAATCTTCACCGGCTACACAGGCTGCTTGAAAAAAAAGTGGCAGATTATCTCAGAGTAAAGGTGAGTTGATTCCCTTGTTAGTACCTTCTCAATTAAAACACTCAGCCCACCAACACTTAAGACAATAATTCATGTCATAAAATGAACAGTAATGACTAACTGCTGGAGAACAATTGGCAGATTCTAAGTGCCATCACCAGGAAAATGCTTCACGAGTAATACCTACATGCAGGGACAAATTTGGCCAGTGTAGTTTATTCCTTAAATAATTTTTTAAGCGGTGCTCTGCATTTCTCCAATAACTTTGCTCCCCTGCAAATCTTAAAGGATTTGGTTTCCACTCCTGAGAAAGAGGAGAAATAGCTACAATTGAAAGGGAATTTTAGGCAGAGCCACACCAAGCATTTCATCTTCCTCCCACTCACCCTGGAGGATCACATTCCTCCCCCAGGTGTGTGCATGCAGCTCCTACCTTAATTTGGTCCGGTTCTACTCTCACCCACATCATTCCCCTGATTTCACTGAAGTGACATATGCAGAAACAAAGGGGACATGCTGCATATAAATAAAATAAATCCCACTCATGAAGTCAAAAAGAAACTGTGTCCCCTTCTCAGTTTAATTCACCATGCTATGTAAAACAATATGTATTTTCATTGATATCTCCTATAGCATTAATACTTGTTTGAGACACAGTTAAAGAGGACTACTATTTTTGCTCATTTCTCCACATCAAGGTCACTCAGAAATGTGGATACCAGGTTGTCTACATCTGACTCTATCTTTTGTGTCTTGTATTTCTATTACTGCATGTTTTTATAGTTCTCTGTGCCTTTCTTTGCAAGAAAATGCCACATCTAGTTATTTGTTTTTCTATTTGTCTATCCTGAGACATGAAAGCAGTTAGAAGATATATTTTTTTCTCACTCCCCTTTGAAGTCTCTCATTCTCTAATGAAGACCAGGAAAGGAAAGATAAAACTAAGGCTATTAAAATTTTCAGTTTTGCTCACTATTCATTCTCTAATGACTGTAATTGTTGAGCCTCACGAGTACTTAAATCACCTCTGTGCCACCAACACACAGGAAGTATGGTGAGTTTTTTTATTTAATTACAACAGGATATAATTCAAAATCATGTTGGGGGAAGTGTACAGGAGATATAAACAACCCAAACCATTACCTTAGGGTACACAATCTCTTCATGTAGCATTTTACAAGCCTAATGAAAAGTGATTTGACCTACAACTACTAACTGCAAAAACAAAACAATATTTACATTTAAATTTATTGTAACATTAAGGGTTTGGCTAGGACAGAAAAAATCCAGGAAGTACTGAAAAGTAAACATTGCAAACAGAAGATGCAGCATCATTTGCTCCCCTTGATGCTGTACACAACAGGCCATATCTCAGCTGGTACAAATCACCTGCTTTCATAGGAGCAGAGCAAGCCTGCATCCTAGAAAGACTGTACATTCCTATTTCAGGATCCTCAGGGTGTAGAGAGATAGCTCTTATAGATCTAAAGAGGAATAAAAAATATTCCCTTCACAAAAACAACAGTACAGTGATTCATCAAAATATTCGGTGTGTGTGTGTTTATTGTTTTTGCAAGGAATTGCATCTAATGAACTGAGTTTTGCTGGAAGACACTGGACTCACTAATATATTTTGTGGAAAAAGAGCAAAATAAGAGAGAGAATATTTTCAAATGCCTTTTCAGGGCAAGTAAGTGCTACAAATACAGAGACAAATTACATTTCAGATTTGAAAAATACTTGATGAAAAGATATATATGTTCATTTAAGCACACTTGGAAAAAATGTTCATTTGCCTGAGCTGGAGATAGAGAGAAAACAGGGCTGTTTCAGATGGTTTATTCCTTCCACTTCAGCTTTGCAAGGGGACCTCTGAAACTGGGTCACCATCAGGTTGTTCCCTGTCTGAACTGACCTACAGGTGAAAGGCATGAGCCCTGGAGCAATACTTGACCAAACCAAAGCCTCTACTTCCTTGCTGAATTTAAGTAGCCATGGTTTTTTAAACATTACTGCTTTCTACACACACGATGAAGCAGCTGAAAATTTACAAGGAAGTTACTTGGCAGATTGATAAACTGATCAAAATCTGGCTACTTCAGGTTGTTAGCATCCACATCCAACTTTTCATTGCCTTGACTGTGCTTACCCTGCAAGTCAGACTTTTCACATAGTTTGGATCCCTTCTTCACACAGGTTGTATTTGCAGATGCTGTAGTGCAATTAAAAAAATCTCTCCAGTATTACCTTGGCTGCTTGTATGCTCCTTTGCTCTACATCTGTCCATCAGATTGCAGTAATTATAGAATCATGGAATAATTTGGGTTGTAAGGGACCTTAAAGATCATCTAGCTCCAACTCCCCTGCAATAGGCATGGACACCTCCCACTAGATCAGGTCGCTCAGTGTCTCATCCAGCCTGGCCTTAAACACCTCCAGAGAGGGGGCATCCACAACCTCTCTGGGCAGTCTGTTCCGGTGTTTCACTACCCTCACTGTAAAGAACTTCTTTCTTATATTTAGCCTGAATCTACTCTCTTCCAACTTACATCCATTATTTCTTGTCCTTCCATCACATATCCTATTAAAAAGTCCTACCCCAGCCTTTCTGTAGGCTCCCTTCAGGTATTGATAAGCTACTATGAAGTCTGAGAATTTGAAGGGTAGATTGACCAGTACACTACACCTCAGAATGGGTTTGAATGTATAAATCAGCCATAATCTACACATTGTAAATGCACTTTGGCTGCCTGGTTCTAGATAGCTGTGTATAAAGTTGAGCTAAAAGAGTACATCAGCAAAGGCTTATGCATCAATTTAAAATAACTACAATGGTACAAGACATAGCATCTCAATTTTTCTGTTGATGCCAAGGAATAACAGAATTTTTTTTATGGTATTCACCTAGTACCATTTTAGATGTGCACAGATCAGGGTCTTGCATTGAGATATTTTATCACTAGGAAGAATACACATTCTACAAATTTATCTACATCTTTCTCTAAAAAAAGCCAAATCATCAATGTCTTTTAAGCTGCCTTGTAATATGAACTAGCACATGCCACAAGAGTGACCAACAGGTTACTCGATAACAAAATGCTTTAAATAAATATAATTATATAAATTCCAAGGCACAATCTTTCTTTTCCTTTGAGGATCATCTATTAATTAGGACTGTACGACTACGTGATTTTTCAGCTCAGTGGTCAAATGAAGAAAAGAAGCAGTTCTGTAAGAGTGGAACAAAATGAATCCCAGTTTTCTATGGATTTTCTGAAGTCTAATAAGGGTCAAACTCCCATGTTAGCTTTTCCCTCAGTGGAGGCATTAATAATGCTTGTCTGCTCTGCTCAGCTGCCCACTACCATAAAACTGGTGGGGAAGTCAGACCTATGAGACTTGGTTGCTCTTAAAAAAATGGTTTGGAAGTGAACATGTTCAAAATTAGGGAGGAAAAAATGCAAAGAGGCAGGAATAAATGCAGCCTGATGTTCACCCCAGAGCTGGAAATCACACAAGCCTCAATTCCTTAGGAAAATTAAGAAAGTAAATCAGAAAAATCCTCACGAAAAGTAAAAAATACAGACAGGACATAGCATGACATTCAACTGCAGGACTAGCTCCAAGACCCATTATAGCACTAAAACATCACTCAAGACACGTGACAGGGGCAGGCTGGGCTGCAGTGTCTCTGCCACTTACATGCCTACAAGGGTACCTCCAATGGAATGCATTTACTTGCTCTAGAAGTGTGAGCTGAATCTTCTCAGCCACCTCAACAGCCTCAGTGTAAGACCACTGTCCTCAGAGCATACAACAGATGTTCCAGTGGCTTTAGATGGATGAAAGATTTGAACTTGTCTCACACCTCATATAAGTAGTAAGAGCATTTTCTCCCTCAAGGTGGTTTGATAAAACTAGTTGGAGAAAAAGCTAATTTTAGTTCAAATATGCCTGGTGAGTTTAAATCATAAACATTTGAAGAGATCAGTGAAACCTTATTTTTTTCTAAATACGCTCTTTGCTATTACTGTCTGAAAAGTATCTATTCACCTTCACAACATACTTTTTAATGTTAATTGCAATGCAATATAATATTTTAGGTCACCTAGCTGAAAAAGTGAGTAACCACTGAAAAAATGGGAAAGACTTCCTCTCTACTTCCCAGCTCCCTTGCTTGAATGTGGACAAATATGTACTTAGTCATGATCATTATTTTTTTACTGCTAAAGTTAACTCTGTTGTCCATAATCCTTTTAGAGCATGCAATGTAGAAGCCTAGAGAAAGCAGGCCACTTAAGTTACACTTAAAACCACAAAAGCATGACCAAAACAAAAAACATTTTTGGAAAAATATCTTAGAAGCTTGCATTAAAGCCAACAGTCACTTTTGTTTCTAAGGTCAAGAGAATTAATTACTCACCCTACCCCCCTCATTCAGGCACAAGAGTTTAATTATTTTTTTAATGTAAATAATTTTGTTATTTACCTTGCAAGTCCAGCATCTTGATTTCTTCATCTAGAACCTTCATAAGTTTATTGTACAGGATTTCCTCATCAGATTCCACAGGATCTTAAATCATATCAAATAAAACAACAGTGAAATACCTGCTGTTTTGGCAGTATTTCAGAAAATACGTTTTAAACAATAAAGAAAGATAGTCAAATATGAAAGTTAGGAAACAATTTGACACTTAAAAATAGTTTTAATAGTTGTGTTGGATTGATCCTGGCTGGACACCAGATGCCCAAGCCTCTTCATTACACTATTCCCTCAACTAGACAGGGAAGAGAGACCATAATTAAAAGCTCATTAGCCGAGATAAGGACAGGCAGATACCACTGACTAATTACCATCACTTCCTTCTCCTCACATTCTTCCTCTGCTCCAGCATGAGGGGTCCTTCCCATGGAAGACAGTTCTCCACAAACTTCTCCAGCACATGTTCCTTCCACATGTCCTTTCCACAGGGTGCAGTTCTTCAAGAACAGACTGCTCCACTGTGGGGAGTCTTGCAAATTAATCATCTCCAGTGAGGGCTTCTCTTCCCACAGGTCCTGCTGGGAGCCTGCTCCAGCACATAGCCTCCTTCGGGCATCTACCAGCTCTGCTGTGGGGTTCTCCATGAGCTGCAGGTGGATACCCACTCCACCATAGATCCCCATGGCCAGTAGAGGGATAACTTGCCTCACTGTGGTTTTGTGGCTGGTCAGCCATTCAAATTCCCAGTAATATCCACAGATTATTTTTAAAGAATCAAGAATCACACAGACACACATGTAGTTTTTTTCCATGAGATCTAAAAACTATTTCAGGTGTTTATATTCAATGGAGAAATAAACAGTAGAGACTACCTTCAGGTCTCACAGACTTCTCTAAGTTGTCTCAGAACAGATAGGTAGAAGACTAAAGAAATTCTTATTCATCATAGATGATTTGAAGAACAGCTACAAGTGACCCTGGGTAGTTTTTGAAGTGTTTGTTGAAAGAATAAATTATCTTCACCATGATATTTCAGAGCAGTTTTTTACTTGCATTGAGCATTTAAAGAAAGAGGCTTCTGCAAACCTCTTCTGCAAGTACAGCTTTTTTTACTATTTGCTTTAGCATATAACACTGAAATGTTCCCTTGGCAGGAAGAGGGGAAAACAAATCCATAGCAGAGTGTTGTTTGTTCTCAGGGCATTATCAACTCAGACAAATTTCCAGAACAAATTTAATTTATCAAATATAGAAATGATAATTGCTAATATCTTCATTTAACAACCCATTAAAGAATCCCAAATGATGAGCACATTAAAATGATATTTAACTTTGTATAATAGAATTATTGGCTGAAGATTTGCTTTCCCCAGCCATTCTCTTTGGGCATTGAGTCCAACTTAGCTAAGTCATAAGAAGACCTTAGCTTTAAAGTTCACACTGATTGCTTCATCTTGCTCTGATTTTGTCCCTTGTTAGTGAAAAGTGCAGTTAAATGAATATGGTTTCCAAACAGAGGCCTGTTTGTCTTCAGTTATGGTCTGTCCTTGTAATTCCATCCTCAAAAGGAAACCAGATAACAAGACTGGTTTGTGAGTATCACTGAATTAAACAGTATGGTATTGGGAAAGTACCTATGGAGGTCATCTGGTCCAGCCTCCTCCCTTCTCAAGCAGGGCTATTTAAAGCCAAGTTGCCCAGGTCTGTCTAGACAGTTTTATAATATCTCCAAAGTGGGAGACTTGCTTTTGGCAGTGGTGCTGTTAAACAGATAGTTATAACTGCCCTGCAGAGACCAACATAACCAGTCTCAGGCCAATACCATTGCTAACATACCTTTAATAAATGTTACCCCAGCCTTTGAGTGATCTTTTTGCTGGATAGAAAAAGGAGGACTGCTCTTCACGGGCCTATCTCAAGTCTAGTCTGATGTGTTATTATCTAAAGACCCTGGAAGTAAATGGACTTTTGCAGACCTTTCATCTCTTTCAGCTTTTTTAGAATGATAAATACCAAAAATAACAACAAACAAGAACAATATCAAAAAACAATTAAAATTACATATGTATCGCTCAGCCTTCTCAACAAGGCAAGAGAATGTTTCATGGACAAAAGAGCATTTTCTCACGAAGAAAACTGTATTTCCACATGTCCATTATATCACCACTCTATCCATACATGTTCTTTGGCACACACAGAGAGATACAGAAACCTAACCCACTTTTCATCCTCTGGTTATGAAGCAGATCATGACTCATTAAGCCTATTCACAAGACGAACCAAAGCAGTGCCTTCAGAAAGAAAATCGTTTTAAAACCCCAAGCCAAAAGTTGAATTACATTGTATTACATTGCTGTCCTATATAATGAATAGGGAAATCATAGTGATTAAATATCATTTGATCTTGATACACCTTGATTTTTTTCACCATAACACATAAATTGAAGTTACAGCATTAGAGCCGACTTTTCTCAGTCACGCAATTTTTTGCCTCAAAATTTTAAACCTCCATGTCTACTCAGTGTGAAAGTTTCCCATTAATTTCATGAGTGACCTTACTTTGAGACCCTTTATAGCAAACAAATTGTTTGAGATGGGACTGTAATGGTGCAATGTGCAGTACAAGCCTAAGGTTTTAAAAAGTGAAGAGCTAGGATGGTAACACCAGAGAACTGGGACTTTGCGTGCTACTGTGCTGTTTGTGCTTATCAACAGAAGCTGAGCCAAAGCATTCAGTGCATAGCTAAGCACTTCATTACCATGAAGAAGCTCTTACTTAACTCCATGCAAATTCAGGCAGGCCCGTTCCCACCCTTTTTTTTTATCTAAAAGCCATGACAGTGAAGGAGAATTTCCTCCACCCACAGCAAAAGACAATGTCACCTGGTTCATACCAATGCAGAAATTCAGTCCTCCCAGCTCTGCAGTCACACCCTTTCACTTCTCGATCTTGCTCACAGACAGCTAAGTCAGTTAAAATGAAAAGAAAAAATACCTCCTCAAATGCTTAGGAATTTTACAGACTCAGGGTTTCCTTCTATTAGGTAAACACACATTCAAGCCCAGTAATAAAACTTCCCTCAAAGAAAGATTTTGGGAGCAAGGTTGCAAACAAGCATCAGCTTTGTTCTCACTTTGGTGTTAATTAATTAAAGACTACACTTTGTTCTCAGAGCATGCTTCATTTTGCTGTGGTAGTGGAGTGAGTACAGCACAGCCTCTCTTGGTACCCCTCTATTAACTCACTGTCCTTGATCAAAGACTATGCATACTGTCTATCATGTTCAGAGTGTGTAAGGCTTATAATTTAAACTGTAAACCCCAATATTTAAATAGAACTGCATATGTGATCTTTGTCACCTCATTTTCATGAATGGAAAAGAATATTCTGACATCAAAATTACATACTTAATTCTGCCTCACCTTCTTCACTGACCTCCATCCCACACTGCCTTGGGTTTATTTCCTCATCCATCAATGGGTCAAAGTAATTTCTGCTGTATTCATTTCCTGTGGAAAGCATATGAAGTAAGGGTCAGCGATTATTAGAAGCACATGAACCAAAATGTTAATTTTGAAATCGACACCAGCCAGCAAAGGGGCATTTTTTGCTACTTTATAAGCTTAATTTTTTTAACAAGTCCTGTAAGCCAACTAGTATTGCAATTGTGAAAGGTCAGAAAAGCTCATTCTTGAAACAAGTGCACTTTATGTTACTTTTACTCAGGAACTAATGAGAATAATTCTCAAACTTACATGATGGAAAGATAAGAAAAAAAATTTAAAATCCAGCATCCCTAATATAAGCCAAATTATTCCTGAAACTTTACAAGTGAATTACCCGTGTTGCAAAGGAATTTGTGTTTCACAGCTGACCCTTCCCATTTCAACAGTTTTAAATTTCACCACTGAGGTTTCAACGTCTGGTGCATCTTTAATACTGTATTCAACCAGAGAAGTGTTTAATTACAGAGGAGATACTAGAATACTGCCTCATTAATCTGAACAGCAATTATATTCACTTGGGCTAGGTAGCTAATCCAAGAGTTTGATGGGATAAAACCACTCATTTTAGCACTTTCCATTTCAGCAGCTAGTTTTATCTTCTCTTTAGAAACTAATCATGTTTACCAAAAAAGTAATTTGTTAGACTTATCAAGGAATAATAAAGCATACAGCTGCCTAGAGCAATCCTCTTAAAAACCCAGAAGAATTTTCTTTACACAAGGGGGGGAGGAGAGCTTTTTCTTCAAAACATGTCCTTTTGTCAGCAAAAGTGCTAAACTCTATTGAAACAATCCTTATATTTATTGGGTTTGCAAATGCTGTGAATTATTACTGAAAAGAGAAAAACTAATATAATAAAGTCTGCAACAACTTTAACAATTGCTTCAATGGACACAGATACATATCCTGGAAAAGCCACAAGAGTTAAATGTTTGGAGAGGGTTAATTCATCCAAGATACACTCCAGTAGTCTACAGTGTATTTGTTTTAGGATCAAAAATAATCCAAACAGCAGCTCCTTCTCAGAGACTAAATGAAACTTTGATATGAAACTAGGTTTAATTTATATTTCTGGACTGGCACATTTTGACTGTCAGTCTCTGTTCCTTCAGTGTAGTAAGTACAAGAACTGAAAATTTGCTTTACCTTGAGGTCTCAATAAAGAAAAAATAAATGAGTTTCATTTTTGTTACTTTATCTGTCAACAACTACTAGGCTGGTATGAATCTTGGCAGTATGTAATCAAAGTCTTATGTACTGCAATAACAGAGCCATTCTACCTTATTCACTGTAATTGTTTTTCTCTAGCACAAAGCACTGTGATGTTATATGAACACCCCTTCACATGTTGGTAAAATAATTCAGCCATGTGCTAAGAAAGAAAAGGATGATGCATCTACTTTATTCAATTACTTCATAGATGTAAATGTAAATTGCCGTAAAGTATGTTGCAACCATACAAACAATACTCAATCCAGTGCATAACCTAGCACACAGTCTTAATATCACAACAGCTTTTACTGATTTTTAATAACCCTTGTTGTTTTTTCCTATGGGTCTGGTCTGAAACTCTTAGGAGCAGAGGGCAACTCTTCTGGACATAATAACTGGAATTCTGTAAGAAGTGTCATATTATATTTGAGCCTGTGAGGGATGAAAATCATTTGATTTCTCCAGAACTACATATGCAGGTAGAATGAGTGGCAAATGCCAGAGTCATATCCTTATGCTGATTTTAAAGATAAAAAGCCATTTTAAAGTTGAGGACTCCACAGAAGACTAGCAGTGTGGCTTTCTAAAGAGTAAAAATCATTGCAAACCTTAGATCACTCCTCATGGGTTTCTGATCTCCTTCCTCCCTCAGCTCAACCTTCTTTGACAATCAGGCTGACCCGCACATCTAGGCTCTGGGTAGGACCTATGATTTTTTGGGGACTGGGAGAGGTTGCTTTACTTTCAAAACAAAGAATTATCAATTTTATTCAACATAACATACTGCCCAAGGCATTTTGCTAATAACATTTTATGAGCATGTGAATGGATTACTAATAATTTCACATTTGCTTTTGGAAATACTTGAAAGTGTATAACATGTAAATTAACATCCACTAAGGAATTTACATTGCTCTAGTCCATGGTATAAACATGGTTAAGTAAATGTTAAATCAGAGCTCGCTTGCAGGTAATTTTAACAGCAGCATACAACTTGATGGTTTCAGAGAGCAAGTTCCTTTGAATATCTGCAAAGATGTGGCCAACTTTAGAAATTTAGGTCTTTGCTTTGATCTAGAGGTTTGCTCAAACCATTAACTCAATTTGAAACTCTATTTACCCCTCAAAATTTTATCACTTCATATGGAAAATGCAATGGATAATTCAGAAAATCAGAATGGAAGAGCAAGCCCCCAAATTATCTATAAATTAAAATAAAAAATGAAAGAAAGGTGTTAGCACAACAGTGACCAGGTGGGAATTTATACAGTTTAATTAAAGTGAGAGGAGTTGCTAATAAAATTAGCATAATCCTTGGATGTAGCCCATGGGACTGCACACGTGTTAGTAGGACTGGATGAAACTCTAAGATGGCTTTTAAGCTAAGATGTCTGAAGCCAATTATACAGGCTATGTCCTGAGAATACCACAGAAATGGCATAACTGAGCTGCATTTCTACAAGGTCTTCTAATCCACAAAGAGATCAGACAGTTCATATCAATATCACATCAAGGAATTTGGATGACAATTATTTCATTCTACTTCATATTCTACTATTAATCTAGGGTTTTAGTAGAACTAGAGAATAGATAAAGCTTTTCTGGGTCTGTTGTCTCCTCACCATTGTGGGAATTATTGACAACCAGGTGACTGATCACTAAAACAAAAAATCTGGCGTGATACAGGTTTCATTAGAAGACAAGATGTGGATTATGATCTGAGCAAGCTTACTTTATTAAGTAACAGCTGCCCCTTTTCAGGCAGTAGACTAGCCAACACATCTCTACCAATGACTCAGAAGAACATTGTTGGGCAGCACTAAGGCAACTCATAAGAACCTTCTGCATCAGACAATGTGACAGGCATCTTGGAAAGATGAAATTCCAATCTAAAACAGCATTTTGACCCAAAGTACTTTTGAAGCTGTAATGCAGTCAGCAGTGGAGAAGAGCAGTCCTCTTTTTCCACATGGCTGTCTTAAAGCATTGATTTCAGCAGCAATTTCTGCTAGTGAACATCATGATAAATACTGTCTCCATCAACAGAAGTCAACATACCTCCTCCCTAGGGATACTTTTACTTTGCAGATATGACCCTCCAGGCAGTCAAAATGTAAGTTTTGTACTAGGACACTTCCTGGTTTCTTTATGAGAAAAGCATGCAACTTGTTAGCCAAAAGGGCTTTTTAGGGTCAGATCTGAGTAGTCTCTAATAGAAAGGCCCCACCTCAAGGTAGCCAGCAGGAATTAAGATTTGGGATCAGGAGAAAGGGAAGAGATCCCACCTCCTGCTTCTCTTATCTATTCCTCCTAAAGATAGGGCAGTTCTTCTGAATTCTGCTCCTACAGCACCACTACCACACTAATACATATAGATGTTGACAAAGCATGATACCTCTATGTTGCTTCTTTGCAGATACAGGCCTTTAATTCTAATCTGCACTATTGGAAAAAAGTTATAAAGTACTGTGGAAAAAAAAAAAAACAACAAAGTAAAACCAACTACAGCATAAGAAAGGAGAAAAAAGGCTACTCCCTTAAAAAGCCTTCACAGATGCAAAAAGTGCAGAAAAGAAAATTTTTAAATGCACTACAACTGCATAAACAACAAGTTCATGGATAGTGAAAAAATGAGTGCATTTTCAATTAATTTATATATTCTTGGTTAATTTTTAAAAATAACTTAAAACTAGAAATTAGTTTAATATTCAAAACTTTCACAAGAAAACAATTTGAGATTTTGTTCCACACTTTTGTATTGCTGGATTTACTCACAACTAAATGTTATGGAGATGTTAAAAATAAAAGTAGTTTTGAAGAACACAGTGAATTAATATGTAATCCACAAAACAAACTCTCAGTTCTCATCTGATAAAAAAAAAAAAAGGTCCTAATTATTATGAGTTAGCATCCTCAAACCGAAAAGCATTAAGTAACTGGACAGCAGATTATATTTTGAAAGCACAGCTTGTTAAATAATACCATCAATGGGCAACTTTTCAATTTAAAAAAAGTTTTAAAGGTATCATATGTCACTTTCCACATCCTCAGTGAAGAATGTAGGTACTGAGTAAACAACATAACCACGTCTTATGTTTGTATTACAAGTTTGGAATAAACTCACTTGTCAGATTTGACAGGACATTGGCAACAGGGCAGATCATAAATCTGAGAAATGTTGACCATCCTACACTTACCCTGACACAAAGAATGCCACATCATACTAACAGCACCCTGGATTTTTCCCAACCACCACCCCACACCTGGAAGCTCTGCCACATTTGCTGCTGTTTAAGCAAAGGTGCAGTATGGGAATTTTTTTCTTTCTATTTTTTTACCGGCAGGCAATGGAGGGCACTGTGCCAAGGGACACCAGTGCAAAACATACTGCTTTTCCTGAAGAATGACTGTTGGTCAAAGGCGTGAGAAAAAGAATTACTGATGATGATGGAATTCATTTAAGAGCACTATTAGATAAACATGACACTTATCAATGTGGAAAATGGATACCCAGAGCTCCTAGACTGGCAGGCTTGGCAGGTCCCACACTACTCTGAGTGAAGGAGCTTGCTGAATTTCAAGGACCCAACAGCACTATTACGAAGCAGACATTTTCCAAATGTAATAAATTAGCCTTAAAAATATATATTCACCCACGTTCTGAAAGAGTATTTCCCAATTATAAAATGCATCCATTCTTCACAGTTCTTCTCCGTCTACCTTTTGCAAATTCAATTTTAGCACGTTACTTAGATGAGTGGTATGGTATCCCTGCTGCTGAAATTGCATGCAATGGATCACGTTTTGCACACTACATTACACCTTGTGCCGTTCTGCTGATTTCAATTGGATTACACGTTGTGTAATTCAATGCAAAATTACTTCCAATGACAGCCCTTTTTATTCCTATGCATACATGGTGATCCATCATGCCCTGCATACAGGGTTTGGCATTTCCATTTCAAGTCCCTGTTGCAATCAGAAAGCATGGAACCACATACACAGAACTTAAACTATTAGATATAAACTTGGCTTTCTAAAAAAAAAAAATAAAAGTAGGGGTTTTGGTTTATATTTTTGATCCTGTCCTTCATGCAAATAATTTCGTTCAACACAAATAGCTAGTGCTGCAATCTCCTATTTCCTTCGCATGCAGCACAAACATGAGTTTTCAGCACATGCTCACTTTCTTCTGCTTACTATCTCTCCAGTGGGTAACTAGCATATCTTCAGATTGAAATTGTATCCTTTTCAGAAAGCTTCAGCCTCTATTTCTTTGTAAACAGACTGAATTTGATTCACTTGATGATTTTCATATCAACAAAACATTATCGCACATGGTTCCTTCTAAGGCCTCTTTTTGCCTACATATTCAAGCCACAATCATCACTCTGTCCAGCACTTGATTAAGAAAGGGTTTATGTTGCCCTGCCACAGCTGAACTATCTTGGGCAGTAACCACTTCTTATGCAAACCCTTGCCTCTACTTTGGCTCTTGATAAGGAGCAGAACTGCTGTATTTTACAGTGGGATTTTCTCCATAGAATGTACATAGTACTGTATTAGATACATCCAACCTAGCTCTGCAGCTATGAGGTGGTGCAGCAGAACACCATGTAGAGACACTAATTTGCTCCCAGAAGCAGTATAGCCATGTTTATGCCCTGCTGTATCCGGACTAATTAGAAGAACAGTTTCTGATCTTCAATTGAAAGGCTTTTTTCCATCTTTTTTTTTTTTTTCCTCCTCTTTTCTCTCTCAAATACTGTTAATCTCTGTGGGCAAATTTATTGGAGCATGATATGAGATGTTAACAGCGCCTGTTGCAGATAAAATGGTAGAATTAATTAGAGCTTTTGATTTTAGGAGATAATCTAGTTTTGAAAAAAGACTTGTGTATTGAGGATCATAGGGGGAAAAAATGAACGCATACTGTCATCTGGAGACAAATTCAGCTTGAATCATCAACATCTAGGGTCAGATTGCCTCTAGCCTTTGAACAAGTGTACAGGCTGCAGGAGAACACAATTAACCTTTCACTCATCTTCCATGCAAAAGCAACAGAGCATCGCAGGTTCCAAAGGTGCCTGTGAAGCCACCAGGTACAAGACACGTCATGCAGTGGGAGGATGTCCAGAAACCCCCAGTGCAAACCTCAGCGCTGGGATTCTGCAGCTCACATGCATGTTGATGCTCCAAAGAGATCACAGTCTAATTTGTTCTGACATATATTCCCCCTGCATACTCAGGCTGGAAATTTTACCTATCGTGTAGAAATGTGGGCAGTGTCATCCCACAGGGCTCTTCTCAGGATTAGGGGGACCAAATCTGAGTAGTTTGGTGGCTGTGCTGAACACTAAACAATGCAAACTCATATTAAGCCACTTCTGATCACAGCAGCTGGGAACAAGATGTAACAAATGCTAAAATAGACTAGCATTTGCTTTGCTTTGCAATGAAATGTTTAAATACAGTAGTCCTGTACTAAGGGATTGCTTATGACATACATCATCCCTCTAAGGTGGAGCAGCTGCCCTTGTTCTATGTCTTCAGCCAAAGACTGCACAATTTATGGAGGCTTCATGCTTCTGTCATGACAGTTTGCTGGAAGCCCTTTGCTGGGCAGAGACTTCGCAGAGACTTTACAAAGCCAGCCTGAATACTACGGCACTCTACAAAGTGTTTTAGGTTTAAATGCTTCTGGAGACAAAAATCAGTAATAGCTCACCTTGAGATTAGGTGCCTGGCAATTGGTAGGCATAGGTTCCCATCTTGCAGGTTTGCAAGATCAAACCCCAGACACTTTTGCTATGTAAATTTGTCCATTACACCCTCCTATTGGGATGGTCACCATGAAAAAATCTGTAAAATTCAGCATTTGCTAAGGGGAAGAAGGATAGACTCATTTAATTACTAGGAAAAACTGTGTGCTTCAGACCTAAATAAACTGCACAATTTGGCAAAGACAAGAGCACTGTTAGATTACCTTCATTTCACAACCAATATGTGAAAAAAATGAAAGCAATAGGAGTGACCAGCAAAGAATCAGTATGGATTTAAAAAGTTAAAATATGATAGAAGCCACAGCAACAAAATATCTGGCTGAAAATCAGGAGAATAATCTGAGAATCTAGTCAGATTGATCCCTGCACTACTATAGCAGGTATTCAAGGAGGTCTTCACCATATAAGAATAATGATAGAAAGTATGCAACAGAAAGAGTTACTGAACAGCTTATTCCTGAACAACAGTCTGGCAGTGATGATAAAATTTAGAATGTTGTCCCTCATACAAAATATGACAATACAAAACACTGAATGGCCTAACAAACACCACTGGAATAGGGATCAGAGATTTATTTCCATTTCTGTCACATGCCAGCAGGATAACTGCAGATAAGGCTCTACACTTCAACTTCCCCACAAACAAAGCATGCAGGAGCCTTGTACTTTGAGTCACTACCCCCCACCAGTCTGATTTGAAAGGTGAAAAAGTCTCTGAAAAAAAATGCTTGGGAATGGAGAAACTGATGTAGCACTAACGTATCTGTGAATTAAGCTGTTTGATTGCAGATACAGGCAAGCTGCAATACCATGGACCTCTGTAGCAGCTATTAAACCCCCAAGTAATTCATTCTTTGAAGCAACTTCCTGTGCAGACTTAGTCAAATTCTAGCAATGGGATTTTGAAGCACACAGATGAATATTCACACTCCTTCCCAGTATCCTTATTGTAGAGGTGCATGAGAAGGCATCTCAAAGGTAGGTGGAGGTTTTTCTGGAAAACACTTCCCTCCAGCAATTGCTGGCAGAGGAACAGGCAGGGACACTGTTGCAAGATGGAAGAAATGATAGTAACCCCTGTAGCTATTATTTGCTGCCATTAACAAGGGCGATGGATGGAAAGATAATGGCAAGGCAATGCCATATCCAATGCATAGCCTGAAAATCCAGCCTGATATTTATATAGCATTTTCAACCTGTAATCTGCTAAATGCTGTGATTAAATAATTGTGCTTAAGGTTATAACTGCTTTTAAATTGTACAGTTTAACACTGAGCATTAGAATTGACAAACACCATTTCCCGTTGAGTAAGTAACTGAACCTAAGCCTGGGGGCTGAGAATGGGAAGAGCATCCAGTGATTGCAGAGCAGAGGAAATCCAAAAAGGGGGAGTATTTTACTGGCTACTGGGGACAAAAAGGAGAGAAAAAGTCAAAGGGAGCATTTGAGCAGCCTAAAACATGTTTATTTGACCAGCCACGCTGGTGTGTGTGGATAGCCCATCCTAGAGTAATAGTTTCCAATGTGTGAATTTTTTCCCCTCCTAGGGTAAAAGGAAGGGAAAAAAAAAAAGGAATAAAATACCAAAAAATTCTTTGCTTAAGAATCTCTCATGAACTGCATGAAGGCTCCTGAAAGTGAGGGGAAGGGCAGGAGAGAAAGCTATGGAAGTTTGGCCTGTTCCATAAGATGATAGTATTTTTTCAACATCATGAGTGGTTTTGCCATGAGGTGAAATAACAGCAATCATGCAAAGTACTTAGAAACTTGAGCAAAGCAGAGGATGGATAGCTCAAGAAGTCAAACCTTATTGTCTCTAGTGGTCCTAGACCACTACAGATTGCCTTAAGAAGATGTATGGACCTAGTCTGCTCTGAGGACTATGCAATAGGATCATTTTCACATTACTACATCCATGTAGTAATACTGTGTTTATCTGTGCAATACTGTGCCTATTTATGCAGTTGGCTTTTCACTTTCTCTCTTTAATGAAATATTGTTACATTTGGGAGTAGGTAAAATTAGCTTATGAGATTCCAAGTTTAGTTAATTTTTTCTCAGGTTTCTGGACAGGCTTGAAGCTGTTGTTTTATTAGCAGCCCTTGATAAATTTGAACTGGCCTCTGTGACTGCCAAGCAAGTTCTGACAGAAGTCAGACTAAAAATAATTTAATTCAGGGTTGGACTAGGTGATCTCTAGAGGTCTCTTCCAATCTAGACTTTCTATTATAGTATAAATGGATGATTCTTTTTTTTAATAGCTGCGTGACTTAAGAGGCAGATCTATACAAATAACTCATCTTTTGGTTAACTGGATGAACAGAAGGTCATGGAGGGAAACACAGTGTTGGGAAACAATATTTTCCAACTCTCAGTAAGCTTTCCTCTCCCATTACGGAAACACTTAGCAGTGCATCAAGTCATTGCATTTCAGGCAAAATAAAACAATTTCTACTCCTTTCACAAAGATTGTATTCAGCTAGGGTTTTTTTGAACAAAATGATACTTACGATGAAAAATCAAAATGTTTAAAAACACATTTCAGGCTCTTAAAAAAATATGTTGTTTTCTTGAGGGAACTATTCATGAATTTCTGAAGAGACGACTGAAAGCATGGATAGTCTCCAGCGAGCCTGACTTCATTTTTTGCCAGATAGACTATTTCATTAAAAAACAATCAATCCCTTTGTCTGCTTAATCACTGTTCTGACAGGCTGCAAAGGAAAGACGAAGATTTCCTGCTCCATGCGGTGCTACACTGAGTCACATGAAGGCTAAATGGAAAGCCAAACCTAATTTTGCAAGGGGCCATTAGGAGCCTTAGGCTTTCCAGTCCCACACGAATAAAATCTTAACACAACAAGGTCCAGAGTCTCAGAAGCAAATGCCTATAGTTCTGCTCACCAGCCTGCACTTATCCATTTAAATACCTGGGCTGGTACTCAAAGGTCCTTAGCAAGCAGCACCATTGCCCCTTGTGAGTTAACAGGGAATGCTGAGTGATCAGGACCTTCCAAATTATACCAATATTTTTGGTACCTTGGGAAGTTTCTGATCCCAGATGCAACATATCATAGATGCACACAGTCCATTGATGTTAATGAGACCCCACAGTCCAGTAAGGCACTTCTTTTTTAATATGTATTTAGGGAGGATTTTGAGTTTGACTTCTGGCATTTTTACTTTCACATCACAAATCTGGGCCCAAGATTTTTCTCATACAGCTCATAAGATGCCTTTAAATTACTTTCCTCACTTCTTCACTGTATTGCTAAGTAAAAATAATAATTCTTTTTAACACTCAGTAGCAATAATAATTGTAATTAAACACTAGGTTAGAAGATTTCAGACATCTTAAAAAGGAAAACTAGCATTAGTAGCCTGTTTGAATGAACCAAAATAATAAACATAGATTGTCTCCTGAGGCAGTCTCTCTTTTGAGTGCTTTGTCAAAGCTGAGCTTAAAAGCCAGGATAGCTCCCCTGGATCAAGCCAAGTGAGCAGGACTCCCCGTTTCCAACTATTTCAGCAGCACTGACTGAAAAAAATAATGAAATATGAAGCCAAGGCAAAACACTGATTGACTGAGGGCATATGGGAAATCTAAGGACAACAATCAATCATGGATCTGTAAGCCGTTTAAAACTACTCAATGAAAGGGAGCCAGCAAGGGAGCAGCATCTGTGCACTTCAGACCAGCTGTGGTGCCTTCAAAAGTCAAACTGACACACAAATTAGGGGGAAGCACTGCCATGAGAGGCTGCTCCCTTCCTCCCTCCCTGCTGCTGGTGAGGAAGCACCACACAACCTGCACCCCTCCTTACAGGGAGGCAACTGAGCATGGAGACATAGCCCAGATCTCTAAATATTTAGACAGACAATCTTTTCAGTGGTATTTTGGGTTTCCTACCCAGGGTTTGCAGAGGCACCTGTTTGGACAGGTCAGTATGGGAACGCCCAGCACAAGCCACAGACCATGCAGGTTGGATGGGGAACACAAGCACTGTCACTGCATTTGAGGCTAATCACGTTTGATGGCTCACCTCTTGGTTCAGCATGGGCTTGCAGCCCGAGTTTTTGTTGGTGAGCTGCAAGGGTGCTATCTGGCTTGTCATGTCTAATAACTCTCTCTTCTGAAGGCTGATATGCTGAAAGATCTGTGCTGCTGATGTTAAAAGCTGGATTTTCAATGCCTTCCTCTGCTGCTCTCTCTTCTTTTACTACGGAAAACAAGGAGGTCAGAAGAGCACATTATAGCAAAGTGTATTTCAATGACAAGCAGAAAATTCCTTCTAGTAATTCCTTAGCTGAAAGACTCAAGTGTATCGTCCTCAAATGTCGCCAAAACAGAATTAGGTTAAAATTAACTCTATAAAAAAAAAAAAAGAATAAATGATTAAAATAATTACAAATTGCACCCTGACAAGCAAGAGCAAAATTTCGCCCAAAGCCATTTGTCTGTAATTAGTTAATTAATCCTTACACAAATTATGAGCAATAACTCATCAAGCAAGGCTCACCCATCAGAAATTCAGCCGACTTGGATTTCTTCTGCTTAGTTTGTTTCAGAGCCTTCTGCTGGAACTTCTGGAGGGAAATTGTTAAATGAATAAATTAGCTAAAGAACGAAGATCATCCTTTATGATCCACAACTAACACAGTATTTTAAATATGGGATGGCATTGAAATGTCATTTAATTTACATCTCTGCTAAAGGGGTCAAACACTAATTGAACAACAGAAGTGGAAGAATTAAATAAAATAAGAGAAGAAAAGTTAAAACAAATGCCAAATGAAGGTCACATTAAAATACTTTGTTTTTTCACGAGTTTAATTAATGCAAAGAAACCTCAACAAATGGAGAACATTATAAGACAGTATACATTCAGCAGCAACTGCTTTATTTCACTTGCAGGACTGTAATGCTTCATTTAGAAAAGTTTGGTTATGCAGCATATTTATAGACAAACTTCCCTAACATTTCCTCCTCCCCCCTCCCATTCTCATATTTTCTAGGTCTACTTACATAACCAGTGTATTTGTTCACTACAAATGAATGGAGCTCTACCCATTTGAACCAGGCAATAAAATAAAAATAAACTCCAAGACAACTTAAGATCTCTTAAAAGAGAGACCCTGGTCCCGAGGAGGGGGGAAGCAGGACTCGTTACAATGATGGAAGGTTCATTTAACATTATAGAGATGTCAACAATCGTTATAGTGAAAACAAATAGCAGGAGATCATGGAGGTCTCAAACGCTGACAGGTTCCACATTAATTCCCATAGGGAAGCAAGGCCCTAAAAAAATGTAGTCACATTACCACCACCAGGAAGGCCCAAATACTGAAGACTGCTTTTGGACAGTACCTTGACCAGGGCTAGTAAGGGTGTCACACATGGGCTCATGCAAGGCTACAGACCCCTAAAATAGACATTAACAGTCAAACTAGAGATTACTCATAATACTCTGCCTCTGGGAGTATTAATCAAAGCCAAAACCAAAGTAAGAAAACAGTTTAGACCCATTTATTTTCAAATGTCACATGACAGTTTCTGAAAACAGCATTATTTTTTCAAGCCAGTTGCTTAACTGTCCAGTGATAAAGATCACTCCTGGCAACATAGCTTCTGGAAATTGTCAATACAAAAGGATTAATTACAAGAATCACTGAAAAATTGCAATTTTTAAAGCATCCATCTTTTCCATTTGATTGTGGGTGTCAATTTCAAGTAAAAAAAACAATGCTTGGAGCAGACACAATCGATAAATCTGTCAAAAATAATTCGACCATTGCAATGACAGATCACTATAGATGTTAATATCTTCATATACATGAACATATGCACATAGAGATGCATATATG
>VZTY01016148.1:195392-220392 GCA_013400935.1 Turnix velox | reverse complement strand
TGGCATTGCCAAAGAGCAAAGGGAGAATAGAGTGCTCTTTGGGAAAAAAAAAAAAGAAAAAAGGAACACTTCACATCAGATCACAGTAAAAAAAAAAGGTAACAAACAAAGATAAACAATAAAAGAGCAGTTCAAGCTCAGATGAAGTGACATCAGCAAAGATGCAGCGTTGAAGGGAAGTAGCCCAGAAGAAGGTGGCTCCTGCTCACAGTCACTACTTAAAGGATGCAAAGTTTGCTGTGGAATACATCTAAACTGAAGATTACAGTACAGAAACTGCCAGTCTTAGGAATGTAGGATCATAATCCAGCATTTAAAAGGGTCCCACTTGTGCTGGAATTTCCATTAGAAATTATATGTTATATACATGTCATTATGTCATAAACATATAAGCAATCACACAGTAACTCTGTGAGTTATGTATCACATCAGCTAAAATACCACAATTTCAGATCTGCTACTTTTTTCTCTCTATTGGGAAAAAAAATTATTCATTCAAAATAGCTAGATGGGTATCCCCCGTGCACACGGAAATCAATGGCAAAACTTGGTCTGACTTCAGTGGTAGGAATTGAACAGCAATGAATAGCAACCTTCTTCCTTTGCCAGCTGTTTCCTTAAGAATTTATACAAACACACATTCAGATTATTTTGCACAGCCTGAAAACAAAACAAGACTTTGAACAATTAAATATATCCCTCTAGAGTCCCCCAGAAGCATTAATTGACCTTTTGGGTCAGAAGATGCCCTGTACAAAGTACATGTTTGGCCCCAGTTGAGGAAACTCGCTGCTCCTGGGGGCTCCAGGAAAAGTCATGCCTAATTCTAAGTACATGCTTAAGTTTCATTGAAATCAATACAATGGACAGTGGAAGGGGCCACAAATTCTCAAAGGAAAAAGGCTGCATTGTCACTTTGGTTGCTCAGTAATGAATGGACGGCTGAGCTTTTGCCCAGGTCTTGCTGACACTGAGAGTCTGCTGACCTTAGCCATCACTCCTCAATTCTGGTGCCCTCCTTGGGGTGCCAAGGCCACTCCAGAGATGCCAGGGACTGCAGGACCAGCAGCTTTCACTCTTCCTATGGCCAGTTCTGCCCAAAGAATCCGTGCTGTAGGCCAGAGTTGTCACAGAAACCATGCCAAAACTTCTCTCCTCCACAGCACTCTACAATATTGAAAATAAAGCCTCACCAAGATCACACATGTAACCTAAAGTCATGTATCTAGTCATCATATGTCTCTTCAAAAACCTCAGTCTCAATTCCAAAACCTAGGATGGGTTTCCAGGCCAAGGTAGTATCAATATCATTGTTCTAGCTGCTCTAATCTAATCACACAACCAGTGAACAGAGTAGATAAATAATTTTGACTCCAAGAGTGTGGCACATTCCTTGTTATGCCTCAAATGGAAGCAGCAGAAAACAAGAAAATGAATAAAACAAGTGAAGGTTTAAAACAGCTCATCCCCTTCTCAAGGTAGAAACATGAGAAACTGCCAGCAGAAAGAAATTATAAAAATGTTAAAAATCATTGTTTCCCTCCACAGTCAACATCTGTTCATTGAAGAGGAGCCAAAGATGCAGTAATAATGACTTTCAAAGCCACAATAGTTTCAAGAATCCAAACATCAATGGCAAGACTTGGATACTCATCTTAAAGAATGTGACTGAGCAAATTAGGAAAACAAAAGCAAAGATATATAAACAATGAGTTCAGAGGAGCTGTTAATAACATCAATGCCTTAACAGCAATCTTCTTAGAGTTCAGGAACTTGTCTTTATTTGCGTTTTCTGTAGAATTATTTTTTTTTGTTTGGGTGGGAAATTACTTCGATGGGTTTTTTAAGTGAAGGTGCTAGACATTATTTGTCCTTTTTAATTTTTAATACCAATCAGGCAACACATTCAGCACGGCATTAACTGTTGCTGGCTGTAGCCTTACTTAACCTCATTGGTCTACTTTCTGTAGCTGGATAACAACTAAATCATTAGCAATAAACTGACTGAAAGAGTATGGCAAAAATAAAGTACATGATTTTTTCATTAATAAAAAAACAACATAAAAATTATTTCAGATCCCACCAGACATTTACATTCATACCTAGCCGATATAGTGTTTTTTATGATTCAAAAGTGGACTTTAGTTATTTTTAAGTACATTTGTGTTAAAATGACAAAGCATGGCAACCACTTAGAAGTTACTAAATTGGATTGTTCCATCTTTTCTTTCCATTTTTCCCCCTGCAGTACTATGTCTTCCATAAGAGGAACTAAGGAAGCTACACCAAGTATGCAACATGTGAATAGCTTTCTGTAGTGAAAATTGATTTTTAATACAAAGATGGAGGAATTTAATGCAGGGAAAGTAACCCTTACAGCACTACAGCTGTATCAATGGGCTGCTGTTGCCAGTCATGGATGTGGGAGGGATCAAAAAAACCCCCAAACCTTCCTATTGGAGCAGGCTGCAGTACCTCTTTCTTGCACTACTTGAGACAGTAGGCTGTATCAACTATTAGAAAATACTTGGGTTGCATGAAGAGCCTCTATGCAGTAAGAGTCCTGCAAATGTAGCTATAAAATTTACTCTTCTTCCCTTGCTGGCATACAGAAGAAAAACAGTTTCTAGCCACATACCCAGCACCCCCTTGAAACACTCCCAAATGTGCAGCACATTACCACAGAGAGCAGTGCTGGGCACAGCTAAAGTCATTGGTGAAGGCTGGCAGAGAAATAGCAGGTTCATAGCAGGAGTAGCAAAGCAACAGTTTGTCATCACAGTGGCTGCCTTCACTCCTTTCTCACCTTCACCTGAAATACCATTTATCACATGCTAAGAAGAACTGCTGTGGGATCTCTGTGCTACAATATCGGCAGAAACCACTGAGTAAATGATAACCCTAACAACCTACTTGTAATTCCCTTTGGAGTCTCTCATAAATACCAGCTAGCCAGCATTGGTCTTTAAGAAGTATTTCTTCAGGGGAAAATTGCACCTTTGGTGAAGAGAATCCATCAGTCACTTAAATTCAGCAGGACTGACCTTTGAAGCCACAAGCACTGTGCTTATCCTGCTTTAATCACCAATTTTGGGAGCAGGTCCCCCTCAAAGTAATCTCAGATCCTTTTTTTAATTTAAAAAGTAAGGAGCTCACTGCAAATATGCTTTTATAAAGATCATTAACACACTCAAAATTAAGCTCACATTCAATTACTTTGCTTGATAGGCTGCAATGTTCCTAGTCTTTCTCTATGTGCTTGAAAAACAAGATAGATAGATGATTTTTTTTATTGATAAGCCTCAATAGGCAGCTAAGCATTCCTCAGCCACTCACCCTCCCAACCCAGTGGGGAATGGGAGAGAGAATCAGAAGGGTAATGCTGAAAAAACTCAGAGGCTGAGATAAAGACAGTTTAATAACTCTTTTAGAGAAGGAGCTCTCTGCACTCAGCAGAATGGATTGGGCAACCCAGATAGAATTCCCACAAAACTATGCAGCCATTCAGATCTAAAGCTACAGAAAGTGTCAAAGCCTTTTGCTGGTAATGGATGGCAGCAGTGGGAACAGCTGTGTGAAGTGTGACCAGGGAGATGGTCAGAAGATGTAGAAAGGTTGAGGAGCATTAGGGGCTGTCAGAAAAAAATAGACTTGTGGAAACAAGCTCTGCCCTCCCTGAGACAGAAATAGCAACCACAAACAAAAAAGCACAATCAAGGAGATCCTGTATCCTACTCTCACCAGGATGAAGGCAGTAGCTTAAAGGAGAAGAGTGAATGGAGGTAAATCCACAGTCTTCATCCTGCATACTGTAGCTGGTGTCACCACCACAATTTTAGGTTTTACAATAATGGGATGACCTATACAGCACCAGCACTGCCCAGGCATCAGATGGGATTCACCTTTCTGAAAGAGGGAATAGGGTCTGTGCTCATAAGCCAGCAGGGCTCATTAAGAGAACTTTTTACTAGGCTTAAAGGTAGAGGGTACTACATTAGGGTTGCCCTTGGGATGACATACCAAGGTTAGATGGACAGGGCACTAAAAAGGCCCCACTGCCTGCTCTGAAATACACTGGATACAGTGCAGCACTACAGAGATGAGCCAGGGGCTTGAGAGGTAATATGACCCAAGAGGGAAACATGAGTGAAATACCTGAGAGTAGATAAGAGATATTCCTCTAGGAAAATGAAGTGCCTCTGCACCAACATACACAGCAAGGGGAAAAAGCAGGAGCTGGAAGCCACTGGGCTGTTAGAATGTGACAACCATTACTGAAAACTGGTGGGACAAATCTTATGACTAGAGTGGGGCTATCAATGGCTACAGGCTGTTCAGAAGAGATAGGAGAGGAAGGATGGACTGAGGCACTGTCCTCTAGACATCAAGAAAAGGGCAGTGTGTGAAAACATAAAGTCTCTGAAGAATAACTGCAGGCTGAAAGCTTACGGGTAAGAATTAAAGACTGAGGTGGCAAAGGGAACCTTGTGGCTGGTGTCTACTACAGGACATCTGATTAAGGGGGAGCCCACCTGGGATAGGGTTAGTCTTAGCAGGGCCTGCTGTGATAGGACAAGGGATAATGGCTTTGAACTAAAAGAGGGAAGATTTAAATTAGATATAAGGAAGGAATTTTTTACAATGAGTGTGGTGAAACATGGGAACAGATTGCCTGGAGGGGCAGTAGATGCCCCATCCCCAGAAAAATCCAAGGTCNTTGGTGGGACAAATCTTATGACTAGAGTGGGGCTATCAATGGCTACAGGCTGTTCAGAAGAGATAGGAGAGATAGTTGAAGGTTTCCCTGTTCATTGCAGAGAGCCTGCTCTAGATGATCTTTAAAGCTCCCTTCCAACCCAAACTATACTGTGATTCTAAACAAAACAATGGAGGAAAAAAAAAAAATTGTATAACAAAGTGACACAAAATACCATAATTGCTCACTACAAACTGACAAATGCTCGGCCATTCTCAATACAATGGCAGCCCCAACCACTCTTCACTCATGCCCCTCACTCCCAGATTTATTGCTTGGCACAATGTACATAATAACACTTTAGTCAGCTGGCATCTGCTGTGTCCCCTTCCGAGCCTGTCCATGCCTCCAGACTACTCACTGGCAGAGGCCACAAGGGGAACAAAAAAGGCTTTGCTACAGCATAAGCCCTACTCAGTAATAACTATCAATACAACGTTATCAGCATTTGTATCACAAATTCAGAACACTCACACAAGCTACTACAAAGAAATTTAACTCCATCTTAGCCAAAACTAATACACAGCATGATGCCAGCAATTCCGGTGGAAGTGGCAAAAAGCAAATTTCAGTTTCTGTGCCATCATGTCAATGTTCCCATTTCCCACAAAGAGGAAAGCACCCTACACAAACACTTACTACACTGCTTCAGAGCCTGGCTTACAGACTATCATCTCTCAATGAAGTACAAGGGCCCATATATGAGAGTGCTGAAATCTTTAGTGATCACCATCTGACAGTCCTTATTAGGGTAAGAGCAAAGCTAGCCCCAGAGTCAACATGAAATCTTAAAGAAAAATCAATAAACCTGCTAGCAAATATGTATGTTGTCTATGCACAATTTTAATGACAACATACCTGACTTGCTTTAAAAAGTTTGTCAGAGTTTTCCCTTAATTTATTTTCAGGGAATAAGTAGTTCATTTTGGTATCATCCACATTAGTAATAGATTTTAATGCTGCCTCATGAACTTCTGTTATTCATTCTCTGGTTTCTGCTTTTACTATAAAGAGATTCCAACCAGGGATTATTTTTATACTTTCTGCAGCTTTAGAAATAAAGATATAGTTATTGAAGCATCACTTTCCATTAAGTTTAAGTTTATTTTGATCTACACCTTCTCCCTGAATTAAGCAAGAATGTAAGCGAGAGTTTACTGGAAAACACAAGAAAATGTATTTTGTATAAAAAAAATTCTTTTATTCCTATACCGCTTCAGATATCAATACTGTTGCTAATAGATCAGTAGAATTTTCTTTCTGTCAAAGAGACAGAAATTATACCATATGAGCAATCCCATAAGGAATACCTCTAGTGGTTCAAAACATATTTCACTTGCCTCTGGCATGAGTTTTAGGATTAGCGTCATATATGTGTCAGTATAAAACAACACAGGCTATTTGTTTATACATTCACATTGCTCCTCTTTATTTTTATACTCAGTGTCAGCTGACATTGAGTATACACACATATCCATATATTCAACTCAGTGGGTGCATTCCTCTGTCAGGTACTTGCTAACGAGACATAACCACTGCGCACAAATGTAGGGAAACTGAGGTAATTACATCTACAACTGAAAAAGGGCTACTAAACTGACAGGGAATTAACAATGCTGTTTGCATACTACACATTAGAAATGACATCATGTAAAGATATATTTTGACTCAACAGCAAACAAAGCTGCAGCTTGGTTTTTAACATACAGTTAGCTGATAAATCCCAGGCATGCACAGCCTGAAGTTTTGTACAGGTTTGCATTAGTTCTCAACCAACAAAAGCAGGAAAAGCATATCTGGCATGTTTTAAACTGAGTATCCTTGACAAGCATAGCTAAGTGACAAGTTTACCCACACAGAAAAATTAGCAGTTTCAATTATCACAAGATTGGAAGGGAGCTCAAGAGATCACCTAGTCCAATCCCCCTGCTGGAGAAGAAACACTAGATCAGGTCACACAGGACCACATCCAGGCAGGTTCTGAATGTCTCCAGAGAAGCAGAACTCACAACCTCTCTGGGCAGCCTGTTCCAGTATTTCCTCACCCTCACTGTGAAAAAGATTTTTTTTATATTTTTGTGGAACTTCCTGTGTTCCAGCTTGCACCTATTGCCCCTTGTCCTATCATTGTAGCCTGGCTTTATCCTCCTGACAATCACCCTTTAGATATTTATAGGCATCAGTGAGGTTACCCCTGAGTCTCCTCTTCTCCAGGCTGAAGAAACCCAGCTCCCACAGCTGTTCCTCATAAGGGAGATGCTCCAATCCCTTAATCAACTTTGTGGCTCTGAGCTGGACTCTCTCAAGCAGTTCCCTGTCCTTCTTGAACTGAGGGCCCCAGAGCTGGACACACTGTTCTAGATGTGGTCTCACCATGGCAGAGTAGAGGGGCAAGAGAACATCTCTCAATCTACTGACCACACCCCTTCTAATACATCGCAGGACTATGGCTCAGGAATTTTAATTCTTGAACCAAGCACCCCCTTGAAATAGATGCTAGCAATGTTTCATTTATAACATGTAAAAAACTTCCACCTCAAGACCTTGGGCACAGAATAGTCAAATAGTCAAACTTGGCTTCAGCCAAGTTACTGCATTTTGGAACAGGCAGCACATTCAGTAGGTCCAAAGACAGTTTCTACCCAATGAAGTAACTATAAAAATGAGACACTCTCTATATCATCTGACCAAACCAGAGTCAAGATCAAGAAGAGTCAGCAGCAATTCCACATTATGCTCCCCTTGGTGTTGCAGCAGCTTAGTAAGTTTCTGCTCTCTGCCCCCTTCCTCTCTATTGCCATTCTTTCCTGTCCCTGGGCTGCAATTCACTGCAGTCTCATTGGGCCAATATTATTGTAAATCTAAGCCTGTCCCCTAAAGTCTTCTCTTTTTTATTATTTAACCTTGAATCACTTTACTGGTTCTGTGCAAGGCTTTGCACCACAAGCAGGGTGCAATGGACTCCGGCAAGGAAAAGAGAGATCCATAAGTATAATTTCCCATCAAAGAAAATGTATCCTGGAAAATAGATCCTTTAACAGCATTGGAGTCTACTGCCAACCTTGCAAACTAAAGATCTAAAAAGGGAGAAGACACACTACCATTACTAAGTTGTCCTGCTCACCTGTCACCAGAGATGTTATTTACACGTAAGCACATCCTCTCCTCACTTGTCCACTGCCTGGGAAAGAGCAGGACAGCCCTACTCCCTTTCCCACCCACTTGGTTACTGTCTGCTGCTCCAAAGCTGGTTGTTCAGTTTAGGACTGGAGCAGTCTGAAAGTAAAAAGCCTTTCTGTAAAGGCTAAGCAAACAGCTTGCAGATCACTGAAGTCTTTTGAGCTTTTAATGGCTTATTGGCAGTGTAACCCTCCCTCAAAAGAGAAAGATTCTGGTTCACAAAGTGAACCAGAACCAGCTGATTTCCCACCATAACTTACTTTGAGAATAAGCAAGTTTGGAGCTTCTTGGATTTTGCTAGTTTGGGACACACCCATAGCTCAGTTTAAAATTAGCTTTAATACTACATTTTTCACTATTACAAAAGAAGGATTTGAAGAATTTACAACAGTTTGTTACAATGGAAGAGCACATTCTGTAATAAGTGGAAGAGAATAACTGAAGCCTACTTTGTATTTATAGGTCTCAATTCTGAAAAACACTTAGGCACATTCTTCTCTACATTAATTTCTTCATTGAAAAGAGCAGATTAATGTATAAAACCACTCCCAGATGAATAGTAAGGGAGTGTGTGAAAATTTCCACAGAACTAAAAAGGCATGATTTTTTTCTGATCCCTCATCCTTCATTCCTACCTTCCCTAATCAAGGACTTAAGCTCATTCTGAAATAATTTTCAACAGTTTCAGATGCTTACTGTCAATCAGTCACACTCTACAAACTAAAAGCATTAAAGTGGACATAGATTAGCCAAAATATACTGAGCTCTTGTTTACATGGAATTTCAACATGGTTCTTTCCTACACTAAAAAGCAGAGGGTTTCCTCATGCATGTGTTAAAAGCAGACTTAACACAGACTTGAATGAGGTGATGCTAACGTGAGATAAATGTTTTCTTGTTAACATAATTCATGTTCATTTATTGACAAGGAGATTAGCTATTTAACCGAATACAAAAATCATAATCAACAGATTAAAGAGTCTTACCAGAATTCTTTTTGCTACTGCTCTTCCTTATGAAGTTTAACCTGCACTGGCCTGGTTTACTACATACCTACACAACAGAGGGTTTGCTCCTCTTAGTTACAATTAGGTGGTGGAGCAGTGGTAACTTCCAATTATTGATGGGTAGCAACTTTTCTTATGAGACTGATTTTGCCATTGCAGGTAATCCCACTGCAGCCCACACTTGGAATCCACTGGAATCAATGAGAAGACTACTATTGGTTTTGAAAAATTTTAGAGTTCACAATCAATACCACACAAGCCATGAAGGGTGGGTAAAGATAACTAGAAAGCTCAGGAAATATAGAGAAACTGGTAGAAACTCACAGAGTAGTGAGTTCAGGCAGAAAAGTGACAAACACCACATACTGCCTGTTTATTTTAGGTGACTTCATCTTGTAGGTTTTTTCTCAGAAAAGCTAGTAACATTAAAACACAACCAGCTCCTTTTTACATCTTTCTCTAGAAATCAAATCTGTGTTCTAAAGTGCTAACACAAAACTAAAAGGATTTTATAAGGTGCTATTAAACTCTCATAGATTCTACCTCTCCCTCAGATTTCAGAAATAAGTTGAAAGACCCCTGATCCTCAGGTGAGCAAGGGTATGGGTCTGTACAGTGCCATCATCAGGACTTGGAAGATCCCTTCAGCAGATCTTCAGTTCTATCTGGCTCACCCCTCATTTTGAATCTGTAATTGAGCCCTCACAGAAGGCAGGTAAAACGCAAAATAAACTGCTTATAATGTCCCTTCCAGGCCTTGGATCACTGATGTGCTCTTCCTAGATAAGATTTAGCATATGTTGCAAGTGGAAACAGTGTTGCAAGTGGCTGTTTGCCTCAGACTGGGTGGATTATTTCTTAATTAATTCCATTTTTCTCTTCATTCATGAAGCACAAAGGAATGACATTTTGGTTTGAAGTTACACATTTACTTATAGGTTAAGTTTAAGCTTTTCATTTGTTGCTTTTAACACTTCACACTTCCCTGAAGGTGATACTCAACACAAAAAAGAAAGGCGTCTGCCCTATTCAAGATGGATTAGGAAACATCTACCTGTTGAATGAGTGAAGCTGATGGATCTTTAGAACTTTTTCTCACAAACAATTGTTGGACATTTGAGTTAAAATAGACCAAAGAAAGCAAAGCAAGACATAACTCATGACAGGAGTTTACGCCGCAGCAAGCTATGTGTGGCCAAGGCACTCCTTATGCAAAATCCAGCAGGAATTCATGAGATACCAGAAGTCCTCTGCAATGACATAACTGCAGGACTATGGGCTGGGATTAACGAGTACCCTGTCCTCTAACTGCCTGGTCATATACAGTTCCTTCAGCCACTTACTTGCATCAGACAAATAGATTTTAGATGTTAAGCTTTTGTGCATGAGAAGGAAGACTAAGCATTATAGAGCTTGCCACTAACTTTGAGGGCTTTTTGCTTCGCTTGTACTAAACCGTGGCAACATATCAGAGATAGAAATAATCTCAGAATCTCAGTGAGATAGCCCTCAGAAGCATGGTATAAACTTCCTTGTACTTTATTTCTGCCCTAAATACATTATTTAAGGCAAAGCAACCAGACTTAGATGTGGTATTAGAGTAGAGGTTCTGACGTCCACACTTTCGGATGAAAGCATGTTAAGTCTTCAAGGCGGTTTTATAACGCTAACAATGAGTCTTCACTGTATTGACTCTTTTTTTCCATCAGCCATTTACAACGGCATAAAGAAAAACAGCAGGACAGATCAGAACCAAGAGTTCTCTTGATCATCCCAGCTGAAAAAACATTAGGCATACTATTTTTCAAGTGAGATGCTTTGTCACATTGCAAGAGTTAGCTACTTTGTAGTTAATATTGAGTTCAAAGATGTGTTCACCTTAACAGAAAGATGGATCCAGACGCACTACACCTCGTATCCCACAACAAGGCATAACATTCTGACATTCACTAAGGTGAGGGTTTTGTGAGGGGTTTTCTCCCCCTCCCCTCTTCCACCTCCTGCCAAAGGAAAAATGTCACAGGAAGATGGGTTTCAGGATCAATACATTCTAATTGGATCAAAAAAATTCATATTCAGTTCTGATTTGGTTCATTTTTGCTTTAGATTTATCATGTATTATTTGCTTTAGGTTTATTGCATAATCTTAGACAAGATAAACTTAAAGACTGGTGGGCAGCATAGGCATACAAATTGGGAAAAATTGAGTTGCACTGGCCAGACCATGTTACCTCTTTGAAACCCTTAGAATTTTAGAACAGCCACAGGAAAACTACCTTTTAACCAAAGCTGTTTTCTGGAGGGGAAGATACTTTGGCAATGCAGAAAAGGACACAGCAATCTGACCCACCACAGTCAGGCTGACACAGGAGCTGAGCTGCCCCATACACAGCCACCACTGCTACTGGGGTCACAGGCATTTTCAGAAATTAAATTTGGGGTCAGAAAAGAAACAACCTGGAGTTTCAGAAAGAGGCAACCCTTGCTTCACTTTCAACCAAGAGTGAGCCTGCCTAGTGTTCCTCAAAAAGAAATCTCAACCTACACACTGACATCTGGGTACAAGCTGACAAGGAACACATAAATTCCTCCTTCTCCTGAAAACACACAAGGTAATTGCAGGAGTCTCAATACGGAATTTATGCTTCATACCCTATTCTTCAACCAACAAATAGCTTCCTTTGGCACACAGACAGCAGGAAGAGACTGGTTTCAGATCAGGGTGTCAAAGAATTTGCTTCAGCTTGGACCATGAATGTTCAGCCCTGACACTGACAAGATGCCTCGAGAGCAGCTTCCTTCACACCATCTGCAAATGGTGCTACTAAATATACTGAATACTTTCCAGCACTCAGCCCAGGAGCACAGTTTGCATTTTAACATGCCTGAGTGAGGAAAATCTACTGCAGTGTGCTAAGGCAATATCACTACAGGTGCAGAAAGTTACTAAACACCAGCAGCTGCTTTACATAGCACAAGGATACTTGAAAGGGGTAGTGGAGGAAATTAAGAATTCGAGCGTGGGTGTGAAACAGGTTGCCATGATCATAGATACAGGAGGCAGTGACCACATGAAACCAAATCAGATTGGGCTGTGTATCAGCAGCAAATTTTCCTGCTCTTACCTGAAGCAATTGTAGGTGATGGTAGAAAACCAGTGGATTTCGATGGGGGTCTTCTGCCAGGTCTTCAGCCTCCATAAACTGTTAACCCCACATATTAGTAGAGCCACATCATTCTATACCTGACAGTAGATAAGTCTCTCATTTGTGAAGGGAACCTTTCCATTTTTTCTTAAAGCAGTTTCTCTTGTTGGACATTACCCAAGGAGAGAGTGTACTTGAAACTCCAAAAATTGCAGACTATTGGTAGTGATAGTCTCAGGCAGGCTTAAATCTGCCAGCAAACGTGACACACAGTGTTGAGCCAAATCTTTGTTTGCATTTGCAGATATCTCAGAATTACATGCACCTCTCCAACTTGTTCTTGTTCCCATGTAACTGTATCTTAACTCAGAGATTAGCAACACAGCATGATGTGTGCTTACTTAGTTATATTTAAATATCTTTATGTAAGTGTAAAATAAAACCAAAGTAAAAATGACCGATAGAGATCTTTCTCCTTTTCTTTGTATTGCTGCCATTAATATTGTGGGCTGCTCCTCACTAGCCAAACAATTCAGACTCACTTGGGAACTAGTCAAACTTGTGCTCCTGGCTTTCCAGTAAAAAACATCATGTTACAAGCCTTAAATCTTCTCATCTCCTCCTGCCACCTTTTGTCCATCATTATCCTAGATTAATGCCTGTGCCTTCTTCGTTCTGCACCAGCTTTTGCTGACAGTTCTGCAGAAAAGCGTCTGGCTGTACTACATATTGAGAAATGCATGCCAGCGACCATCCTTTTCATTTAAATTTCTGTAGAGAAGTCATATTAGACAGTTTTCTCTGGATCATTTGTGCAATGTCAGGTAAGGCAGGATGTGACTCAGCCATGACTCTGTTCAGAAGTGGGATTCTGTGAAATCTGGTTTCAGTTCACATCAGGAATTCTTGCAACTGGCTGTCCAAGGAAAATGAACACAGAGAGATGTCATGATTGCTGGTCTAAACCTTGGTCTTCTACTATGCTTCCATGTATACCTTCCCCAGAAGGGTACTAAGCCCTCAGTCCTCTGAAGGGGGAAGAAGAATAAGGAAATGGACTTTCCCCTCTGTCTCCATTCCCTTCTTTCCCCAGCTCCGCAGGAGAAATTTCTCTTTCTTCCCATTCCAAGCTGTTTATCATTAGGATACTATTGGTCTGTCATCAGTATCTAGAGAAACTCTTCCAAGACAGGAGATCAAGTCTCCACTTTTGATTTTAGTGAGAACCACTTAGAAACAGCCTTCTCATGAACTATGCCTTATCTTCTACAATTGCTTTGAAACAAGCTGTCACTATTCTTTGTCTAAGGAAACTAGGATTCCTGTGCTCTGAAAGAGGGCTTGAGACCTCACGCTTTCAAAAGAAACCCTGAGTAACCACAGAGAACCTTGCTTAGAGTTCCTGATCTCAGAGATACACACATGTACATACTCAAGTCCTGACCAAGGCCCTGGAAGTCTACATCTCTAATACATCTGAAAGTTTAATATAAAACAGTAAGCTTAATATAAAACAGTAAGAAACATATGTTCACATACTTTTACACTGGAAAGTCACTTTCTCCTAACAGTTTAATGTATTCGCTTATACATTGAAGAGGTGAAGGGGAATTAATTTCATAGTATTAAACTGATTCTAGCCTGACTTGCATATGGATAGGGTGCCAGCTATGACCACAGTTTAATTTTCTGCTATTCATGGAAATGAAAAGCATATACCTCTATCAATTCTACTAATCCAAACTAATCTACAAATTGAATACATGGCATTAAGAGACAATATTTCTATCCAAAATAAAATTATCCATTTCTATTCCATACATTGTTTTGTCTTAGCAAGTCCCTCCCATTAGTTTTCCTTAGACTGACATGACTCACAAATGTCTCTGCAAATGCAATTTTCCCATAAGGAGCTATATGCACAGGTGGATCCCTGAGAAATTACAAGACATCCAAAGGGGGGGATGGAATGATCAAAGAGCAGAGAAACACTTGAAAAGCTGGAAGAAGATAATAGCCTCTTAGGACAGTTCCCACAGTTTTGGCAGGCAAATGTGTCTGATGTGAGCACCTCAGTCATGCACAGATAGATGACACGCTTGTGTGTGGGCAGAGGATGAAATTGGGTGTGGATTGCATGCCTCTGCAATGGGTACGGTGATAGGTCTACCTCAGCACCAACAGCACTGAGTCATCTGTTCAGAGCTTAGAGTTCCTCATCATTCCCTTTCTGACATGGAAAAATCCCGGCTAGGTTGCCTGAAAATTTATCCTTGCTGACTGGGGCCTGATCTGAGAGAAAGGTCAACATCACAGCAGGGTTTCCATGCACTCAGAAATGCTCCCTAAAGTCCACTGATTCATGCAAAAAGGGGCTGTATACCCTCACTGCAACACAGAGGACTCAGAACAGTTCTTTTGTTTCATTTATCCTCTCATAGAATGAATGTTGCTGAAAATAAACAGCATCTGACAGGTCACTTGGAAAACTGAATTAGAAAACCCCAAGCATCTAACTTAGCGTGTGGAAGTGTGTTGAAAGAAAGCAGTTTCTAACTTTGGGCAATGATCAATACAATCAACAGAGAAGCCTGAGATGAGTAAACAGCTCCATATACAGAAATCATAGCCAGGATCAGTTTCATATTGTCTTTTGCCTGTCTTTCTAATAGGTAGATTATTTACATGCCAAGAGTCATCATGGCATGATTTCAGATAGGTACTTCCTTATCCTCAAAACAAAAACACAATTGTGGCTAATCTTAAAAACCTGAGCCAAAGAAAACCTCAGGAAATGTTATGGAAAAGTAAAAATATTACAGAATAACAGCAAGAAATTTAGCTGAAGTTGCTTTGCTTCTTGTACCATCTGGTAGACTGGCATAAACCTGGTACAAATAAATATCCCTGCTGTAGTGAGGAAGAAAAAAAAAAATTGTTACAGCATAAGTTCCAGGTGCAGCTCTTGACCACTTCATACAGCCAGCCAAGTGTGAGGCATTATAGGAGAGGAATTATATTACCCCCACCACTAATAAAAGACAGGGAGGAAAAAAGCTGCCACTTGATAAAATAGGTGTTGCTTCCCATCCACCTCCCAGCAGATAAAGCATGCACATTCTGTGACAAAAGCAGACTGTATGGGGGGTGAGCATCCACTGCAGCAGCTAAGGAGCTCCTCAAATGAAGGAACAACTGATAGAATGTGCCACGAGGAGGACTCTGGTCTGGACTTTAAGACCAGCTTTCCACCTACTCATCTGGCTTCTGCATCAGTAAAACATTTCAGATCACCTAGATAATGTTGATATCCAACTCCTCTCTTGACATCTAGCTTTGTAATAATCTCAATTGGTACTCACATTCTCAGACAGTGGTTTGTCTGTTGAAGAAACCTGCAAGTAAACATGCAAAATGCTGGATAATCCAGAGCAGCATATCACAACAAGATCTGTGTTTGCCTGTCTTGTACTTCAAGAGGCAATCAGCATCCAATAAAGTGGAGGGGAACAAATCGAAAGAACTATCTTCAGGGAGAAGGTACAGCCCAAATTCACTTGCCAAGAGACATTATGAGAACAGTTTAACAGGATTCCATAAAGAATAATTGCATGGCTAGGAGTGTTCTTATGTGTTACATTAATTCAAATATTTTTTCTAATCATTAGACAAATATGGTGACAGTTTCCATAAGAGTTGAGAGAGAATGACAGATCATCTCCTTCCTGCCTATTGCAGAATTTCTTCTTCTTTTCCCTGAAATAACTGGAGACCACTACCTGCAGAAGACAGAAAACTGAACTGCATGAACTCTGAATCTAACGTAATCACAGTTTCTATCATCCCTAAAATGCATGACTAAATGATTAATGAACAGAGTGTGCTATAACTGAGACATAGGCTGATCCCAGAAAGTGAGTCAAACCCAGAAGTTCAGCAGCACAGATTGTCATATCAATACCAAAGATCGATGTGGTCAGAAGGTTCCTGAAACAGAAGTCAAAGTGAATGACTAAAATCTGGGTAGACAAGATCCTACAGCAGTCATCAGATAAAATCAGCTAAAAATGCAGTTTATTACAGAAGTTGGCCAGCTAGCTGCATGTCCAAACAATGGTACCCCAAAAAATGCAAACCTCAGCTGCACATAAATAGATAATTCAGTTCTTCACATACACCCTGGTTGCCTCTTATTAGCATCAAGCATACACATTGTCATGGTTTGTAGAAGTCTGACAATGGCAGCTCAAGCAATGTTATCTCAGGGTTTCCTTATGCCCCCCAGGCACTTTCCGTGTCCTCTGCTGTATTTACACAGCAGTTGGACTAGAAGCTTACTGCAAAGGGAGCTGCCTTTTGTTCTGTGCTTGCAGAAAACGTGAGACTGATGACAGCAGGAGAAATAATAAATATAAATGGTATTACGCACACACAAAAATATCCCCATGGAAAATTCAGCCACAGAGTAAATACCAAAATTTTACTTGTCACTTAGTTATTTATAAAATCAAAGAGAACCCAGAAATAGCAAAAAATACGTATCTTTGCCAAAACCATCTCCCAGAGTGACCAGCCCCAGGGGCTGAGATCTGAGCTCTGCTCCAAACAGCAGCAGTACCTCCCTGGTGAGGAATTCCCAAAATGGGAAAGATACTCCAGAGCTGACTGACATAAAGCAAATAGATCTGGCTCTCATGTCAGACTTCCTTTAGCTGTCAAGGCAAGAAGTGTGCCATGGTTAAAAACCTGCTGTGCTCTGGCTACTCCCCACTGGAGCTGCAGCAGGCTGGGCAGGGACAAGAAGAGCTCGAGGGCTCGCTCTGCTGAACAACCCTGGCCCAAGATCAGAAGCACGCATTCAGCCCCAGCCGCTCTGGTGACATCCAGCACTGCATGGCACTGCAGTCAAGGTCTTTTATCAGCCTTTCTGCAATAATACTTATATGGTTCCACTTGTTAATAGCTGATCTGTTGCTTTGCTACATGGATTCCTCCCTTGCCACCACACCTCTCTCTCTCCTCACAGTCAGACATGTGAAGTTATCATTTTCTTTTAAGGTATGAGAAACATCTTTTTGGAGCTAGCATCTTCTGGGGATAAGTAAACTGAAGGTATAAACAAGTCTGTGCATCACTGAGCTTATATCTGCAAGCAATGGAGAAAGCCATCAGGAGGGGCTCTTCCATCTACTGAAGTTGTTCTGGATCAGTATAAACCCAGGCTTTAAAAGTTCAGTGTGGTTAAGCAATGACTCATGGCTGATCCCTATCTTGCCTGTCAACACTCACCATTGCTTTACATCCGTATCATTGCTAAAGCATGGCAGAAGATCATGAAAAGGGGCAGAAGTCAACAAAGTTAATTTGCAACACATTACAGCTTGCTCAGCTTCTGTGCAAAACATAAAATCTTGAGGTAATGAATTCTTCATGATTTTTTTAAATAAAATCCAAGCAGAAGTCATGTCTTGTTTTACACCATTCGTAAAAGAAAAATTGGAGAAACACATGCAGAATAATTAGCAATGAGCAATGTATTTTTAAATCCTCCATTGGGCTCTTCAGCATCTCAATCTATTTGAAACAGTTTATGCAAAAATGCATGCATATATTTATAAATATTTATCTACATTCATCTAAAAATACACTGTAGAGTATCCCTCTACTGTAGGATACTTTCAAACACAGCATTATTTTAAAGCCCTTTATGAGAACCAGCCTTACCTTTCTAATTCCAGCTTCTTTTCACCTTTTGAAATCGAATCCTTGTTGCTGTCTCTATGGTGATAGTGACGTCCAGGTTCCCTCTGATGAGATGGCTGCTGACATGCCTGTCAGCTGCCAGAGTGAATCTATCGGCACCAGAAATGTCTCCAGTCTCTTGCTCCTCCTCAGGACATGCTGATCTTCTCCAGAGCTGAGTCTGATGAACAACCCGGTAAAGAAAACAGCGTTAAACCACCATTCTACACCTAAAAGAGCGGGGAACTGAGGCTAAATATGGGGTCTAAAAGCTCTTTTATTTCTCTCTTCAATAATAATTGCTGCTACTTAAGAAATAAACTTGATAGCACTGCTATCAACAAGTGTATCTGGATAGGGTATACAGAAAAAACTAATTACGGGCAATTTCTCCCAGAGGGTTTGATAGTGAGAAGTTATCTGTATCATGCATTAGAAACAGCTGATAAGCAAAACGATGAAAACCTCCTGCAATGTCCATCCACCTGGCACAAGGAAGCAGCACCAACAGAAGGATGTTTCTTGGCTCCTGGTTAATGGAGAGAGAAGCAAGAAGGGAGATTTTTATCAAGTGTTAAGTGAAGAGCAGCAAGGGGGATCTACAAAGGTGTGCCGAAGGGCAGCTACATGAAGTGGCTCCACTGAATTTCTCTCCTTAGGAAAGAGAGAGTGAGTCACTAGGTTTACAAAATGCCAGCTATTATATATAGTCCTAGATATATTTTATAACCTAGCTGTTGTATAATACTGAAACACACTCCCATTGTAACATGTCTCCTGGCAGTAGCTTATAAGTAAAGCAAAGGATGTTCATCCTCCACAGGTGCTTTCCCACTGGGTTCCCAAATGAGGGAACCCTCTTTGTGCCAGGTAAAGAGCTTTGACTTTCTGCCACAGTCTACCTCCAGCACCTGCTGATATGGCACATCCCATAGATACTCTAGAATCTCTATATATTTCACTATCCTTTTTTAAGTTTACAGCTGAAGATGACTAGCACGGTTCTGTGTCATTGCAAACTGGCTCCCCACTGCAGGAGAGAAGACTACTTCCGCCTGTATTTGTGGCATCAGGTCTTGCCTCAAGGATTTAACTATGCGACATACACTTGTCCAGTCATCTCACCTGTGATTCTGCTCTGATAAAGTTATTTGCTCAAAATTTAAGGATCGCATTTGATCCAAATAAATATTTGGAAACTGATAAGGACTTGGGAAATAAAAAGGACATTGATTAGTCTTGTATTTCCTTAAGTTGTGTCCTTTTTCACCATTGACCAAAAAAATACATAGCCCCTCGTCCTTAAGGTGAAGATTTTAGTAGCCCAGTAGATATCAAGTCCAATCTAGAAAGAAAAAAATAGCAATAGCATATTGCTAAAACTTGCATTGCTATGAGGCATGTTGAAAATCTGGTTACAGACTGGGTTATTGCTATGCCACACCTACTGCATAGAGATATTTTTTCCTTATGTTCTTTTCTTGATCCTTACTTGGACATCACCTCTTTTCTAATGAATGTTGCTCTATGAAGCCCTTCACATGCTGGTTTGCTGTGTCTGGCCTGAGGCTCTAGATGCTACAATATCATGAAAACAGAGCAGTTTGAGAGGAAAGACAAGGAAGTTCAAAAGGAGAAAGTAGTACAGGACTTAATGATGTGCATAACTCCTGACAAGTAAGGATTCCACCCAAACGATGCCTCCATCTGCACACATAAGCACAGAGATCATCACCTTTTCTTTAGAAATTATGAGATTCTTTTGTATTTTCCTGTCATGCAAACACTGTAGGTGCACTACAGAAGCTAATATATTTGCCCTTAAAAGATTGCACCAGAAGCACAGATAAAGAGCTATTTCTCATAGTCTGTTCAGAATTAATTTCCATTTCACAGAAAAGAGGTACAAAAAACATCTCTCAATATAACCACAGGACGTAGAGGCTACCACACCAAGAAAGTGCTGAGAGTGCATGTCCTGAAATCAGGAAGGTATATATCCTGATGTCATCCAAGTTACACAGATGCCTACAACTCTCTTTCAACCAGACACCTGCAACCAGATCCAGGAGTGCAACACGGAAAAGTAGACCAGCAAAGGCTATGGTAGCAAGCTGGTCAACCAAAGAGCATTAGTGACACCTGGGAAATCAAACCATTCCTTCTCCTCCAATCTCCACAGAAGTCTAAAAGCAAAGGTGAACACAGGGCACCAGCAGTATCAAGGTGACAACAGAGAGTACCTCTCATTTAGAGTAGACTGCACCTCAAGATCAGGGTATCACTGAGTACTATGGGGCAGAGATCAACCTCCAAGGCCTAACCAATAGCTCATCTGAGATTTCATTAGGAGAAACACCACCAGAAGAGGAACAGGTTTTAAAATAACTAACAAGGTTATCTCAGAGCATCCAGAACAAAACCTTTGATTACATCTACTTTGAATCTGAAAATAGTAACTGATACCTTTGCATGCACACCATAAAAAGCCTAGGCTTATTAAGGCTACAAAACCATCTTCAAAAGGGACTTTTTTCCCCCACCTCACCTTATTGGATTTCATCAACTACATAAGAATAGCATATACTCCTTTTTCAATCTATATCCATCTATTATATTTTCATGAGTATGTAACTTTATGCTAGACTTCATACATCTGAGAAATATGCATGTTATAACACCACCATAACACCTTACCACATGGGTAGACACAACATATCTGGTACTAAAGCTAATTACAGATTCAAGAGTTACTTTATTTTATTCTAAGGCCCTAAGTGTTGTGACAAAAATGACAGAGAAAACTACTTTTGGGTTTTTATCATCTTGGGGGTGGAGAAACAAACAAGAAAAAAAGCTTCCCTTGCCCCCTGCCTCTCCTTAAAAATACGATAGGAAGGGCAGGGGGGAGAGGGCACAGGAGGAATCCCAGTTTGCCTGATGCTATTGAGCAAAATCAGTATGAGATTTTTACAGATCAACTTCCCTAGCATTTTACTGGTTTTGTGCTTTTAAACTTCCAATAGCAACTGTTAAACACATTTCTAATTTGAAATGCACAACAATAATTAAAATAGTTTTTTTAATATAAAAAGGCTATAATTGTGTCTTTTACTTTGTTTGACAAAACTATGATTTTTACCAAAACACATGATCAGCCCTCGGGTGGTCTATTCACAGCAAACAATGTATTGTCCTGGGCACACAAGATGACAGAGAAGATGTGGTTTAATTGAGCCTCAGACTTCATTTACTTAATTTTTATGGAAACTACTAGTAATAGCTTGTAGAGGGTACACCATTATTTCTTTTTTCATCAGCTCTCCATGACCAAATGCTGCCATTATTGCCTGTTTTTTTTCTCACGAACTCGTTTACATGCAACACAGGGAAACTACCATCCTCTTTGTTTTAAGGGTTAAAACAATAGACAGAGGAAATTTTTGCATCTCTACAGAAATGCCCAAAATCCATTTTCAAGGGATTTCTTCCTTGAAGTCTGCTTTTATTTTTTAAGAGACTTCCTTAGATCCTGGACCAAGATAAGTCCCCAAAAGATTGACAACTGTTTTCTTAAGGTAAGGTTAAAAAATGCCATCTCTACAATCAGAAAACAGTACTACTTCATTTCTGGATAGTTTTTGATATCAGTCCTAAGAGTATTAATGATTTTCTCCATTGCCAGAATATATCTTTGGAAGCACCCTTCCCAGTCTTCTCAGGCCAGTGATTTCCAAGCACTTAACTAAGAAAAAGGCATTTTAAGAGTACCCAAAGACATCTGCTGTCGAGATCACATTTAAAGACATTCCATTCATTTATGCTGAATTGGTTACATCTACTGCATGGAAAATTGGTCTGGGGAAACAAAAAGCAGATCACTGTGGAGCTTTTTAAAGAACATTTTCATGAAGCTTAAGTGCCAAGCAAGGTAGAGTGAGTGGTAGCAAGATGAGTTGGCATGCCAAGGGGAGCAGGTCCACAGGAAGGTCATAACAGCTTGTTTACTTTGCTTCCCTAGAGTTTACTACCTCCTGGTATCATTAGAATGTTCCAATGACTTCCAGCTTTGCCTGATCCTTATAATTGTAAACCTCATTCTGAATCTGGGCAGAAGAATTGGACATAAAATCACCCTTGAACAGAAGATAAGTTGGCAGTGCCCATCCTGGCCAACAGTCATGCTGTCCTTGGCTTGAATCTGCAGGGTCAGAACACACAAGATAGCCTGTATTCATCCAACGTGCAAAAGCACAAGTCAGCTTTGATGCTCTAGCTCCAGCAATGCCCAGAAAATATGTTGGCTCACTCTGTACAGAAGCCAACATGAAAACTAGCTTATAACTAGTATGATGAGAGACTTCAGGACTCAAGTCTTAGTTCAATTTCTGAGTCAATATGACAGCATGGATGGATCTCTGCAGCTGCTCACCAATGTTTTGATACCTGCCAAGTGTACCTGTACTTCACAGAACAAATTTAGAACAAGAAACATGTAACCACACAATTATGCCTACACATAAGGATTCAGATCTAACACATTTTCCCGTTCCAATAACATTAGTTAAGAAACATTTTATTTTCAGAAGGCTTACAAGGGGCTCACAAATACATCAAAGCAAAGTCATATTGTTCACTTACACAAATGTTTCTAATTAGTTTTCCTCTGACCAACACTTAGATAAAACCACTTTATGAAAAAAGCTGGAAGAAAAAATGGGTAGTTTTCAGGACCAGCTCCCATAACACTAGGTCCTGATCTGTCCTCGTGTTTGTAGAACATCCACAAGACACAAAGCATAGGTACCGGCCTCTCCACAAGCCTGAAGTCTTCTGAAAAACCTTCTTTCAGCTGGTAGCGAGATATCTTTGGCAAATACAATTAGCAATGAAAGCAGTGGGAAGTGCATTGTTCTATACATATTTTAAATATGTTCCCTTAAGGGTCTTACACAAACTACACCTTTGGTTGACTTCTGAATGGAGTCCCCAGGTGGCTAAAGTGCTGATATTGCATTATTTATGGTGATTGAAATGCATCTAAGTAGTGCTTAGCAATAGAATTTACACAAAGTCACTTGATGGAAAAAATACAGAGTGGGAGGAGGAGGTTGTTTACAAAACAAGTTACAGTAATAAAGCTGCTAGGCTGAGCCAAGAGACCTCTTAGTAAATCATTTATTCCACAGTTTGACAATATTTACAAAGGTTTTTACATGAATTATTTACTGAAGCTTTTATAACTTGCAACGTACTGTACACAAAACAGCAAAAACACATTAGAGCTACAAACCTGGGAACATACAGTTATGCAATGACAGATGGCGGAAAGGGCTCTGACAAAGAAAAGTTTACAGCTAACACAAGCAACAGCCTTTTCTATCTGTCATCAATAAAGGGATGGAGACTAGCAGGAAAATGTGATTCAAGGAAACAAGACAATTTTTCATAAGCTACATTCCTTGTGATTGCTGGATTTGGTTATTTAAAAACAAGCCTTTTGTTTTGAGCGTCTAATTCTAAGAATTACCATTTCAGCCACCATTTCAGTGTAGCAGAAAAGCCAGCATTTACATGAAAGAAACTCCAAAATTCTGCTGCTCACCCTATTAGCTTTAGGTCAACACAAGTGTTACTGTTCATGTCCATAACAAGCCTGTCAAGAGATGCCACATGTCTATGCTAGGAAGTTTTGTACACACCACCACTACAGAAGAGAAACCGATTGCTCAAAAATATTTTTAACAGAATGAAAAAAAGAAGTATGCAGAATACAAGCACAATACAAAGACCCTTCAAGCACACATTCATAGAGAACCCTTTACACTGAACTGGCTCTTCATCCCTGTCTTGTAATATGCAGCATCATTGAGCAAAAGAATGCCTGTTGACATCAGCAACCTTTCATACTATGAAACAGCATCTTATGTGACTTCAGCCTGTTGTCTCTCTGTCAAAAAATAAAAAGTGAGGTAATGTCATACTAATTGAGCCACAGGATTCATTGGTGGCATCACAGCACAGTCCTTTTTCCATCGTCTTGAAACCCTACATGATATGCCCACCACCTTCATGCTGCTCTCTGATGGGTGACAAAGTGCATCCCTGCACTCAGTATTACACCACAGGAGGATGTGGTGCTATAAAGTCATAGAAACACCTAGATTAGAAGAGATCTAGTCTAACCATCAACCTAACTCTGACAAGAGCGATTACTAAACCGTAACTCTAAGCACTATGCCTAACTGTCCCTTAAATGTTGCCTCAACCACTTTCATGGGCAGCCTATTCCAATGCTTAATAGCCCTGCCACTGTAAAAATTTTTCCTGATATCCACCTTAAATCTCCCTGGCACAACTTGAGGGTATTTATTCTTCTCCTATTACCTATTGTAATGGAAAGTCGTTCCCAGGGAAGACTTTGAAGTCTGCAAGGACAGAGCATCACCACACATCCTCTTCCCATCCCTCATTCTCTTTGGACTGTGGCATACCAAGGATATTTTCCTTCTTGTTGTCTTGAGAGATATCAGGTGTTTAAGAAGACTGGAAGGCCCTGAGGTGGCCCCAGTACAAATGGGTTTTCTGAGATCCTGGCACGAAGGCTAAAACTGAGATTAGAACTAGACACAGTGAAAGCCTTCACGGACAGTATAGCTTCAGCAATTAACAGTATTAAGGAACTAGGAAGCATTCTGTGCTTAGAATTCTGAGAATGACTAGAAGTAGCACTCAGAACAGGAAAGAAGGAGTGCCACACATCCAGTACCTTGATGTCACCTAAATAGCTCGGTGAGATCAGTATTTTGCAAAGGCTCTGAGATACCATCTCATAGGACAGAACCCATCAATTACCATCTATTAATTCCAAACCCTCTATTTTCAAATGTGGTAGAAAAAGTACCCTCACCTGATGAGGAAAATTCTCAAGTTTTTTCACTTCAGAACAACATTTAAATTCTTTTTCTGTCCCTTTGAAGAAAGAAAAGAACCAAAATATATTGGTATTATGCTCACTTTTAGAAAAGCCTTCTTCCAAAAGGATAGTCGCTTAAGAATTTTTTTTACCAAATTACCACCCTCAAAATCTGTGTCTGAGCTACTGAGCTAAGGTTTCAAAGAATAAAACAGAATTTGTCAATACTATCCCAGCCCTCAAGAAAAAAAAA
>VZTY01016148.1:144941-195289 GCA_013400935.1 Turnix velox | reverse complement strand
CCTTCAGCCTGTCTTCATAGGGCAGTTGCTCCAGCCCTTTGACCATCTTCGTGGCCCTCCTCTGGACCCGCTCCAGTAGCTCAATATCCTTCCTGTGTTGAGGGCTCCAGAACTGGACGCAATACTCCAGGTGGGGTCTCACCAGTGCCAAGTAGAGGGGCAAAAACACCTCTCAGATCCAGATGAAAATGTAAGATGATAGCATCAAACCAAATTTACAGATATGCATTAGATATGCAAAGACATCTACCTAGACAAAAAATTAAGCTGGACATAGCACAGGTCCTACAGGCTGTATGGCATAGGTTGTGACTGGACATTCTAATAAACTATTGTCAGGGACTACAGAATCAATAGGTAGGTTTGAAATAAATATGAAAACTTCCTGCATGTTGCACATTAAAGTACTTGGTCACAATATGTTGCAGATTATAAAAGTTTACACTGGCTTAAAATCAATTAGAATAATTTCTGGAAGAGAAACCCAATAAAGCTTTTGAACATACATAAATGCTTGTTCTAGGTGTCCCTAAGAATGGGAAACCACATGGAGAAAAATATTGGAGGTGCCATTATCTCTTAGCACTTTTGTGTGATAAGAAACTAAGAAGTGCTGAATCCAGGGTCAGTTTGGTGACTTTAAGTGTTTATTTCCATCTTTAGTACTTTTGAAGATGAAGATAGAACAGGAAGAGCTAGATGGCCCATACAAGTCCAGATCAGAGAAAGAGAAAGAGAACACTTCTCAAAGTTGTCTAACTAAATTAGGAAAATTAAGATGACCTCTAGAATCATGGCTGGGTTTAAAGAAAGACCACAAAACCTTCAAAATACACTGGCATATGAGGCGGTACATAAGGAAATGAGAAATTGCTTAAAAAAACACTCACTAGTTCCCCTTTTTCATGACAAAGCAAGCTTCAGTCAGAGACTGTCAGGTAAATGACAGAAAGCTTCAGTCACTAGCTAAAGTTCACAGGCTTTTCCTAGTTTTCCTTCAGCTCTTAGCATGATGGTCTAGAAGCAGTGGAGTTTTATTATTTTTTTTTCCTTTCTTTTTTTGACACTTCCAATTAGGATTTCCTACTGTCGGTTTCTGAGGATCATTCCCTGGAGGCAGACATGTATCTTTGCCCTTGTTAACTGCTTTTGAAACACTGCTGCTGTTGTCAGGAGCTATATTGTTGACTGAATTGCTCCAAAGTCCATTCATGATATCTGGTGGACATGTGCCCCTTAGAGAACATACTGTCCCTGGATGCTGCTCATCTGCTCAACAGAGACATTACTACAATTTGTATCTAGTTAAAGCACATAAAGCACCCACATCATAGGACAGCAGAAAGAATTGCAAGTTTAAGTTACTCCAGTGGAAATTTCAGATGGTCCCCGCTGACTTCTGTAAAGTGAAGTAGGACAGGTAGTCACCTACATCCTACATATCATTCGCAACAGATTACCCAGCATTAGAGCTCTCTCCAAAAACCCCTTCAGCCTGAAGGTGTCAAGACAAACAACAGAACGCTGCTTTTTGGTTTGTAGTTACCTCAGAAAAGTGAGGACAATCTCTGTGGAAAGAGGATGTTTTGAAGTTAAGTTTTAAAACAGTGGATGTAAAAGAACTACTATATATCTTTAGCTAATATGATGCTCACTAGTATCAAAAGCTTCATCTGAAACTGAATTTGCACCAGATTTACAGTGGCTGTAAACACAGCCAGAGACCCAGTAAGAATTTCATTTGGTTTTTCTTCTCATAGAATGAAACATCTCTTCACAGATGCATCTCAAATAATGCCTTAACTGTTCCTCATAGTACGTTCTAACACTCCCACAAGACTGGTTACAAGGACATGCTTCATGATGGGAAATATCTCTTACTGTTATAAGAGTGCAATGGCCAATATCCCTGTGCTGGCAGGAGTACCCAAGTGTTCAAATAATTAGTTAATGCAAGTACAGACCTCCAGACAATGTAGAATCAAATCAATAGTAGCTATCCTATTGTGCTCTAGGGCTGAAGTTGGTAAACTGCATTTTTTAATGTTGGCATTTCAGAAATAATTCATTTAAAGAAACCAGGGTTAAGTAATGCACTTCAGATAAAGCACCTTTTCACCCAGGTTGGAAGATAATCGTGTGTTAATCTCAGTACAGTCAGAAGGAAAACAAATATGCCAAGAGATTTTAATCCTGTAAATAATGGTTTCATTAAGAACACAACTCCACAGGGAACTCTAAATATTAAGATTGGTAATAAAATAATTAGTTGTTCTAAGTTATTCAGCATATCATGGAGCCCTAAAAAGTTAATGACAGTTACTTAAGCTACAGATGGACCAAAGTCAGCTGACTCATTTAAAATGGGGTTAGAAATAGTACTTCACAGTGTGGGAGAATAAACCTCAACAACAGAGCAATGAGCTCAAATGCTCAGAAGAGCTTTTTTGATCACTGATTTCTAGCCACAGACATAAATTCTTTGTGACATGTAAAAGCTAAAGTTTTTTGAATGTTTAAAATTTTCTCACAAAAGCCTTACATGATCACTGCAGTTACTAAAACAAATGGTTTGGTCTTTGGATTTCAAACTCCCCAAATCTTCTGCAACACAGTCCAGAAAACCTCAAAGTTTAAAGCAACTGCTTTTTTCATGGTGAGTGTGAGACAAAATTTTACACAGAAAAGTTTCTCAAGCATTGGAACAGGCTGACCAGGAAAGTGGTTGAAGCAATATTCCTGGAGGTATTTAAGAGATAGGTAGACATAGAGCTCAGAGTTATGGTTTAGGGGTGATTGTTGTCAGATAGGTTGATGGCCGGACTCAGGAATATAAATGGTTCCTTCCAACCTAGGCAATTCTATGATTCCATATGTTTGTATTTTGTACAGATCTATATATACATACACACATATACATGTGTGTGTGTATATGTAGGTAAATCACAATCATCCTGATTCAAGAACTTTCAGCACATGTTCAGAGGGATATGGGTGTTTAATCCAATGGATAAACTCACCCCTTAACAGCAAAAACCACCCTAGCGCACCGTTGCAGAACTACACGCAGTCCCTTGGGCACCACAGCTCTGCCGTCAGGCACAGGAGGCAAGGAACCTTTTTCCCCTGCCTGACCCCACATCCTGCTCCCACCGGGACCGGGCACGGCGCCAACAGGCTGGGGTGGCAGCAGCCGCTCACCACCGAGCCTCCTACGCCACGGGAGCCCGGGCGGGTGGGCAGCGAGCCAGCGCAGCTGCCGCCCGGCATCTTGCTGCCACTGGGCATTGAGGTATTTTCCCCCGGGGGCTGGTTCAGCAGCCATCACACCTGCCATCCACCGCTGCCACGTGTCCCGCTGCCGGCGGGGACAGGCACCCGCCAACAAGGGAGCCGGCAGATTGCCTGAGGTTGTCACACCCCCATGGGGCTCGGTGGGTGACAGTGAGGCGTGTCAGTGGTACCCTGCAGTCAACTGTGACTGAAGTTGGCTGGGTTGTAGCTGCTGTGTTGCAGCGATGCAGGTAGATACCGAGGGAACAAGAGGTGTTGCAGCTGAAGAGAGGGGAAAGTGGTCACCTGGCAAGCTTTCCAAAACTGGTTAGAAGGGTTCTGTAATTAGACAAAAAACACCACCATAAAAATAAAATCAAGTAAAAAACAAAACAACCACACCAAAAATACCTAACCCAAACCACCGTTCCCAGAAGGGAGCTGGACTGCAGCTCATGCAGAAGAGCTGCCCCTTCCACAAAATTGCTAGAAGGGTTTTTTCCCCACTGCTCTGAAGAAAAAAAAACATGTGCAAATCCTCCCCAAAGGCTACAGTGGCTCCTCTGTCCCTCTAAGGAGCACTCTACCAAATTATTAGCACAGCGAGTACAAGCTGCTACTGCTATATCCTTCTTAGGGTATTCTTTCAAATACTGTAAGAAACCAAAGAGGTAATATTCAACCCATAACAAAACAATACTCTCAATATTTCACACCAGTAGAGTTTTCCCATAGTTTTAAATACTTTTGACAGTTTAATAAAACAAGTAAAAAGTACACTTCATCCACAGACATTTCTCACATTTTTATGAAGAACTCCTTTTGTAGGAGCAGACTGGGTGCCTTATTGCAAAGGACAGAAAGTGGGACTCCTTTACTTCCACAGCTGATCTCATCATCAACTTCCTTAATTTTTTCTCATTAAGAAAAAAAATCACATTTTTTTAATCAGGCCATCTCAAGGCAAAATACCAATGCTACTTCTACTTAATGGAATAAAAAAATCCAAGTGATTAAAAAAAATCTGTATTTTGGACATTAGCATTAGACATTAATTCATTATCATATTTAACAAAAAAAAATAAAATTCCAGTCCCAACATTACATAAAAGGTTTATGTCATTTCTGACAAAATGCATTCATCTAAGAACCTTGTTCCAAACAAAGGGACAACATTTTCACTTCTACTTTTGTATGCATCCATACATTAATGTATCCATTATACCAATTAGTCTATTAAAAAAAAATTCTTCCATGCTACTGTGTTAACAAGCTTCATAAGGGCAGGGACAGTGCTGCTAAATTAAGTATACTTTGGGCTAATTTTATGTTTCTATCACAACACTGGAGAAGTATTAGGAAGCTATTATTTTGTCAGCTTTCTCATTTAGCAAAGCAGCTTCAATTTATTAACAGTGTGGAATGTGAATGAATCAATATGTTTCATTGGGCAATGTGTCATTTGTTAATCGGATATTGATGAGATTATTGACGTGCAGCTAATTAATCTCAAACCCTGTGCTAGCCTTCATATGTTTCCTTAATTATGTTCTTCATCTTAGTCTTCCACGTTTGGCATGCAGACTCTGGCTGGAAGACAGTGAGTGAAGTAAGCTGTCAGAGGGTCTTTTCACACATTTACAATCCCTTGGCAGCAAAATTACGTTCTTACTTGTAAATAGGTATCAAACAAATATTTAATAATATTTGCCAGAAGATTGATATTGATTTGGCAGGGAGTCACTCCAAATTAGCTTAGCAAGAGATCTTGCATCAGAAGAACTGTGCTTAAATAGATATATCTAACGAGTACTAAATAATTATGGAACCTAAATCCATAATGGCTAGGAAGTACTAAAATTGCTTTTTTTGAAGTCATTATCATTGGACTCCTAGTTAAAGAGACCGGCTGTAACAGGGTTTAGCTTTTCTCTCCTGCTGCAAAAAGACAAATATTATTTTTCCACTATTATTTTCTTTTATCAGCTGGACACATTTAGCAAAAGGAAAACATCCTTTTTAAAGAGATATAAAAGACAGATATAATTTCACAGGATGCATCAGGTCACACACACTAATTTCAGAAGGTTCCAGGAGAGGTCTGGCTGAGCATAGGGCAGGGAGGGCTAGTTCATTTTTGAGCAGCCCCATCTGGCCAAGGGCACAGCCCTGCAGTGGGATGTGAAGAACAGCCAAGAGCTGTTTTGCCCATTTCAGCTGGAGTCAGCTGAGGACACCAGCATCCCAGGCGCCACAGACAAAGGAAGCTGCAACAACACAGCTCAGTGGGGTGGTACCCGTCTGGAAACCCTTGGTGCTACCTACTCAGGCACAATAGCTTTAATGGATATACAGTGTGCACTGGGTTTATTGCTTTTGTAATTTTTAATTCACAGAAACACATCCAATGTGACTGAGTAGCACAGTAAAGCCCAGTGAGGCCTCTGCTAAGTAAAACATAACAAACCTTCTCTAAGCAGTCAAGGATCCTCTCTGAAGGGAAAGAACACCATTGCCAAATACAGTTTGATTTATGAAAAATATCATTCAAACTTACTACTTCATCTCTACAATACCTTAAGCTCCATAGCTTTTTTTTTAAGGAATCTAGAGGACTTCAGGATGAAAGTATGGATTACCAGCTGCAAATAAACAGTTTTTATTTCCCCTCCTCCCATCTAGCCCAACTTCCAGGAAGGAAGAAGGAAAGATATTTCATAGTTGTAAATAACATGGACTGGCAGTCCCCTAGTGCTATTCAAATCTCCAGGGTGATGGTCTGGTATGTCCTGGTCACCCAGGCCTAACCTGATCACTAAAATTTAGAGTCAGGTAAGAAAATCCCCTGGGTCTGCATGAGAATGACTGGTAGGGTAATTTTATCCCTGTCAACAATCACCAGGATACCTTTGAAGATTCCCAGCTATTTCAGGGACATAGGGCTCTGCCTTATAAAAAGCCCTGCATAATAATGCAACCTACCAATCTCTAGAGCTTTCAAGATAGATGAGACACAGCTTCTCAGGACTCTACTATCACAGGCACTTAGAAATGAAATTTTCCTCTGGATTAGTCATGTGATGTCTGTGATTATCAAGGTCTCCTTCAATAATCAGATGACACTTCCCAGTCCTCTTCCATCTAACTCTCAGCTTTAGTCTTCCTATTGGTATTTTGCAAGACAGTTGTGAGAACATTCAGTGAGAGCATTGCAGCCATGATTCTATGATCTAGTATCCTGGACCATAAGTTTCCTCAAATACATTAACTGGGCTTTTGAGGTAGATATAGGAGATCAGGCCTATTGGGAAAGGGTGGAGCGTTCTCAAAGCCAGTTCAGAACTGGGCCTTCCAGGTAGGAAATATCAGATAAACAGCAAAGTGAAAGTGGTTTGTAATGAATCACAGAGGCTGTCTGTCTCCAAAAAATTCAGCAATGAAATTTCAAGTTGTCCGTAGCTTTTAGTACCAATTCATTCCAGTCATGTTACCTGTGCATGCACCACATGCGACAACATTACTATGTTTCAGTTAGCATTGTTTCAACTTAATTTAGAAAAAACACCTTGAAAAATACTATCAGAGTCCCTATTTTCTATGTATTGAAAGAAAGCCAAGAATACATACAAAACAAATGCAAAGCTCACTATGCAAGTTAACTAAACTAGCCAAATACCCTTGAATATAGCTCTTGATGTATGTAGTTTTCCTCCTTCCAAAAAGTAAATCAATGTCAATTTTATTCCATATTTATAGACATCCTTCTAAAGGGAATCAGTGGGATTCTATATCTCAGATAACAGAGTGACTTTGTCATTAGCCTTAGCATCATATCAATATTCACAGCTGTTAATTTTTTTTTTAAATGTTGACCAACAGGTTTATGTTATGCCTTTTTTTTTTCCCAAAGAAAACAAGAATGATAAAATCTTCATTTGATTTGACACTACAGCAGTAATCGTCCTAATTGGCCTTTGTTTCTGTTTGTCATCTATAATTATTCTCTGCATAAATTACCACGTTTGACTATTGCATTTATGACCACTGAGTTCCTTAATATGCCATTATCAAAATCTTCACAGCAATACATTTATTCAGACAGTTGAAAATACAGCCTAAAGTAGTGCAATGATATATTTTCTTGAAAGCTTCTAGGAAAAATGCAAAGAATAAAAAAAAATCTTGCTACTACTGAGCATTGCATCTTGGTCAATTAAGATCAGTAAAAACTTCTTTTCACAAGAGAAATCCCAACATCACAAAACAAATCAATTAACCATTCTGTGCCAAATTTGGTCAGACATATAAGTTCCAGCACCATCACTTCAAAACAAAGGCAAAAAAATATCAAAATCACACAATGAAAGTGAAATTTTTTCCAATAACATTTAAAAATTATTTTGATTTTCTCAAAACACAGGTTCTATTATTGCTATTTACTATTCAGCAAAACCAAAACCACACTATTATTTGTGCTGCCACATGGGAAAATGCTTTTCTCTAGACAGAGATGAGCTTATTGGAAAGTGTTTCCTGTGGACATACCAGCTCTGGGAGAGAGACATCCCATCCAACTGCCCTTCCCAGCTAAATAAGCTGTGTAGAAAACAACATGACTTTTTTCACTGGATTGCCTACTCTGCATCATCAGAAGTCTGATGTGGAGTTTTATTCCATCTGTAAGCTCTAAGGTATTTCTGCCATCTCTGGGTGCCATTACACTTCCAAAAATCTGCTTGGAATCTTACGCAAATATCTCACAGTTGCTGCTTCAGGGGTCTAGACTCGTTTTCATGTATTTCCCCCAAATGCTTATGCTTGCCTGAACATCTCTATCTGTAGAGTGCTTTACTTACCTTAAGCAATTTTTGCCTTACTCCTAAAAATTATATATACACAACAATTCTGTACTATGTCTGTACTGCATTAGGGTCTGCATTAGGATGGTGTGCTTTAACAGTCAATCATATACCTTGCCTTCTAAATAAATGCCATTTAATACTGGATCAAAGGATTTAAAAAAAAAAAAATCAGAGTCAGAACTTGAGGCCAGACTGTGTTTTCACTTTTACACCTTCATCAGTGCATTGTTTATTTTGCAACAGAACTGCTTCAAAAGCAGGAGTAAGGAACAGAAGAATCATGCCCCATTATCATCATGTTTTCTACAAACAAAGCTCTTTAATACCCATTCTCTGAATTTCCCTACGTGCTACAGATTCTGTTCAGTAAACCCTACATTTTCAAAGTCTATTCTACATTTTCTTAATTCTAATTAAACAAATCTTAATCTTGACTTTAATGGCTGCAATTATGATACTTCATTATGTTAAATGTTAGTTGCAACATAAGAATAAATTGTATAAACAGTTTAGCTGCAATTGCATGGAGTCTAACTGTACATTACTCATTAACAAGATGTGGGTAGCAGCAATTATAACATTTCCTCCTAATGTCCCTATTTATTGAGTCTCAGCAGCAAGCCCCTTTTCACAACACACACTGATTGACGATAGCAGCTTTTGTACTTGTGAAGAACAGGCAGAGTAACCTGCTGTGTGCCTGTAACTCAGATCGATGGGAGTACACATTAGCTCTTAGCCTCACAGGCCGGAGTTCCTGAAGGTCAAAATAGCCATCAGCATCACTGTAGGGTACAGAAATCATTTCACAAATTGTGAACAAAAACAACACAACTTGCTATGCAGTTTGATTATTGTTTATAGATACAGCAAGCCAAGAATTAAAGCATAGCCTTGAGGCAGCATAATTATTTACAGCTGAAGACTCATATCATTATTAGCGTGCTCCTAATTGCTTGAAGTTATATCAATGTTAGCTGATTTAACACATTTTTGATAAGAGGCATGGAAATTGTTTTCTCTGCATATGGAATATTGGATCATTTCTTTATTTTTTAAGGTCTTTCCTTCTCTCTTCTCTTTCAAGTAGTCCCTTGTTTACCTTGAAAAAAGTCCCACACTCAGAAATTCTCCTTTATTTTGGGTGCTTGTGCTTTGTTACACATCTGTGGGACCATAGATAGATTTTATTTTAGTTGGACTGAAACCACACCAGGTTTTGGCTTTCACTAACAATTGTCTTGATAATTTCACATCAGTAACAACTAACCAAAGAGTAAATCAAGTTTTGCTTTTGATGGCGCATCCTAATCTTTCACTTCTCCTTACAATACTTTATCTGAAAGCCAGCTGAAGGAAAGCAGTGCTAGTCATCCCAAGAAAGGCAACAGAGAACATTGCGTGGACTGAAGTGGCATCTGCAGCAAGCTTGACATGTGCACTTTCAAAGACAGTAAAGAGTTATCTACTGTAACATCAAAGTATCCAGTTCCCTTGATCTGTGGAGAAGACATAGTAAGTTTGCTATTAATAAACAAATGGTTTAAGAACTTTTCATTTCATCAGACCTGTAATTTCTTGCTCAATTTGTTCCTCTCATTCAAAGCAGGAGAGCAGTCAAGTGCTGAGATGGGCAAAGGCTTGAGCCACTGCTGCCCAAACACCAGGAGAGATGAGTTAATGCTAGTTAAGGACACAAAGCAGGGATTCCCTGGAAAGCAGGCTAGGAAATGCTACTGATTAAAAAAAAGAAATCACAGCATATGGGGAAAGATCCCCCACACCAGCATGAAGTGAAATACGTGCAAGTTACCAAAAAAAAAAAAACATTTAAGTTGGGTGCACTTGGCTTTACAACTTTTATGTTATTTCAACAGCATATGATATAATGCATAATATAATGTGGAACAGTCTTCTCAAAGCAAATCAAATACAAATATGAACTTCTTTTCCTTCTGTAGCTTCCTTACCACCCTCTAATTACAGCACTTTAGTTTTCATCTCCAGACTGGGCTATTTTAAAATAATGGTCCAACTGTTGGAAGTTACAGCATCTGGATACTGAGAGGGGTGATGCTAGTTGAATTATATACTGCAGTTTCTAGCAAGGACAATAGCTTTTCACAGTTGAGACACATTAAATTACCAGCAATCGATATCCCAAGAAAAACTTAAAAGAAATAGATTTTCTAGGATGGAATAAAGAAGTATAACCAGATTGAACTTGGAGCTGTTACTTGCCTGGTGTTAAAGTTTTAACAGCTGCAGAGACTGAAGCTATGGGAAACCTGAAAAAAGCTCACATCTACCAACTTCACAAGGGACTTTGCCTAGAAACAAAAGGACCTGGCTTTTAAGAGCTAATTTTCGTACACATATCATGGCATTCAGAGCAACAAAAACAGAAGGAGGAGAAGCTAATGCAGGCCAAGTAATAGCATATCTAGGGGCTGAAAAAGACTATTTCTTCCTCTCTCGTATGATTAAAAACTGAATGCCTGCCTGTTGTTCCTTGCTGGACGATTGTTACTCTCTTGGAATCTTATAAATGGATCTTCTGCAACCCAGACAGCTTTCCTGATCTGAAAAAAATCAAAGATTCTGCAATGGCATGTGGGTTTCCTGCTGCGCCACTCATGTGCCCAGCACTTCTTAACAGTTTTTGCTGTCTGAGTCGAGGCTGGAGTCACATGGCACTAACAGTTAAAGATCTTATACAGTAAATGGAAACTGCTGTCAGTACGAACCAGATTAGTCAATCGCTATAGAACAAGTGAATTTCAGATAGCAGCTCAAGCATGACCACTGTGATCACAGCCGAGTGTTTATGTATACAGAGAAACAATGAAGTGGCCAGGCAATTACTGGAAATACATTCCTCAAGGTTTCAGGCTATGCCAAGCTTAAAATGTGGGAGAAACTAGATCAACTTGGATTGCATTGCAACAGTTGTGATGGAATTGTATATTTTGCCTTTCTATAAAACTTTCAGTGCTAAGAGTGCAACAGCACTACCGTGACACACAGGGCTTTCTGAGCCTTCAGATCTCACCAGTATACAGCCCAGGTGACTTCTCAAGTCACACATCCCCTACTGGCACAGACAAAAACATACACCGTACTGCTTCTCTTTAATGCCAGAGAGAACCAGACCCAAGCCCATATCAGCCAACAGTGGAGCAACTGGGATTTGTTGTGACTGGCAATGGGAAAAAGCAGGTTTAGAGCAGTCTGGCCCTGCTCTGCTGTTTCTTCCAGTTGGGACAGGGTCATACCCCACAAACTGACACATGAAACTGAGAGTTCGAAAGCTCTCTTTCATTTTATTTTAGCCAAATTTTAAATATATATAATGGTACAAGCATTTTAATATATTATTTATATTCTTATTTGAAATTGTTCCCTTCTCTCATGTACTGCACTGACCCATAGTCCCTCTGGATTTTGGCAAAATTTAGTTATTTCTATTCTATCCTCACAATGCCCAGCTGTGGTCCCAAAATACTGCACTCTGCTCCCCACACCACTGACTCACCCCAGTCTTCCCCAAGATGCTTCACTAGAGCCCACAGGCAATCTCACAGCTACCACCTTCATAGTATTTTTAAATCACCAGCTTCTCACTTAACCAAAATTTCCTTAAATTTCCTCCTTGTTTGACAAGTCAAAAGAAAGTAACTTGGCACAGATTTAGTTCAAAAGGAAGTTCTCTATATTAAAAAGTTTTGAGCTGAGATGTTTTAGCACAGTGCTCGTTTAGATAGTTGACACAAATCTCTTCAACTTCTTTGCTCACTTTATCAAAGGAAAGAAACTAAAAACTCCCTTTCTTCTCAAAAAAGGCAAAAAATCAAACACATACATGCACCAATGTTGAGGGGGGTGACTGCAGTACAGGAATGAGGTAATATGACTTTTTAAATAGTCTTATGCAACTGTGGACTTACATTTCTGTGAGAAATGAAAAGAGGTCCAACCTCTTCCGTTTCTGTTTCCTAAAATGCCTCACCTGTAGCAACTTTTATGTTTTGCAGTTTACCCAGTTTCACCTACTGAAGTGGTCTGTCTTGTTTTTCTAACTTGGAGTTCAGTTTTGCTTCCCAGTAATTCAGGTAGTGTCATGAAACAGCAATAGCTAGGCTGGAAAAAAAAGGAGAAAGCTATAATTTAAACAACAAACTGCAGCACTTTAAATTTTGTACTGGATAAAACTAACTTTCCACTTAATATCAGGCTAGGCTTCTCAAGTACTAAAATTCATTCTGGAGAGAAGGAGAGGAACAACATACAAATAAAACATTTTATCAACCATGTGTTACTTGTTCAAGAGAACATGGTAACATTTACCCAGAAATGCTAGGACATTCCAATATGCTTTAGTTGGAATAAAGCTTTCACTTAAATAGCTCTCTTTTCTGAATATACATCAATATTTCTAATTATGAAACTATGTGGGAAAGAATTCTTACATTATACACAGAAGTTGATATGACTTTTTCTGGGTAATGGCAAATGATATTTCATAGTTTGACTTTTATTGTACTCTATCACTCGTCTCCCAGATCAGAACAAATAAAAAAATTGCATTGAAGCCACTTCCTCTGGCCACTTTTTTCTTGCAGAAATTTGTTCTAAGGCATTTCCTGTCAGTACTTCCCATCGTTCTCCAAAGTTTGCATTTCTTTAATACATATAAATTTTACTGTCCATGGCAATAAATATCATCTTTGTCATACGCAACTATCAATATGTTGCAGAGACTGCATTTCCATCTCATGTGGTTGTGATGAGCTTTCATATTTGGCTCCCAGCATTCACCCTTTGCTGGCTTAAGAGCAAAGTGAATCTGCAATGGCCATGAACCAGATCTAAGAATCTGAGTACTTTACTGCAGCCTCTTAGTTCACTGTTGTTCAAAGAACTGCAAATGCCAAATCATCGGTAACAATAAAGAAAGAATATGTTTCTCAAAAGATCCAAGTATCTTTGTCAAAATCCTTTCCATGGCATTGAACATTCATCTTGCAGGTATGATACTTAAGTTCCAGAAAGAAATGCAGAGATGGAACTGTATATAATATGGTACACATCAGCTGAAGCCAGACACATCTCCCAGCCCCCTGGTGTAGAGAGATGTCCAGCTGGAACTGGAACCCACATCAGGATGGGACTCCAGGCAGCCAGAAGTGATGCACACCCAAGGCAGAAATCTGCAGAGAAAAAGGAGAAATGTAGGCAAAGCATAGCATGTACTTTGAATTGGGCATAAAGACAGAGGGGAACATAATTTCTATGAAAATCCTACCACTAAATAGTAACAAAAACATTGCTATGTAGACATCATAGCTACTCACATTAGAAAAATACTTACGTTTATATGATTAAGCCAGGGGGAAAATACTCCAGTTTCAGCTCTCTCTTCTTGCACGTATGCAGGAAGACATTTATACATATCTATAATATAGACCCTTCATATTATTCAGCCAATAGTCTGTAATTAAAGATCAAAAAGGATTCTCACAGCTCAAGATGCACATAAGCATGCACAGATGTCTGTGTCTCACTATGACTAAAAAAAGACCAGCTTCTGAATCATACTGCAGCAGAAGAAACAATGCATGTTTACCAGAAGCATTCTATAATCAGGACAAAGTTCTAGCTAGAAAACTAGCTCTTCTTCACCCTAAGTGAAATTAACTTTTATCCCTATGACATGGCCTTAATTCCAGTTTCAGTCTAAGTTCTGGTAGGAAGTCCTGCTACTTGAAAGCATATGCCCCACCAGTGACAGCTATAGAGTAAGACAGCTAGTCTGAAACAAAAACAGTCCTTTATCCTCACCAAAACTTTAATTTCATCCATACTTTCATATTGGCTTCACTTTGAAAAAGCATAGGACTTTTTTTTTTTTTTTTAATCACAGTATACAGCTTTCTCATTTTGAGAATAAAAATTGTAGGAGGACAGCTAGGCAGAAGTCCAGCCTGCCTGCTTGCACTCCCCAGCCTTCCACAGCAGCTGCTCTGCTTGCAACTTTTCAGAGCTCTTGTGTCAGCTTCTACAACTCTTAGAAACTGGTTCCTGGGAAATTTTTGCAACAGCTGAGAAAGGGAAAACTCCAAGCAACCACACATAAAGACCATGGCTTGTCATCATGGATGTAGATGCATCTCAAACCAGATTCAGCCTCTCCATCTGCTTGAGAACCATAGGTAACCTTTCCCTCACAGAGCTTTTTCCAACCAGATGCTTGAATAGAAAGTAGGTAGAGACAAATGTCAGCATCACTTAAGCAATTTAAACATGTGTTTATTCACATGGCAGATGCCTTGCCACTGCAGTGCTTTGTCTGTCCCCAGTTCTTCAAAGAGGCTCTTAGAAGCCAGCATTTTGTGTGGTGTGGTGTGGTGGAGGCAGCATTGTTCTCATTACCACTCACAGAACTTGTATCCAATCATTATATAGCTTTCATCTGTTTCTTAAGTGGAGAAGGCTAATGCAATCATTCTGAGTGCAAGCATGCATGTATCCATCCACGTATCTCTCAACAACTTTTGAACATCCTGCTTGACTTTGATCACATCTGGCAGAAGGACAGAAATGTCAACATCACCAAGTTCCTGCAAGTCACCTGGAAAATGGGCACCTGGTCTGAGGGGAGGAAGACCTAATTTCAGTCTCCAGGCAGACAAAGCATGCAATCCTGTCTCACTCTTAGACTCCAAAAGACCCAGTATGAGTCACAAAACCAAAAGAAGTCAGGCTCTGTCAGTTATGTAACTTTTTGAAGCATCCCAGAAGAGTAGCAAGAGCCACTGTGGGCCACAGCTTCCCACAGAGCAACCCACTCTCCCAACCCCTTTAGAGCATCACTTTTGAAGCTAGCTCCCTGATCTAACCTCACTGTTCTATCTGGTGAAAGTCAAAGTCCTTTAGTAAAAATTCCTGAATAACATTTAAAAATCATTTCAAAAGGCCAAGAATTATTTTTATTGTATATAACCTTTATTATTACCCAATCTTTAAAAGCCCTTATATTCAAGGTCTTTCATTCACCCTTACACGATGTATATAAGAAATTATTAATGCTCCTGATACACCATGCAGTGACTAAAAAACTGAAAGGCCTTTTCCAAGCATGGATGTGATGACAAGGCAACATTGATGCACGTTCTATGCAAGAGAGGAAAAAATAAAGATCCATTCCTCACATTCTACATGTTTCATTGTTGGCCTGATGGCAAACAAGTTATTGCTGTCTTATTCAGATTATTATGTTACCATTAAAAAAAAGTCAGGAGTCAAAGATGTTGACTTCTTTGGAGATGGGTCAAATGAGAGAATATACGCAGGGAAATTATCTATCTTGTTTAAAATACAGAAGAAATACGAAGATGAAGGGCAGAAAAACATTTTTCATCAAATAGATTAAAATGCCTGCTGAAACCTATTCATATTATGCCAAAAAAAGCAATGAGGGTTTTTTTTAATTTCTTTTTTCTCTGCTTTCATTTGAAAGCTGCTAAGTATGTATGTGGGTTTATTCACTAATGTGATGTACCATAAACTGATGAAACAAAAATCTTCACTTGCTTTCTACTCCAGTGAAACCACAGCATACAAAAGTCGTCTTACCTCCCAGGTAAAATTAAGTTGGCTAAAGACAGACTGAAATTTCCTTGTCACACTATTATCTCCCTCTATTTAAGTCCATATTAGCTCTGTAATTAAGAATAGCATTTGAATTCCAGTGAAAAGCAAAAAGGTCATAGACATTTCCAGTAGAAATTAAATAACATAACAAAGAAAAAAAAATAGATGCTTTTGGAAGTTGTAAGAATTAAAGTGTTCTTTTTGGAAAAAAAAAATAGTGAGAGGTTTTGCCAAAACAAACCAGACAGGTAGGTGCTGATGTTAGGAGGCTTCCAGTGATACAGGCTACAGAGCAAGCAAGGCAGATGAAGACAAATATGATGGCTTGGAGAGATACCAGAATACTCTCACTTTGTGGAACAGCCTCCTCTTAGAGGCTTGAAGTTACTCTTAATTTAGCCAACTCTTGTGGGGAAGAACATAAAAGGGAAATGTTACCCAGGCTGCTGTATTTGGGCAAGCAGTCCACCAGCACTGGACCCACACAAGTCAGGAAGGTGAGGTATCTCCACTTCAGTCATAGCTGAGAATACAACCTCCTTACCTCCCCCCATCCAAAGCCTAATTCATGCCAAACACTGGTGAACAGCAAGGATGAATTAATCTTCTGGATTTTATTTCATTGTCATATTCCTCTGTGCCCAAGCAGAGCCAAAACATCTATGCCAACATATGAATTGTATTACGTTCAGGGGATTGCTGCCTCAGCTACATTAACCATAGTGTAAGATACAACAGCATAATCACCTTTCTGGTAAATATTTCCACCTTAACGTTAATAGAAACTCTAGCCAAAAAAGAGGAGATCCGTCCTTGCAGCTGGAACTACTGGATTTTCTCCTCCATGTTCACTTTAATGATTCTGAATTAAATCAAATCAGAGGGCTGAGAAAGAAGCACTCTCCCAAAAACAGCACAGTTCACTCTTATTGTAGGGAAACCATGGGTCTCCAATTTCTTCTGTGGACACAGCTTCTAACTCGGGGGTGCCAGGCCTAAGTCTCCTGGCACAATTTTGTCCAAACCTCTTCAAGTCAAGACAAAAGTAAAGCCACGAATGTTCCTTATTGCATGAGTCTCAGCTGAATAGCTTGGTATTGCCCTATTCCCTGTGACAATAGAGTTAAGGGAATGAAACATGTTGTTTGGAAACAGCAAAAAGCTGTCAGCAGTAAGCACTGTCAATACTCATGCTGGGCTAAGCTTGGTGCTCCTGCTTGTTATTTATATGCTTACAAAAAAAAAAATGTTTGACATAAAGCACTTCTGTATGCAAGCAAAAACGCCAAACTAATAAGGCAGTGAATAATTTTGTTCTTGTTCTAGGTTTGTTTTCTTCTTCATAATCTATATAAATACATTAGAGAAAACATTAATTTGCCTAGACTTTATGTAGTATGAAGCAAACCCAGAAGCATTTTGTAAAGGCACAGAAGAACTAGGTGGGTGAGCAAAAGGAAGACATGAAAACATATTTAGAGAGCTGCATGCAAGCTGTAGAAATGCACAAGACACATTACATTAAGAAGAAAAAAAACCAAAACAAACACCACACACCACAAAAGGATTTGCTCAGCAATTTTAAAGATGAGGCCAATCTAAGAAATGGTCTTGCAGACTTCAGTCGCAATTACCACAGATGGTGTGAAATAGCCAGATGGTGAAAAATAAAATAAAACCCAGTAATAATTTTAGAGAGAACAATAAATAAAGATGTTTTGATGGAGATCTTCCCTGGTCACTTTGCAGGGACAGTGGTATTTTAGTGTAATATATTTTTTTTCCTTTAGCAGCCAGTAAAAGGCTTAACTTTGCACAGAGAAATCTGATACTTGTCACAGAGACTGTTTTTATTGCTGTGTCTGGACTGTAGCAGAACATTACTGGTAGCAAATCTTCCCAGATTGTTTTTGGACCCACCAACTGCCTTGTTCCAAAACAGTAAAGAGCACACTTCTTCCCAAAAGCATGGAGGAAAGCCTTTCGTAGACTACAAAAATGCTGTGAGACTAGTCAGCTCACTCAACAACTCAGAATATTCTTCATATTTCTCATTGTAACTGTTTTACAGAAAAAAAGAGAGAACTCTCTTGGCCAAATTAAATTCCTGCTCATAAAAATTTTTCAAACTACAACAAAGCCCAAAAACAGAGAGCAACATCACGTTCTATCTTCCTTCAGGGCAGCAGCAGCTGAGGAAATACACTTTTTTTTGCATGCCCTCAGTTTTTGACAACATCAGCAGCACTTTGGGTCGTGTAAGCAGAACAGGAATAGAAAGAGAACAGTCAGGTTTCCCTGTCCTGGATGGTGGGAGATAAATTCTTCCTTACTAAGAGTTCGAAACAACATCACTTGCAAGAGGTACAACCCCAATGCCCTAGGAGGTAATTTTTAAAAATGCCTATAAAACATTTATATTCTATCATATTTGCATGCATTCTATTGTACAATAGAAAAAATATTGTGTGTTTAATTTCTTGCCACATAGTATCGGAGAACTATTTTAAAAATGCCTTGAAGAGTACTCCAAAATGTTGCTGGTATTGTTTTCATAATTTCAACTTAGCAGGCTACACAGAAGAAAATGTTAATGAATAAATGAACGAAACTTCTAAAAAATTGCCCTACAAGTAAGTTTTCTGAAAATTATATAAAACACATTAGTCCATCTATCCAGATGCTCATACAGCCACCTAGGTCACATTACAGCAAAACCTTCCCACTTGGGAAAACAGACCTAAAAAGTAAGGTGCCTAAATCTTTGTAGTCATTAAGAAAAATGTGATGAGATGCTGGCAAGAAAGAGTCAAACTCAAAACCAAGAGCTTTGCATTTGGTTCTAGCTAAGACATGGGGACATCCTGTCCTTCAAGAGGTAGTCCAGCACCACCTTCCACCCTAAGAGCCCCCCTTTACTACTTCACAGTTTCTGCTTCCAATGAAGCATAACTAGGAAGTAGGAAGTCATTTGCTGAGGTTATCTCTGGTAACTAAATCCAGCCTTTGTGTGGTTTTAACAGAGAATTTGAGAGGGAGACAGACAGTTTCTTCAAGGGAGAGGAAAATTGCTGACTTCCAGGGTGATGCAATCCTGGAAGGTCATTACAAAGTAAATGCAGAACTGACAGTGTCTTTATTGTTGGTTGACTTGTTTTTTTCCCCCCCTCTCTAGAACATGGAAAATAGGATTACAGGTCTTCAAGCACACAGAGACCAAAGGAACATCTGATACTTCTAGATATATATTGATACTCAAACAAGGGAGAGCTTCTCTTCCAACTAACATGACATTTCCTGCTCTCACTTGTTACTGTCATAGGGATGACTTCTCCTGTCATATTTCTGATTCATCACCCTAAACTCTATGTAATTTGGACAAGGGTATTCCAGATATGAAGAAAGGACCTCCCTGCTTTTGGTTGCAGTTTTGGGTTTTTAAGTTACATTTTTTTAGAGCCCTCAAAAGTGATTGATAAACAGAATTCAATTGAGTTTGTCCAATGCAGATTACAAATGCAAATTGTTGCTGGGGTAAGCACACTACTTAGAATCATATCACCCAGGTTGGAAGGGACCCTTCAGATCATTGAGTCCAGCCATCAACTCGGATCTAATGAAAACCATCCATAAACCACATCTCTAAGCTCTGTGTCTACCTGTCTCTTAAATACCTTCAGGGATGGTGCCTCAACCACCTACCTGGGCAGCCCATTCCAGTGCTTGATAAAGCTATCAGTATAAGAATTTTTCCTAATATCCAGCATAACTCTCCCATGGCACTACCTGAGGCCTTCCTGTCTTGTCCTTGCATGTCTGTCCCTCAGGACAACTAGTAGTTTCAACTTCTCCACAACTACAAGTGAATATTGTGTTGTTGGAAGGTAAAGGGACAAAATTTCTCAGCAATCTCTAAAAAGAGCAGGATGCTTCATTTAATTTAAACTCTAGTGGCAATACCTGGTAGTTATCCTCAATCTCTTTAGCCTAAGTGAAGGGTCCTTTACCTAAGAAACAGCAGTCTGCAAAAACAGTCTGTTTGCCAAGCAGCTGCAGCTTCAAGTTTGTGCTAACAGTGGCAAATGCAGCATAAAAAGCACAAGAATGGTCTCAGCTCAGGCTACTAGTGGCCATCCTGGCTTGCCAGAGCAAGTCAGATGCATAAAGAGTCTTCTCTGGCCCTCAGCACAAACATGGCCAGAGACAGTCCTTGGTATTTGGCTACATGGGACTTGCCAACATCTATATCTGTTCTCACTCCACATCCCAGCATGGGGCAGTGTTCAAAGAGAAGGTGGTGGGACATGACGCTGTAAGGGCATTAAGTCCAAGTGCTTTGAGGTGCCCCAACTCATCCACAGTTGAGATAAAAAACTGCACTGTAGAAATACAGGCAAAGTAGGGTTTTAAAGTCAGAATGGCCAAGTGGGTACAAACATCCCCCCACATTCCATGGATTTCTATCAAGAGTCTTTATCCAAATTGCAATATAAAAACAAATCAACTGTACATAGAATCATAGAATAGTTTGGGTTGGAAGGGACCTTAAAGATCATCGAGCTCCAACCCCCCTGCCATAGGCAGGGACACCTCCCACTAGACCAGGCTGCCCAGTGCCCTGTCCAGCCTAGTCTTGAACACCTCCAGAGATGGGGCATCCACAACCTCCCTGGGCAACCTGTTCCAGTATTTCACCACCCTCACTGTAAAGAATTTCCTTCTTATGTCTAGTCTAAATCTATCCCCCTCTAATTTATATCCATTGTTTCTAGTCCTCCCATCCGATATTATGTTAAAAATTCCTTCCCCTGCCTTTCTGTAGGACCCCCTCAGGTACTGATAAGTTACTATGAGGTCCCCTCCGAGCCTTCTCTTCTCCAGGCTCAACAACCCCAACTCCTTCAGCCTGTCTTCATAGGGCAGTTGCTCCAACCCTTTGATCATCTTCGTGGCCCTTCTTTGGACCCTCTCCAATAGCTCAATATCCTTCCTGTGTTGAGGGCTCCAGAACTGGACGCAATACTCCAGGTGGGGTCTCACCAGTGCCGAGTAGAGGGGTAAAATCACCTCTCTTGACCTGCTGGTCACACTCCTCTTGATGCAACCCAGGATTTGGTTGGCCGTAGCTGTTAAAGCAGTTCTACAAATCAATGTTACTTGAATTTTGACCAGTTCCCCTGAAAGCTTCAAGAACCTATAAAACAAAATTCTAAATCTTTCCTTGGCTTTCTTTTTTTGATTTTAACTTACAATCTTTACAGTCTGTACTAAATAATCAATATTAGTTTAAATATTCAATTCTCTCTAGAGGACAGTGCCCTCCAGGTTTTATAATAAAATATCATGATGTTTACCAGACTCGTATATCATATATACACTGTAAAATAAACATCTGAGGGCAGCCATGATTGAGTCTCAATTCCACAGAGTCAAGAATTTTCCACTGCCTTTTAGAAAGCAGACAATATTTATTCCTTCCTAAAGTTTGTGCTTTGTGAATAACACTTTTTTCACACATCCTCCTCAGGATTACTCTGCATTCTTTGCTAGCCTTCCATGCTTCCTTATCTCAGTTTGCATGAAATGCAATCATTCAAAATAGCAAACTTAACTTAATTGCCATAGACAAGTGTTAATAGATTTTAATAATGCTTTATTAGAATTTATGCAAATTGGACTGCACTGAAAAACTGAATAAATTCCTAGCTCTAGCAGCCATTTTTCCCCTATGTTGTCTCTAAACACAGAGTGGGAAGAGGAAGTTTTAATTAGTATTTTCTGATGGAATCTGCTGATGAGAATGCTCTTCTTATGAATAGATATAGGTGTCAAAGATTATCTTTAAAACTGAGAGTTTCATGATTCATTAATTAGCACTGAGGGCTTTTCCCAGGGGTGATTTAATACTAATTTGAGACTACAGATTTTTTACATTAGGATTTTTATCTTGATAAGTGTAGAAGATGTTGCAGAATAGTATTATGTTGATTCTACTTAGACTATGCAGTTGACCCACATTTTTCTACATAAACAGCTAAAATTGCACAATTAGAGAAAAGTAATATGCAAGTGATTTTTAAACAAATAATATTGAAATAATCTATCCCAATAAGCTAATCAGAGTTAAAGTGATAAAGTAAGAGCTACTCAAGACAGAAACCTGCTGCTTTGTTCTTTGCTTCCTTTTGTTGTTGCTTTTCCTTCAGAATAAAATCTGCCAATGTATGGAAGGTTTGTGTTTGCAGAACAACTTGTTGGTCAGTGAGAGAGGAACAAAGATCAAAAACCACCAGTGACCTCTACATATATATAAATTCATCAAGGAATATTTACTATAAACAGATACTAGAAAGGAACACAATGATGGAATTACTTTTAGTTTTGCCTTTATCAATTAATACGAGCAGGAAAATATTTCAAAACAATACTTTTATGCACACCTATCTTCATGGTTGCTGTAATTTGCACCCCAAGGAATGTACAAAATGCACCATAATTGAGAATCCCGAGTAGAGCTCCTTTAGAAACATTACTTCTTGATGTTGCTGATAAAGACGTCCTATTTATTTCCTCCTGAAGAACCACAAGAAAACCTTAATGCCATAAAAAGACAAAGTGATACAGTATTACTTTGTATCTTAAAAACAGCAAACCAAAATATTTTCTGTTGACAATCTCCACTGAACAGAGCAGGAGCCAAGGGTTACATCACATATGCCAGATAACACTACTTGTACTATATTGGGTCAGGAAGATTTGCCAGCAAAGTATTAATACTCACCCCAATTAAAGGTACAGATATCAAATTACCAAATTCTTATAGTGATTTACTCAAATGGAGTGAGAGCATGGCTGGGTTTAAGTTGGTGGCACAGCTTCAACAGAAACAGGATTCTACCCCTGTATTTACCAAACTGGCTCAAATCCTTCCTCTTCCAGTGATTGCTTGCTATAAAGCAATCACCAACCTTGCCCTACAAACACAGTACAAATCAACAGAAGGTTAAAATTCCCATACAAAATAAACAAAGATCATTTGTAGCAGATAGACAGTGCTGTGACATGCATCAGCTGTAATACAAAATGTAAGACAGCATTTAAAATTAAAACAAACAGAAACCCATCCTACCACAAGCCAAGCTGAAGAGCAAACCTGGAATTTGATTTTTAGTTGAAATAGAGCAAGTCTATATTTGAGAGAATAACAGTTTTAATCATTTGAAAGGAAGTATGAAAGAGCACAAAAGGAGTGTGATATTTACCACTGAAACTATGCAGATACCTAGCATTTCTCTCTGCTTTTGGAAGTCTCCACCCACACACCTCACCTAAGATTTACTGACTCTTCCCAAGCTACCTGAAGTAGCCCTGTCACTGCAGCCAAACCACCTGTAGGGTGTGAGTGAGGTGCACAGCTTGGAAAGAGAGCTGATCTCTTTTGCCAGAGCAAACCAGTAGCTTGTCAATGACATTAAGTCCTACAGAGTCAGGGACTACAGAAGCCTGGGACAAGGGGAGTCTGCCTGCAAAACCCTACCAGTGACACATGCGATTCAGTTGCTTTGAGGGTTCTTTAATTGCATGTAACCTGACAACACATAAAGTCAAAAATAAAAAATATAGGTTTTTCAAATGGAAATGATGACTAACCGTTAATGATAATTAATACCAGACATTCACAAAGACCTTTTTTCACCTACAAATGAAACTAATTACTAGGATTTCTTGTTCATAGTTTGCTGTGTTGCAGAACAGCAGCAGCAGCTGGCCTGTCTTTCTTTATTTACTCTTGAAGGGCTTTCAATAAATCTGTTTCAAATTTTGTTAACCCTACTCAACCTCCACACCCTCCCTTTTCTGCTCCTCCCCCCCAGTACTCATCCATGAGTTACAGCTGAGTAGAGTGATTTATAATAGTGCAATGAAGTGCAAAACATGCTCTGGCAAAGGAACAAATTCCTCCACCTTCCCTCAGATACCATCAGGTGTAACTGCAAATCCTGCCATATACTGAGTGCTGAGAGAGGAGATAAGCAAGACATTGACTTTTCCTCCACAATCTTGCCTGATGGAGTAGGACACAATGGAATTACACTTTCCTTTCCCAATACGAGCCCAGTCATGCCCAGCCATAACACATAAAGGGAGGAGGTCAACTAATCCCTGGGCTCCTTAGAAATCCTTTTGGATAGAGGGAGAGGGGTAGGGAGAAAACTTCTTTTTCCAAAGTTCAGGTTAGATCTTGCAGCTGGGATATATCGTGTAGGTAGTGGTCCACCGTGTTCTCCACATCTAAGCATGTGAACAAAACAGAGGTGGTGTTCTCAGACTAACTAACATAAATGCAATACTGTCTGAAGACTTCCCACTTCTTCAATATCACCATGCAGTAGCTATCTGGACTGAAAGAAAGTCATAGCACAAGACTACAAAAACAGCTCTGCAGAGCGTATTATTTTATTGCACATCTGGTTTACTTTGTTTTGTGTCTTGGCTCCTAAAAGTAGGCAAATTTCTCAGCTTTTCATGAACAAAAATAAGCTTTGAATTCAACTCATTTTGCAGAATATTTTACAAACTGGAACTCCAAATGCAACAAAAAAAAAAAAAAGCCAACTAATTGCTGTCAAACTCTACCAAAGCAACACTAAAATATGTAGGTATTTCCACAGTGGACAGTACAGTTTGAATATTCTAGCTAAAGTCTCAAAGGAAATACTACATTGTAAAGGAAACTTGTTGGCCTTTCTACTAGGGAATAAGAAAGAGACAATTCTAGAATAGTCAGTGTTATATTACACAAGTCAGCTGTGTTAAAATGGATGCTTTTACTGTTGGAAAAAGTTTGGCTTTCTTTGTTTGGCTTTTTGTACAGAGTCATGAGTCTGATTTTCTGCTAAGGTCTGTGTGGAGTGGTGAAGAGTAGGACTGAAGGTAAGCTGTGAAAAATCATTTCAAAATTAAGCACCTGCAGCAATTCAGAAATTCTTCTGAAAAAGGATCCAGAGCAAAGACAGGATGCACCAGATCCAAAGATGTCAACCCTAGCTTTTATCAACACTTTTTTAAAAAGTCATAAAATGCCGAATTCGCTATTATTAGCAATAAGAGTCAGAAACTGCTTCCATCAGCACAACTGAAGATAAATTGTCACATTCACTTGAAATGAAGCTGAACACATTTTTCTTTTAAATGGATGGTCAGTCATTTGTGTATTTTATTTTATTTACCATTAACTTCTTAAATAAGAAGGAATAGAGAAAACTTTGTATTGGTTCTTGATGAGACATTTCATCAACTTAGAACAAAAACAAAGGAAAGTTTTCCAGAAATTTTCTATAAAAACTAAGGACACTCAGATGACCAGAAAGTGGAGAAAATCTCTTAAGTGACACAACAATAGTGGGGACTTTTTAAAACTTGCTTAACTTTTTGCTGTTCAGAAAATCACTTTTCAGTCACCAATGTCTCTCTCATGGTAACTTCAATCAAAACTAGGAACAACTAAGATGGGACAAGGCAACAGTAGTACCAGCAGGAAAAAGAGTCCTTATGAAGAGTGAATCTATGAGAGATAGTGTGAAACTTGCTTGACACTTCAAAGTACAGCTATGTTTCCACTGTAAGAAACAGCAGCTTCCCTTTCCTGCCCACTCACAAGAGGTGCAAAGTAGTTCCCAGTGTGAGCAATGTTTCTCATTTTTCACTAGCTTAGGTGAAAGGCACTCAAATCAAAGGTCTTTTCATTAGAAAACATAAACAGAAGCCACACATAAGGCACACTCAGTAATCAAGAGTGTTTCTCATTCCTACCTTAACTATTAAAAAAGCCAATGTGAAAAACACATAGAAGATACCAATCACTTAGCATGAATGGCCAGACAAAAAATTAACTTTTCTGGTTATTTTTTTCTCCCCTTTTCTTTACCCCCTGTGTAAAGCACTGATGAATAACTCAATACCAACATGTAAACCCTTTTGAGATGAACTAAAAAACACTTTATGATCCATAATGACTTCTGAAGCTTTGGCCCCTTCTCCCTCCCTGCAACATATACCAAATACAAGCTAAAATAACAGGACCCTTGAGAGTTTCTCAGCTTTGTAAAAAAGTGAGAACAAGTTTGTTGCAACATTCAAATAGCTGGTTGCAACTATCAGCCTGAATCATTTCCCACTTGCTTACAAAGTAATATTTTACTTAGGTGAGATACAGAACTCCTTGTGAAAAATAATTCTAGGAGCAAACCCTGAAATACAATTCAAGTGTTTTATCCTGTCTTCATCTGTGAGCAAAGGCAAAACTGCAAGGAAACACTTATTTCCCTTCCAAACACCGCATCTGCCTTGTTGTCAAACAACAGCCCCCAACTAACAACCTCAGGACCAAATATGTTTCCTGTACCAACACTTTGATCCCAAATTGCAACTAACCTAGAAGGGTAATAGTTACATTCGAGGTCACCAGGAGGTCTCGACCTCAATTATATCATCCTTCTCCAAAGAAACTTCCACTTTAATCATCAACTTCCAGATAATCTATTAGTAACTCGCATAAATCATATATTAAAATAAGCTGAAGCACTGTTACAAGAGCTAGAAAATTATCCATTAAGCTCTTCCTTCCTGTCCCCAAACAAACAACAGATTCTAATTTTAATAAATACAATCAAAAGACTCCATCAAAAATTTATCTTGTACTTTCAAATCCTTGAAATTAAGCAGAAGTCGGGAAGGAGGGAAAAAAAACCAGACACCTATGATTCTATGACAGCACTGTCCTGTAGTGTTATGAATTCTGTTCAATGTGACAGGTCAACATGTCAAAAAGCCCATTTTCACCCTTTTTCCCTGTAATTTCTCCTGACCACCATCCCAAAGATATACAGACCTGAATACTGAAATGGTTCAAGAAAAAAGAGGGGGGCATATTTTTTTAGAAATGGTGAGACCTGGCACATGTAAATTTTACTGCCTGACTTCACCATCACTGATTACAGCTGACGGAGAGTTAATAAAAGAGCAAAGCTGGCTGTCAGAGCAGATTAGTGTGTGCAAAGGACAAGACAAAAGAATAATGCCGTCATTATTATTTATGGTCATTAACTGGGTTGAGTTCACTTCTACAGTCCCCTACCTGAGCAGTAAAAACGATCATCTAAACTTGAAATACTACATTTAGAGTCAAAACACTATAATTTTGTCTGCGTGTTGGCTTGATCTCTTTTATAAGGGGCATTTGATCCTGGAATTAGGCAGAGCAGCTAACACAAATCTAGCTAACACAAGCAAGAAACCTATCATATTTTTTGACCCTATAAAAAACCCTGTTTTTTTAATGGGGAAGCACATAAATGCCCACTGTCTCCTTGTTGAGACCTACTGAAAGGGTGAAAGTGCAGCACTGCAGGAGGGACAGAGGAGGCTACAATGGAGGTAGAAAAATCTAACACAAAGAGGAAAGAGTATCTGAGGGGCAGTAAAAACAGGAGATGTGTAGCAAGATTCTTGATGGAATAATCCAGTGGCAGTGACGTGAGAAAGAGCAAGACAGTGGAAATAAGCACCTGATGAGCTCCAAGTGCAGAACTGTGATGGTGGAGATGGCAATCTGGAGGAGAGAGACAGAACAGGAAAATCAGAGAAACAGAAGCATAAAGCCTGGGAGTGAACACAGTGGCACATCTCACAGAAATCACCATTGCAAGGAATGCTGAGAAAACATATGCTTTGGAGTCTGTGTCCAGAGGAAAGCGAGACACTGTCAAATGGGCAGAGTGAGTATGGGAAGTCCTAATTGCAGGTTGAAAGCAGTCTTTCCTGACCTGGTACACCAGGGACGCTCACAATCCCCAAGAAGGCCGAAAACAGCATCAATCCTGCTGCCTCTCCTTATCTTATTTGTTCCTGTTTCTTTCAAATAAGGACCCAGGGCTTCTCTTTTACAAGACCTGAGCTCAAAACACCAGCAAACTTTTTTGTCCTTGTCTGGTAGACTGAAAGCATAGCATGCTGTCAGCACAAAGGTCCCTAAGACATATGTAGACTATGGGCTGTGGGACAGAACATACTTTTGTGCACATCTTGAAAATCCCTTGTCACAGGAAAGACTGGTGTCCACCATGAGATTCCAGTCATAATTATTTTATTTTAGTTGTGTAAGATCTACTTCATGGGACAGGGCTGGGTCAAGATAAACTCATCCACTCTTGACCTCTAATTTGCAGTCTACATGCAAATATCATTATTTAGTAAAGTCCTAGAATACTGGTTCAGAGGAAGAAAAGTTCTTTAGAGTGTCCTGGTGAGCAGTCCATTCCATTTGATACATACCACTATATCCCTACTTTTTTCTGATGATCCCTGAGGAAAAAATTATCTTTTAAAAAAAAAAAAAGAAAGAAAAAAAGGGGAGTTTTACATTTATTGCAATGTTGCAATTTGTTATACCTGAATTACAGGTTTAAAAGGAGAAGCTGAAGCTACTGGTAAGTGCAGTAGCACCTCTTCAGGAATTCTTTATACCAGACCTCTGTGTTGGTCTACTGGATTATTAATTTTCAATAGAATGAACCTTTGGTTTAGACCTAGAAAGGCCACCTTTCACCCTGCACAGCTCTAGTTGCTGTGAGAGAGTGGTCACATGTACACTATACCCTTCTCAATAGCAGGAGGTGCTATCTCGTCTTCATCAATAGGCTGTTTTGGAGTTTGAATCCTTCTAACCAGATTCTGAGTAGAAGAATGAAGACACAGCCTCATTTTTCATGTATCCAGAACTTACTGCCATGGTTTAAGCCAGATTTCCCAAAGATGGACAACAGGGGCTATCCTCCACCTCTTGCTCCAGAAAGAGCAAGGAGACAGAAAAGTAATTATGTACTTAGAAGGAACTAAATTATTTTGATGAAATATTAATAATAAAAAGGAAGAGATACAATATATACAGAACCATATCAAGCTCCCAGGATGACAGAACCAGGAGGCATCCAGTCCCAGACTGGACTCAGCAACAGATGGGAAATGTGTTCCAGATCTGGAGTCAGGTGCACATGGATCAGTATCAAAGGTAGATGAGTAGACAAGATCCTCAGTCAGCAGCCACTGATTAAAGAAGAGTTGACCCTTTGATCCCTCAGCTTTTATAATGAGCATGAGGCAGATGGGATAGAACATCCATTGATCTGTTTTGTGTCACCTGTCCTATTTGCTTCTCCCTGCAGGTGCAACCCTCTACCTTTTTCCACATCCAGCCATCCAACAGGGCCAATAAAGTTAGCTGGCTTTGGTTGTTAAAGCAATTAAGTATAAGCAATGGCTCTCTGCACAATGTGCTGTTGACTTTGGAGAGTTAGAAGAACCTTAGCTAAGAAGGGAAATTACTGAGCAGAAAGTCAGTTCTGTTTTGCCTGAAACCAGGACATTTCCTCAACACATTTTTCTTCTGCCTTCAGACTTAGGAATAAAGAACTTATTTGCTTCGGCAGATTTAGGTTGAAATGCATTTCTGTGCTAGTGAGTAAAGAGATTATAATTATAATACATTTTACATTCTTAGCTGCTTCCTTTCTGCACACTTCTAAATAACAATGACAGCATGAATTAACATCCCTCACGCTGTAGTCTGAAATGTGATGCAGTTACAGAAACTCAGCCAGTGACAGAGAAAGCCCAGCAGTGGCATTCATTGCCACACCAGGATCAGCACAGGAAGACACCAAGCATTGTAAAATACCAGTATCTATAAATACTCATTCCCACAGACTGCCTCCTGGCTGAATAGCTAAAATGACAAGTCATCTGTGGAGCACCAGACTTCACAGAGGATGGGGCAATTTTTATTCTTTGCAGCAAAAACACCTTAGAAAATAGAAAAGATGGCTCTAAGCAGTGGAGAGAGATTCTCACAAAAGATGCTCAAGTTGAAATCTGTATTCTTGTATTTTTTCCTGCCTTTTTTTCAAAAGATTAGGACAAATGTAAGCATCTTTACCTACCCTGGCAGTTTTAGTTCAGAATAATAGCTAAAATCTGAAGAGCAATCCATTAAATCTATTAAAATTCAGTATTTCAGATCCAAGTGTGTTACAATAGCAAACCTAAGTATACTGCTGATACCAAGTACCAAACCTAATTCTGGTCCTATATTTCTATAAAGCACTGGTCATGCTTCCTACACCAAGTCCCAAATGACAAGGTTTTCTCAGATCACCTAAGGATGATGCTAGAGAAGGAAATACTCAGATCTGTCTTCAGATACATTGGACATTCCACCTAAAGAATTCATTCTTGGCCCTGGAAACTGAGGAAAGCTGTTTTGCTGTTTAATATATATCTCAATAGCTTTGCAAATCTAACAACAGATTATGATGGCACACCAAACCTGTGAGGAGAAGTTTCACATTTTCTTAATGTCTTACAACTGTAATTTAGCAAGTGAAACACAGGACCAAATGTATTAAGAATTAATTTTTCATAATCTTACTGTAATTTTTGCTGAGTGTTTTCATGAAGCTTGCCAGTATCTAGTGCATATCTACTGCCATGGAAAAAAAACTGCAAGAGCCAAGAGAAAATCCTTTTCATATGTAAAAGTTATTCTTGCAGTACAGTTACACCTCACAAAAAAATGCTTGGAAACGCAATATCTGAAGGCAGCTAAAGCCCATCAAATATTATTTGGGCACAAGTGATAGTATTCCAAGATCTTTCTAAAAGAGATTATATGCCATGGGGATGTAACCATATGTATAACCAAGCATATAAGACATCTTCTCAGAAAGGGTTTGCTACAATGCATGAATTCAGTGCTAGTACCAATGTAGGCACTGCTGAAAACACACAAATACTAAGCCTTCACAGAACCTATGAGTAAAGGGAAACTCAGCATACTCTTGTATTCTAGCAAGAGCACCTTCCTGTCCTTTTGGAGGAAGAGTTTCCTAATCCAGTATCTACCAGACTGAATGAACATCAGCTGAATCATTGTGGCATTTCCCTCGTGGTCACTTACATTCTTTAGTCATATTTTGCAAAGTAGTTCAAACTGCCTCTTTTAAAACTATGACAGAGGGAAACATAATCAAGTCATAGTTTTACAAACAGATCTCCAGGCTTTTCAGTAAAATTTGGCTTCTGTGGAAGCTTGCAGAATGATGACTAGACAGAGTTCTTCTTTTGAAGTTTTGTTTAAGAAAATTCTCCCAGGCTAAGACCCAGTAAGTTACAGTTTAGCCTGGAGCAAATTTTTACAACCAAGTTATAAACCCCTGAAATAGGAGTTCATAATGGAAACAGCTGCTCAACTCTAACTATAGTGGGTGCAAGTATAATAAAAACTGCAGGAGTCCACATTAACAATGGCGTCCCCTTACACTCTTTCCTGTTACCCATCCATTAAACAAGCAACACTACTTAACAGAAGCAGAGGCAACAAGCGTCTCTCCTTTCCCTACACACCTGCTTCTTCCCCTCAGTAACAAGCTAAGCAATTTATAGGTGGTAAAGAGCACACCTCCCAACATCCAGGTCTCCAGCAGGGTGCACTCAGGGTAGGCTCTCATTCCCTGTATTACACACCAGCAAGATACCACTGTCTTTCATTCAGGACAAGAATATTGCATGATGCACAAATTGCACATCACACATCTGACATCCTTACACTCAAACTAGGGAATTCCCACTGAGTCTCACTACCCGCACAGCTCTTTCCCCACCCACTGCCCAGGCAATACTTAAAAACCTCTGCATGAAAATGTTGCATCTTTACCAAGCAAATGCAGTGCACACTGTCTATACATATGTAATACCAGCTCTGCACTATTAGTAGGTTGTTCTCTTTCCCTAAACTGCCTCTTGATTTTCCATATGCTGTTCTCTCTACTCTGCTAATCCCTTGCCCCTTATTTTCAGCAGGTTATGCAAGGATTTACACTTAACAGGCATAGGTCTGTATTCTTGTATGTTCTGGGTATGAAAACATCGTAGCAGTTGAGGGCCAGCACTTGCAGTATCTACCTAGAGAAGCATGAGACTACACGTCTCCACAACTGGGTGTAAAAAAACCACAAGAGTTCACAATGACTTCAGCATTTCTTTCAACATTTTTTCTTCCGTTAACAGGATGCTTTTGCACCATAGTTAATAACCACCAGTATATTAAACAGATTATGGCTCACAATGTTGCAGTGGAACTATCTCCCACTCATCTAAGCAGTTCTCACTATAGTCAGAGAACCTGAGCAGCCTCGTATGGGAATCCACACAAAGGACATGAAACTAAAGCTTTCCATGGAATGGAAATTTTTAATGCAACTAGATTTGGGAGAGATTTATCAATAACACTGACTTGCAATAGAAAGGTTGTTAGAAAGTGCCTCAAGAAAGTAAAAGAAAGAGATCAAAGCTTGAGAAGGTAGACAGGTTTTGGGGGGAAAAAAAAAAAAAAAAAAACACAACAAAAAAACACTTTTGTTCTTGTTTGCTTTACCTCAACTGGTTTATGTTGAGATTGTCAAAGAAAGATATGAATCATGTCTCCATTGGCACAGTCCATCTAAAAATAACCTATAACGAGGCTGCATAATGAGTAAGAAATAAGTGTCTATAGATTTGTTTAAATGTTTTTTTCTTGTGAAAAGGAACTTTCATCTTTTGTGACTCAAGTGAGTAGCTTTCCAGATAAACACTTGTTATCTGCAGAAGGAGCTACATGTAGGATCTGCTTGAACAATATTTTTTATATAACCACAAATAAAAATTTCTGTCTTGACACTGATAATAGTGCCTTGCTGGCATATCATATCACCACAGCTAAAAGGATTCTCTTCTTTGGACGTGATCAAGCAAGAAATGAAGGCTCGTTCTGAAAAATACTGGTCAATCAGTTAAGAAACAAGTCCAGCTGTGGAATCAGTATCTCCCACATGCACTTTTGGAATGTGAATTTGGTATCATGTACTTTCATATCAAGGGCTTGTAACACTGCCTTAAACTCAACCAGGGGAAGATCACTCTGAAACAAGTTCTCAGATTTATAAAGCTAGATTATTCACCTCCCTGAACAGCAGCAAATCACAGCGTTTATATTGATCTAAGTTATGGTGGAGCCAGGAGCCTCCAGCAGAGATCAGAGCAGCTCTTTATAAGTTAACAACCCCAGCCAGCAATGTTTCTTCTCATTACATAATCCAGCAATTTTGTTTCTCATACAAGACTTCATCAGTATTATCAACATATTATACAATCTAGTAATACATCAGATGCCAGCAGATAATACTATTATATGCTAAGTACTGATACTACTGATTCTGATAACTGGGGTTGGTGGTGCAGTTGGGCTGTGACACACCCAATTGTTTCCTCCTAATAAACCTGAGCACCTGGCTGTCATTTTCAATATTAGGATGAAACAAAGACCATATTGTCCATAGGGCCACCAGGCCTGCCCTCTCCAGCAAAAACATGGAACTGGGAGCTCCTGACTCCTCCCAGAGCAGGCAAGGTTGGGTCACAGTCCTGATGCTCTGTCCTGGGCTCATAGGTTCCTGCCATATCAGGGTGCCACCAGAGCAGGAAGGACTCACCCACACTGCTAGAAGCCCAGTCTTCCCCAGCTTTTCATTAATATTAATGTTATTTATTTTATAGAAGCATAGAATACATGAAGTTGGAAGAGACCTTCAGAGATTGTCTTGTCTAACTCCACTGCAGTTAGCAGGGACATCCTATAATGGATTGTGTTGCTCAGTGCTTCATCAAGCCTGGCCTTAAATGTCTCCATCACTTTTCTGGGCAACCTGCTCCGGTGTCTCACTACCCTCATGGTGAAGAACTTTTTCCTAATGTTTAATTCTAAATCTACCCTGCTCTAGCTTGAAACCATTGCCTCTTGTCCTTTTGCTACATGTCCTGGAAAACAATCCCTCCACAACTTTCTTTGTTTTGATCAGAGTGACACTCATCTCTATATAAGTGATGATGCATGCCAGAAGGGGAACATAAGATTTCTCAAAGCTCTTAAGCCACTCAGTCTCAAAGCAAGGAAAATTCCCATTCTAGCATAGAAAACAGTGCTTTTTTTTAATAGATGGTTGACAGGTCTCTGGGTAAATTACACTGAAATCTCCCAGAGCAATTGACTGTCATCATTAATATCATAGCATTCATCAAAATACTTAATCACCTTGGATAAAAGCTATAAGTCAATATTTATAAATGTAGTATATTTCATACATAGATATGATCATTTTACCTAGATGGGCATCTGTGAAGGCATTTAGTTCTTTCTATAGTGAAAATGAGACCTTATTATAAAGCTTTGCAGAAGTCTAATTTTTGAGCCTGCATCTTCTCAGTAAGTATCACAGAAATCTCTTTTTGATACGCATAATTGTTTCTAGGGAACATTCCACAGCCTTCAGGAAAAAAAAAAACCTTTGTCAAGTTGTGATTTTACAGGAAGGCAAAGTTGGTTTTGTCAGCTCCCTACAAATTTGCCAACAGAAGTAGAAACCCCTAACTTTAAAAGCCATCTCTTTCACAGTAATTTTTTATCCTACTAATTTAAGTAGCAACATAAATAAAATACAAATAAGACACACTCAGCCTTCAAATAGCCATATGATCCATCAGAAACAAAGGTTCTTGCACTTCCAGACAACGAAATAAAATGAAACAATCAAAGGAAACAGATAAAATCTGCCAGCTAGGTGGCAAATTTGGTTCAAAATGCCCCAGATCCTGCCAAATAAGTGACTTTTGCAAATATTCAAAGAAAGCATAAAGTTTGTGTTTTATCTATCTCCCCTTCTCTGAGATCCCCAAACCCTGATGATCCTGTCAACCATCTCACTGGTAAATGCTGTGCAATTTATTTGATCAGACCCCATGCAGTAGCACAACCTGCCAAAGACTGAGCACTTACAGTAAACCACTGGTAATTAACTCACAGAGAAAAAGAGAAATTAAACTGATGTAAATTCTAACAATATGAAAGCGAAAGAAAATCATAACCTCACTGCAGATGCTCTATTAGTTAGTAAAGATCCTGCACTTGCCAGAGTGTGTTATTCAATCTGCCTACAGCCTTAAATAATAATTAGCTATTTTCTATTGTAATGTAATAAATCTCAAGAGGACTTAATGGGGAATGATGCTGAGCACTTGGTTCCCAGCTACTGTCAACAGAAGCTGAAATTCTGGGTATCTCTGGGTTAGACCAGTGATACAGACCTTCCAAGACAGATAATTGCTTGTCTCGTGTCGTATTTTCCAACACATAAAAACAGGGAAGGAGGAAAAAAAAATTTTAAAAAGGCAAATGAGTACTTAACAGAGCTCCACTTAGACTAATTCTTTAAATGCCTATTTTGATGCATCATACAGTGTACAAGGGTACTGTAAATCCTCAAGAAGGCTGTATGGAGACTTTACAGCAGTCTTCTAGTACCTGAAAAGGACTTACACAAAAGCAGAAAAAGGATTTTTTGCAGAGGACACAACAATAGGACACGGGGGAATAGCTTTAAGCTGAAAGATGGAAGATTTAGGTTAGATATTAGGAAGAAATTCTTCACTCAGAGTGCTGAGACTCTGGAACAGGTTGCTGTGGATGCCTCATCTCTGGAAGTGTTCAAGGCCAGGCTGAACAGGATTTTGAGCAACCTGATGCAATGGGAGGCACCCCTGGACATGGCAAGGGTGTGGAACTACATGATCATCAAGGTCGCTTCCAACACAAACTATTCTATGATTGTATAACCATCTTCTTCAAATTGCTCCTTAAAGCACAAGCAAATCTAAGTGTGCAATCTACATTTTCTCTAGACAAATATTTCATCCAGAATCTTTTTATCTACCAGACCAAAAAAAGACTCAATCCAGGACTTCAAAGTATATCTAACTTTCATTTCATATTCAGAAAGGCTTGTAGCCTAATATTTAACAAGAGAGTGAAATTCCACTGAAAGTCTGAATGAAACAGCACAAGACTGCAAACATACAAATCCAGCTTTTTCTTTTACATAATACTGGAATTTTCTATGCATTTTCGGGTACAGGATTGATTTACAGGGTTTGTTTGCTTAAGGAAAAACTTCAGAGAAAAATTTTCATTTGTTTGACAGTATGGCAAACCACAACCACGCTTTTTGCAAATTATTTGAAAACCTGAATTAGTAGCTTGCATATTACCAAATCCAGATAATTAAAAACAACATCTAGTAGTCCAGGTAATCCACCCCAGTTTAAAATAAAATGGTTCAGTTGATACGATTTGCTGTTTGATTTCTGTTCTCCAGTGGAAGGTGTTCCACAGAAAACTGAGAAGGAACCAAAACCCCTAGGAAGACTGCCAAAGTCAGGATACCTAGTTACCCTAAGCCTGTGAAATCATAACATTTCATTCTAGTATACAAAATACACAGACATTTTTAAAGATACCATATTTCTAGACTGTTTCAAGACTTTGCCATCACTAAGGGTGTTTCAGGCAGTTTGTATCTTCCTAACAAATGCCACTAATTAAGTTCTGCACAAACTTTATCTCTTAGTGTTTGTTTTCAGTTCAGTTATGTGGAAGTTTTCTCCAGAGTTTTATTCCATACTCTTGCTGGACAAATTCTGTTTTGTTTTTAAGCACACTTTGTTTTATGCACTGTTTTGTTTTAACCCCACTAAAAAACTTACTCCTTGGAGCAAAACTCTGAATCTCTCTCCCTACCAACCACACAGTTGTCATAAGTTTATATTCCTAAAGCCAGAGCATTAAAGGAGCAGGTAGCACTGAACTCAGACTGTACACAACACTAATCCACTCATTAAGTCTCAGTCTTATGTTCAAAATAATTTTAAATGAAGCCTCAGGGAGAGGTGTTACTCCTGAGCTCAAGCAACTGCTGTTCCTACTTCTTCCTTCTCCTCAAGACGTTTCCTGAGATGTCCTGTGTTTCAGGCTTGGCTGCTTGATTTCATCTTACTGAAACACTCAAGTCATCCGAAGCACAACTTCTGAAATATAACTCTTAACTCTTCCCAGGTATGGTTTGTTAGATGTAAAAGCTAAAATGGCACAGAAACAACATGTTATGGCACAAGTATTGCACAGTCCTACCAGAGAAACTCAAATTCACACCTTGGGCTACACCTTGGAGTGGAGACATTCACATCACAGGCTGAACCTATAGTTTGAAACCATACATTTCCGTACCCGAACCTCTTCATTTGATAAGTAACCTTTATGGCCTGAAATCATGTCTGACATATACCTGTAATGTGCTTGAAGGCAGCTGCCAAAACGGGGAGTGTTTCAGAAAGCAGGTCACCATCCTTTACATCCCGCTGTCTGAGCAGTGCCAGCATCGCTCACAACCCAGGCATGCGGGTAATGGTTGGCCACAGGGATTTACACTGACTGAGTGAAAATATTGCCCAGAACAACCTGCTCACCATGAGATTTATACATTAATGAGCACAAAAAAATCCATAGGGAGAAATTCCAGATTTTCCTCTCCAAGCGAGATGTTACGCTCTTTCAGATCTTTGCTGGGCGACTGCGCATCCTCAGATTTTCCTACTGGGTTCACTTCCATCCACCTCTCTGGTTCATCAGCTGCTGCAAGGCATTTGCAAAGCAGTACACGCTGCGCTATCATCAATGCACTGATAACACCCAGCTCTGCATCTCCTTCCTTCCTGACCCAGACACGGCTGCTGCCAACCTCAAACAACGTCTGGCAGAAATTGGTTTCTGGAAGGCAGCCAGCTGGCTGCTGCTCAGCCTGGACAAGGCAGAAATGATACTAATCAGCAGGGGGAAACGCTCTGAGGACCTGGGGAAATTTGTAACTTCTCCATCAGCTGAGGGCATGTGTCAGGCCAGCATCATAAGAGGTGTGCACAGCAAGTCAGGATTCTCATAACTTGAAGCTCTCAACTCACCCAAGAAAACTCACTCACTTTATTAGATGCTTGATTTTGAAAGAACTCATCACCTATCCTTTTGGTCTTACTGTGAAAACTGCACCAGGAGCCTAGATAGATGGCAGAGAGTGACAATTGTGGGTCTCTTCCAAATGGCATACCAAAACAATTGCAAGCCTGTTCCATGATTATAAGGCACATGATCATCTGGAAAAACAATAGTCATACTTCTAAAAGTTATATTCCCTGATGGTATAGATAAAACTCTACAGAAAAGCAATTTACATCCTGCCTGTGAGAAGTAGCATCTTGGCTTCCTTAAAAATCAAGCAATGAATTTTGCTGGGTCAAGTCTGGATGACACTATTTTGGTCAGTGCAAGGGAAGAGCATAGTTTTATGAGGACAAGGTTTTTTCCTTCCTGTCTTCTGTTAAGTCAATCAGTTTCATTTGCATTCATTGATATCTTTAAATAGCTACTTGACTGTAGAGTATGCCATTGTTAAAGGAAGAATTTCTATTTGTCGCCTTTGTTTAAAATACCCGAAGTCACACCATTGTGCCTCCTGAATTATGTTGAAGAAATACAAACTCCACAGCTCCTAGGTTTTATAGGAACTTGTAGGCTGTGTTTTGGCCAAATTTGATCTGACTGTATCCCTTCAGTGATAAGCAGAGGCAGTGAGGTTGGCACAAGCAGGCAGATTATGGAAGGCTGAGGAGGTATCTTCAGCACAGCGTACATGGCACAGCAGCTTTCCAGGGAAACAGACAATAGCTCCATTTTAAAAGAAAAAAAAAAAAGAAATACAAAGGAGAAAGGCTGTGGAAGCAAATTAATTTGGAATACGTAAAGAGGATTATAAAAGCAAGCACAAACTTTCCTCTTCTGCCAAAAGAGGCGATTTACTGTGTGTACATCTTTACCTTGTTACAGTTTATTACAGAGTTGAGTAGCTAAAAGAGAAAGAATTCAAATAAGGAGAGGCTTTTTAAAATAAAAAAAAGGCTGGCTCCTACTGAGAGCACAGGAGTGAGGAGAACGTGGAATAATACATGAAAAAAGCAGCTCATTGGAACAAAGTGACTCGTTAAGCCTTCAAAGTCTGTTACCAGTGCTCCTCCAAGCAACATAACTGCATAGCACATGGTAGGGGTTCAATGGCATACATTTCTGACCTCCTCTTTCTAAAAAGAAACACTCTACAGCCAAAATACAACAACCTTCCTCATGCACCTACACGCTGTGAACACTAAAAAGCAAATCAAGTTGCTGAGTGTGGTACATGGTAGTACAACAAGGGGTCATAGGATGAAAGCAAGAAAGAGAACATTTTAGGCTGAGCATTAGGGGAAAAAGAGACTTCTGTTTAACTGTGGAAACGCTACATGCCCATGTTAAAAATTAGCTACACAAAGCACTAGAAATTACCCTGTATACTACTAGTCTGTACTGGCAGAGAGATGGAGCAGAACTAATTGGACTCTGCAAACCTTAACTTCTTATGATCCTTTATAAAAATGGGCTACAGTAGTTCTGAGATTTAACAAAGCCCTGCACTTTGAGGAGAAAATTAAACTGGGAAAAATAGAATATCTCCTGCAAGCCTATTTCCACTTGGAGCAGCACAGCATGGGAAGCTCAGTCACTCAAGTGCATCATGCTCTGATTTAAGTCAAGAGAATCATTTACAGTGAATAAACAAGAGTGATAAGTTTTTTTGCATTTTTATCATCATGAGTTTCTTAACGTGCCACAGATCTAGAGGGGAAAAATAAAATCAACCCATTTTCTATGAGGAAGATATAGATTACTCTGCCTGTCTACAGAGCTTTTTCTGATTCCCCTACCTATATTTGAACTTAGACATCTGTTACACCAAATCTGAAGGAGGAGGTGATATCTCAGGGATATCTTACATTCCTACACATTTCATGACATGCAGCAGCCAGGAAAGACTCAGATTAATGTTTCCATTGAGTACAAATACAGCCATAGTCCACTTTTTCTGACAGCAATGGGCAGACTGATGCATCCTGGCAGTGGGTCAGCAGTTATGTAGCTCTGGGCTAGCACCCATCACTCTTACCCAGTAGGACTGATCTGAGATGGTGCAAGAGGGACTTTAGAGAGATAAAGATCTGTTCATATCCACAATTCCCAGAAAATATAGTGCAAATACACATGCTCTTCATATTGCCAATTTTTACTCAGTAATAATCAGGAAACGAATACTTGAATTATGTTGATTTCAATTTGTCAGAAATACAGCAAGTGAATACACACATAACATTAGGAAAAAGAATCCGAATATCTGTAACAGAGGTCATAAATAAACTAGAACATGTGAGATTAAATACCTTTCCCTAGTTTTGGTATAAGCATATGATTTCCATTAGTAAAAAGAACATTCTAAAATTTACTGCAGAGGAGCTGATTTTCCCTTGGTAGCATTCTTCACTACAGATATTCAGTATTTGTTTCCATTTTGGTTTATGTTTCTTCAAAAAAAAACCCATAAAATGTTAGAGTGGCTTCAACTTCACAGAATTTATTCCTTTACCTCATCACAGACAACAGCTAGGAAGGTGTACTCCATGTCACAAAATCACTGAAGTACATTAGCTTGAAATCACATTTTTTAGGACTATACAACAAAACTCAGCCTGTCTAATTCTCACACATACAGATGCAAGTTCCTGCAAGGAGGCATTACTCTTCATCCAAGTAGATATTCTGCTCATCTCTGTTCTTGTCAGTCAACATGCCATCAAATTACACTAAAAGCTTCTAGCTGGTCCACTTTGCAAATATTTGAATTATATGACAGATAAGACCATATGGATTACATCCTAATAACTGCAGTTTGTAAATGATTAAAGAAAACATATTGCTGGCACCTTTCCCCTGACATCTTATACTTAATCTCAGTAAAGAACTAGAGAAAAAGTTGTTCTTCAAGTATCAATGCTTCCATGTTAAATTTAAGAATTGGTTTAAATACTTTCCCTTGATGAAGGCCCTCAGCAAATGAAATATGATTTTCCATTGAAAAGATACAAGATGACCAAACGTTTTACATTTCTTTTTCCTTCTTGACTTCTAATTCTTTTCTGACAATCTGACATACTGTTTCCTTTCAGTCTCTTTACGTATCATAAATCTATCTGTAATAATTTGGCACAAGTCAGACACTTGGCATGGAAATGGATCTTGCACCCTCCCAAGTCTGAGGCTGTGAAGTCCAGTTACAGTAATCAAAATCTCTTATTCAGGTATTTGTGACTTCACATTCCATGGAGTATCCCCTATATATCGCAGGCAGCTGGAATTAATTCCACTACTATTTACTCCAGAGTAAATCAGTGACTTCCTCAGAGATGAAGCAGGAGTAAATGAGATCAAAATTAGGCCACGTTACATGAACCCTGCCTTGCAGAAATAATAGTTGTACTTACAGTCTTGGGGCCCTCATTAACAACAGGGCTGGGACATCACAAACCATGGACCCGCATACACATTTACAAATGGGAAAAAAGCATTTGAAACTTATTTTCAGAAAAACAACACCTTCAAGTTTAGCTCTCTTTTCCTTTCAAAGCCTTCACAGAGGTATCTATCTGGGGAAAGCAGGAAGGTGCTAACTAGGCACTGGATCAGGCAATAACCCAGCAGTTGACATGCAGTTTCACAACAGTCTCTTGGTTCTGCCTGATTGCACATTATGTCTCTCATCAAGCACCCTTACACACAAGGGTAAACATCCCCACTAAATCGCTCAGGAGCCACAGTTCAAGAAGATGGGACAGACATCTTTCAAGACACTTCAGGTGCAGAAAATGTTTATAGAGTTACACCCGGCATGGAGTTAGTTAGTCCCTTACTTTCTGTAAAGATGAAAAGAAACAAAAACTGGAACAGTAGCTCACAGTTTCTGTTCTCCAGCTGCTGATCTCAAAACCTTTGGGGTATGTAAGGCATGTTCATCGCATGCTCCTGTACAGAGCCCTTCATATTTTGTGAAGCATGATACCCAGCTTTGACAATTCACAAGGCACTGATGAGCAGATACCTTAACCTGTCAAAAATGAGTTTTACACATCTAAGATCACAATCCCTTCTTCACATCATTAGGAATTTCTGGGGAACATTAAAGCCCAAATTTCTGACCATGCCTCCCTGTTCTTCCTAAATCATTTATAATGTTTTAACAATGTCTTTTTTTTTTTTTTTACAGCTCTGCTCATCAAATTTGCACAATTATGAAAAAATGGAAAAAAAGCCAGAGAAGTAAATACTGACCAATTGATAGCATGACCATGTTTCACATAAGCATAATGCTCTGCTACTGCACTGGCCACAGACCCTGCCATTCAGTACCACTGACCTTAGTAGCAGGCAGATGAATAGTAAAACTGACACATTGAGCATAAAGCCAGAGTAATTTGCACTCTTACGACCACATTCTGAGCTGACACGCAGTAACCATAGCTTCCCCAAGATCAACAGCATGAGGTCACTATTTATATTTATTTATTTTCCTATCTCAGCCAACAATTTTTAATCTGAGTGCTGCCAGGAAATCAGAGAGAACATTCGGCATTTGTTAAACCACTGAATTAAAACTTCTGAGTCATCGTTCCTTTCATCCTGATAGCCACGTTTGAATACACATTTCATATTATCAAAGCTGTGAGAAATAAAATCATTTTAGATCAGTTATTTGGAGAAGCTTTTCCCCTCCCCATTACTGATTCAGAAGAACTGAACACCTCCTGAATCATCCCTGTGGGGACCAAATAAACTCACATTTTTAAGCCTGTTTTACTCAAAGACTAACACATTGTTTTCTAAATGAAGAGACGGTGAAAATCTATTCCCTTTCCTTGTGGACTTTCTGGGAAGGAAACTGGAATACCTTGTAGACCACAATACCCTTGGTCTTCCCTACAGAAGAGAGGATATGCTACAGAAAGTAAAGACTAGTTTGACACAGAAGCACATCAACAAGATAGGAACTTGCCCCATATTAAAAACACACAATGCCTTTTCTTCACCTTGAGATAGGCATCCCATTAGCAAATGCTGAATGAAAAACATGACAGTTAAGAGAACTTCTCTCTTTATCCAAAAATTGCCTCCGTCATTGTGAGTTGCTACATACTTTCCTGTTTTCCATGTATATCCCAGTTTATCTTTCAATATCTTTGCAGTTCCTTGTCAGACCATTGGTTTTCTGTTGCAAAGCAGATCTTCAGCCCTAGACATATCCCCTTCTATAGTGCTACAGGTGATTGCATCTATTCAAAGGGATTCAGTTATCACATGGCCAACTCTGTGCTAACTCTACGAAGTAACCTGTCACTCAGCTCCCACTTATAAGCCCTTGCTAACTATGCCAGTGGTGTATATATGTAGTAGAAACAAACAAAATGTTCAGAAGTAATATATGAGGGGTAGTGAAGGCTGTCTTTTCTTCCATGTGGAGTCACATTAATAGGTGGCTATTTCTTTGAATTAAATTTACAGAGACTACAAAATCCAAGAGAGGCAGCAAACCAGTAAGGTCTAGATATCCAACTGAGATCCAGAATGAGTGATCCTATGAGCAAAAAGAAAAAAAAAAAAAAAACCCACAAAATTAAATTAAANNNNAAAAAAAAAAAACAAAAAAAAACCCACAAGATTAAATTCAACTTGCAGGTAAGATAATACAGTTATGTTTTGTTGGTTTCTATTTGGATTTTTGTTAGGTGGTGGGGTTTTTGTTTGGTTTTTGTTGTTTGGTTTCTTTTAAAGAGAGAAAAGGAGTCTCCAGACCACATCCCAGAAAACGGCAGTGGGTAGGAGAGACTGAGGGTCAGCACTGGGTAGTAAATTAGACATGAGTCCACAATGCAGTCTGACAGCAAAAAAGGTCACCACAATTTTAAGCTGCATATGCAGAGACAGCAAGTTACAGGGAAGTAATGGTTTTCATCTATATTGATCGAATGCAGTCTACTATGGAAATAAACATTCTCAGTTCTGAGGGCTAGCAGAAATAACCAGGAAAGATAAAAAGCTGACAAGAAAAAAAAAAAAAAGGCACCACCAAACTACAACACCCAGAAACTCTCTTGCAAAGCATTTAGGTCAATTTCAGAAACTAAAATAAATAACTGATTGTTGAGGGTAGAATAGGCAAACCTACTCACTTTTGCAATTGAGCAATTTGAGCATTACCAAATCTGCTTTGGGGGGGTGTTAACATTGATGGAGAAATTATTTCCATAACTGCTGATGCATGTAAGACCCTAGGGTGCACCACGGGTATTGTTTCTGGCTAACACAATAGCTAAGAAAAGCACAACACAGAAGTCTCTGAAGAGTAGACCTATCGAAGAGGAAGAAAACTTCTTTAGCATGGCAAAAGAGGACTTCAGTGGAATCCGTGGAAGAAAAATTAGGAGACAGACCTGGGCTAAATTTTTGGGCAACACTTCAAGGCTGAGATGACTTTGTATTCCTACTGTCAAAATGCAACCTGACACAGAGAGATTTAAGGGCTTGAAGCTACATGAGAAAGCATGTTATTGTGCTGAGGTGAACAACAAAGGCTAGTATATTTTGAATGAGCATCTCAGGATATCTGATGTAAACTCCTTCTTGTACCATCCTTAGAGATAGATTACCCCTAACATTAAAATCCACAGAAAAGGAAAGATTTCTAGCAGTACTAAGGGGTTGCCAGCACTGTTTCTGGCTTCCCAGATTTTGAAGACAGCTTGATCAGTCTATGCTCCTTGCTGTCTATGAAGAGGTAAGACTTATTAGAGCACCCAGGCCAAGCTAATAAGCTGTCACAGGAAGCAAAACCTACAAGCTTGGGATCTGTGTTACACTGCTGGCTGGGTTCAGGGTATGGGCTGAGTATGCTCCTGTCTGCAAATCCTGCTCCCAATACAGCGCTAACAATACAGCCAACGAGGGTCCGCACAACAAAGTATCTGTGTGAAGAGGGAAGGTAAAAATCCAACAAAACAAACAACAAACACAGCAAGAAAGCACAGGCATCTCAATATGTCGTTTGCAAACAAATCCATCTTGATCTACTGTGAGATAGCACAGCAAAAGGACTGTTCTCTCTCAGTCCTCTGCCATTTACATTTCATTTAGACAGTCACAGTATTCTGATATAGCTTTTAAATACAAGCTGGAAATGCTTAGTATTAGATTGGCAAGAGTTTAAAACTGAAAAACAAGAAGACAAAACAGTTACAACAGAAAAACCAATCAGTCTTTTGACTGAGGTGCATTGCCCTTCTAATTTTGCCACAACACAAAAAAAAAAGCAGTTCTGGACAGCTGGTTAAAAGAAGCTGTTAATTTAAAATAACCTGTTTGTTAATTGCTTTCAACCTTGGTCAGTTGGTTTCTGCACTCTGAACCCTAAAGGTAATTTGAAATGAATGCATCGAGGGAGCAAGGAGTAATTAATGCATGCAGGCAGCCATGTCTGGAAGACAGAGGTTATGGTGAAGGCAGGAAAGGTCTGAACTAGCTCATGCACTCGTAGGAATTGGCCCTGATGCCCTTTCCCCCATCTCCCCTCCTTTTCCCTTCTGTTGCAGAGCTGTAGCTAAAGCTGGAGCCCTCTTGTCCCACCACCCCTCAGGCTCACTGCCTCCACCAGTAGAAAAAACTTGGCAAGCAACAGCTACAGCAATAGCAGAAGCTGCGAAGTGAGCAACCTCACCGCACACAGCCTTGCTGACTGCCCTCCTTCCCCACCAATCCAGCAACCCTCTCCTCATCAGGAGCCATAGTGACCACCTCACTCAGTGCTATGACACCAGCCCCCCACTTCTTGAAAGCTTCCCTGGCTGAAAGACACACAGAAGTCCCACCAGCTTATAGGAACCGGGAGAATTGTCACCCAGAACCCCAAAACATAAACTTTTCTATTTCTCCTCAACACATGCAGCCTCCACCAGGCCTGCACAGGCAGAAAATATACCTTTTTGCTGCTTTTTTTCCCAGTCACCAGGGGAAGGCTGCTTTGTGACCACCTTCAGGGAGAACTGGAGAAGTGGAAAGAAAAAAGAACAAAACAACCCAACACGCACACAACCACCACACCACACTGGAAATTAGTCACTCGTTTTACAAGCTGCCTCGTTTTGGTTTGCTACATGCTCAAAACAGAAAAACAACTGACCTGTGAGTTATTTCAACACGAGTGTAACATTTAGAAGCACAAGGCAGGGTGCACAGATTTCATCCGACTGATGCCTGCCTGACCTCTGCGAGTCCTCAAGTGACCCAAGCACAAGCAGTCACATGCTGCCATGCCCAGTGGTTCCCCTCCATTTCTCCCCCGCATCTCCCCCAGTGCCAAGCAAGGATAGGGCCCTGGTTCGTGCTCTGTGAGGCACACAGGGAAGAAAAAAAATCTCACCCAAAAGAGCAAGCAGAGCTTGCTTGTTCCCTTACAACAAACACAGCATCATCGCCAGTTGATTTTATTCTGGCAGTGGCCCAGTGTATTTTCCTGCAACAGTGAAGCAGTTGCATAATGCTTAGGAGGAGCTGGGAGCCACATCTCTGAAAAAGCCCTTCCAGCAAGCAGTATACAGTGGGACCCACTTTGCTTCCAACTTACAAGGGACAGTAAAGAATGCTGTGATCAAGAAGCAGATCAGCAACCGCGTCTCTCCCTGTCTCAGCTGCTTCTGTTATTGTTATGGTCTGACTTTCAGTCCTCGTCAGAATAAGGGATATATACACAACATGTATTGCAACAGCCTATGCCAAAAACTACATTTGTAAAAAAGAAACAAAAGCCTTGATAAAAGCTGGTCTTTCATGCTTCTATCATAACCTATGTATAATATCACTCCAACAGACAGGGATGGGATGCTTAATGCGCTTAAGGGAATCTATGTGCCTCTACTGCTCCTGAAACAGGATTCAAGCATGATTTAATTTGGGACTTAAGTAGCCCAAATGAGTCCATGTGCAACATGGAGCTTTATAGCACATACTTATCTTTCTCTCAAACATTAACACAGGTTCAGCAGCTGACATTGGTCCTTACTTGTACCTGTTACCATTAAAGCAGACACGATTTTGATAGCATGATGCTACCCAATCAGCTTCTATTCAAGTACTTCATGAAATTCATCATATCAGAGTTATAGCTTTAAATACAGTATTGTTTCCTACCCATATTCCTAGATTAATAACAGGAAGGCTGAATAGCCAAGTATTCAAAAGACAGAGTTACTATAATGCATGTATATGTATACACATGTTCTTTGGTTAACACCTAGCCCTGTTCCTCAGCAGGAGAGTACGAATTTTTTGCCCTCTCCCCCCGCACCACCTGATTTTTTTTCCCTACACACAGCATAGCTCCAGGTTATCATTCTTACAGGGACAAGTGTGTTCCCATTCTTCCCACACTGCTAAATTCAGCAGTGTCTCAAGAGGCTTTGTCTAAATAATTTTCATCACCGTTATTGATAGCTATATTGATACAGAAGGTGGCCTGGTCAGGTTGTAACAGCTCTTTGAACTCTGAAGTTATTTATGAGCTACTGCTAATTTGCATTACACAGGATACTCTTGGTTAGGTAACACACCATCATGTAATTTCCATGTTATCTCACAAAGAATACAGACTGCCCCTGTTCAAGAGGAGCCACTTACATTGCCTACAGTGAAATCCCAGTCATACCACAACAATGGAGACTGATCACAAGCCAGGTCTTCACATTTGCCCCTTCACTGCAGAGCACCTTTTGCAAGGCATTCTCCAGGCGATTTTCAGACACACTATTGTGTGTAAAGACTCGCCCATGTGTAGAGGAAGTATATTTTTCCAATAATTAAAATATTTTTCTAGAGAAAGATGTTTTTGGAAAATTTATATGCGAGTAACAAATGATCTTTCCCTATCTTTGAATTCACATTGTCAGAGAGCAGCAGTCTCCTTTGTTAGCTTCCAGGCTGAAGGGAGGAACTATGGATTTTGATTTTAGAAGGGAGGTAAGCACCAGTCATTGCCCCCGATTTCCATGACAACTCTCAATGTATCTTCAGATTTGGTTGCTGGCATTTCTGTATCTTGATCTACTGCCAAGCTAACTCACAACAAAATTATCATGCAAAGGCATGTGGTCCATTAAAAATATGAGTCACAGAGTTGCAGGGTGATGTCACATCAGCTGCCCCCGATGATAACTATCAAAAGTTAGTACAAGCCTCCAAATCACAAATGCCCTGGCTCTGATCTGATTTTAATGAAACTGCTTTTATGATTAAACCATTGCTATAACTGGCACTGGAAGCGCATTGGCAGTCTGCTGTGGTTGCCTTTCCTGCAAAGCATGTTTGCAATGATCATCTCTGAAAGATGCATAGTGTCTGCCTGCCTCCTATTAAAAAATAAATAAATAAACGTGATGAACAGTGACTGGCAGGCAAACTGGTCAGTGGTGATTCATTCCCTGGCAGCCATGATGAGCAGCATGGGCTAAATCCAGCCTTGGTGGAAATGGGTATTTCTCCATTTCCTTTCACAGCATCCTATCTATGTTACATCAGGTATGAAGTTTGGCCTTGTGTATTTAAACATAGTAACTGCCACTTACTTACTAATCAGCTTTTTTCAAGAATTCTGCTGTAGTTTGGGGGAACAGCTTGTTAGGGCAGCTGGAATTGCACTGCACTCTGTAGGAAAATAGTGGGGAGCAGGCAGAGAAGGGGAAGAGACAGAGGGAGAGATGCATCTTGTGTACTTAAATAGTTGGGTTGTCAGAGGGGTTGGGAGGAAAACAATACACAACAGGCAGCAGCAGAAACACATCAATGTCTGGCTGGAGAGAAGAATTTACACACTTCACATTTTCTGATTTCCCTCTAGAAAAGAATTGCATAGTTTACCTAACCTTTATGCTGCTGAAAAGGAGGATGTGAGTTTTTTAAGGTACAATCATCCAAACGTCTGCATTGCTAAACCTATCCTTTCCCTTTCCTCTCCTCTGCCAAAAGATAAATTTTTAAAAATTAAGCTGGCATTGAGTATTGTGGCTCTCGGGGTGCTAAATGTTTGGAAATTTGCTGAATTTCTCAAATAGGTAAGTTAGCATGAGACAAATCAAAAATAAAAAATAAAAACCAAAACATTTCCCACACACACTAGATAGCATGCAGAAGGGGGAAGAGGGGAGGGGGAGGATGAATCTTTGAGGTATCTCCTCCCCTTGCCAATATTGATATTGCTTTTTGATCTCCACACTTCTTTATTTTGGCTTCCCAGGTATCAAGGGAAAATGGCTAGCAGTGAGTTCTGTAGCTTTTTCTGCTCTGCAGCCCCTCTGGCTTAGCCAGCTGGATCACACTGAATTAGTCAAGTACTTCATTATCTCCCTTCTCTGCACATTTTGCTCCAGGTAATAAAATGCCCAAACAAGAGAGCCAATGCCTTCTGCTGCACTGTCTGTGAAGTTCCGTTGTTTTGGCCAATTCTGCGTATCAGCATTGTGCTATGGGAGGGCATCACTTTTCATCCCTCGCCTGCAGTGCTTCCCAATCTCCATTTAGTCACAGCAGTTAGCTAACCATGTAGCTGTTGATAACATAGCACGGTTTTGGAGCCCCTCAGCCCTCGGGAGGTCTGGGATTTCTCTTCACAGTGTGGGCCTACAGGAGGAGCAGTGAGGCTAGCTGGGAGAGCCAGACCAATTACATTGTGGGGATGGATGGAGAGCTACGTGAGAATTGCTCTTATTAGCAGCCAGTGGGAGAGGAGTTTTGCAGGAGGGCATTTTTCTGCAGTGGTGAACTGCTAGCCAGATATCTAGGTCAGGTAGAGAAAGCCGTGGACTGAAATCCAGGCGATGGCTTTGCGCACCTTTCTTCCGTGAGGCATTGTGCTGCGCGGAGGAAGGAAAAGAGGGAGGGAGGGAGCTGACTGTTATGGGTGGTGGTTTTATTTCTTTCCCCCGACTTAATCCTTCCTAATGCCGGCTTCATTTGTATTTTCCTAAACAAATGCTTAATAGCTACTTTTTGATGGTGATGTTTGTGCCTTTTTTTCTTTTTTTTTTTAAATGCATTTTCTCCTCCCTCCCCCTGCTCCATGGGATTCCCTCCCCCCTCCAAGATGACCTTTAGTTAAAGCCATAAACTAGCTTGAGGCAATTTCTGGCAGCTCTGTCATGTGATGGGCAAAATGGGCCGTATTTAAATCACAGGGAAGGGAACGGAAAGAAAGAATCTAGTTCACCTTTTCGTGTTTAACCTTATTCGCAATGGGCAGCACTGAAAATTTTTTAAATTGTTATCAATCTGGGGAAAGAAATGTGAAAAATATATGCTGGGGAAAAAAGTTCACCTTGCATTAAAACCTAAGTTGCAAGAAATCAGTTTTTCCTATGCGAATAGAAAGAAAAGTATCTGGAAAAAAAATAGATATATTATTTTTCAGCAGTCACCTTTTCTCTATCTTTGTTCCAACGAGCTGTCCAAATTTTCTGCCTGGGACATTCAGCCCACAGAGACATGGGGAAGAAGGAAACATCAGAATCAAATTCCACAATGCTAAGAAAAATCAAATTCAGAACACTGAAAGCATTGAAAAGGGGGTGGGG